>JAQPCC010000123.1:0-575819 GCA_028392965.1 Lindernia subracemosa | reverse complement strand
AATTTACTAATTTAAATAAATTAGGTGTTATTATTATTTTTCCTGTTTAAAAATGATAAAAGAACAAAAAAATTATGGTGGAGTCCATGGTCCCTAAGGTAGTGATGTTCAAACGATTTCAAAAATCGGAACTAAACCGTAATTGAACTAGCGGACAACGTTCGGTTAATCGAAGTCAACGATTTCGGTTATAATCGAAACGAACGGTTTATAATGGTTCGATTTTGATTTTTCAATTTTCCAAACCAAAAACTGGCGGTTCAAACCGTCGGTTTTTTATTTTTCAAAATAAAAAATAAATAAATTAATTATTAATGATTCAGATCCCGTGATCGTTGGAGATCAACGGCCACAATTTAGTGACCATTGAAAAAACCGGCGATTAACCGAAACCGTCGCTTTAACTTAAAAAATAAAAAAAATCAAAAAAACAATAAGTCGGTAACCGTAACCGAACCGCGGGGTTCCATACCTTAACTGAACCGTGTTTAATCGCGGTTCAGTTACAGTTTAAAGTTTTGTTGCAAGCGCAACCGACGATTCCAAATCGAGAACCGAAACCGGAATCGGTTGAACACCACTAGGCCTAAGGGCCCAATGGTGGCTCCAAATATGACCATTGTTCACATGTCAATTTAGATAGGCATATATACATATGATCTATTCTACTTTACCAAAGTGAGTAATAATCCAATTTCATGAAGACTGTAACACATAAGCAAAAAAAAAATTTTTACTGTCACAATCTCTATGAAATTGGGTTAGTATACCAATATGAATAGGGCGGTAGTGATCCATATAATATACATGTGTATGTTATTTTTAGTGTGACTTTGTATTTTACTATTACAAAGAATAAATAAATTAATTTGATTGTCAGGAAATTTTAATATACATAGGAAATGAAGACTATGAATGAACCAGAGAAAATCAAAACCTGCTTCTTATCATTCATACAATGTGGGCTATTGATTTATTTACTTTATTATTGATCTCAAAAAGATCAAATAATAATGGTATTATTATTATGAAATAATATTAATGTGGTTGTTTTAAATAATAATATTAGTTAAATGATTGATGATTTGGAAGTATTGTATTAAATATTGATGAGATGATAAGATGATGTGTTTAATTGAAAAGTTTGTATTTTAGTGTGAGGTGTATAATTGTAATTAATGTGATTAGTTGTAATAGTAAATTATTAGTAGTATAAATAGGTGATTAGAGTTCAATGTAAAACACACCAAGTATTGAAATACTTAATCTCTCTTTAATCTCTCTCTCTTTATTATTATAAGCTATATTATCATTATAATCTTAATATAAGTATAATTATAATAAAGTAATCTTAATATAATATTAATCACAATTAATATTTTTATAACACGTTATCAGCATGATCGCTCTCCGTCGTCAAGATCAACCTCCGTCGAAGATCTCGAGTTTAGTCGAGGTACGGTAATTTAATATTTAATTTATACTAATCATATATTAATTGTGATTAATTTAAAAATATATATTATAAAAGTATATTTTAAAAGTTTTATAACTAAACGCCAATACCCGAGTGGTTTCGCGGAATATCGTTCACTATAAGTGACGAGAGGTCCAGATTTCAATACCCCGTGGTGGTGTGTGGAATTTTTATTTACCATTTATTTATTTTTATTTATATACACGTACACAACACCACAAGCCCACGAGGTCTTGCGGTTAACCTCACCTCAGTAGCGGCGTATTATTTATTTTTTGGTTGAACAAATTGAAGTAATTATTGGACTGAATAGTTTTGGACGATGGACAAATTTTATTACCGCAATCTTATCGGAGCTTGGACAATAATTATGAAATAATAAAGAACGAGTTTCATAAAACAATTCATATATTTTATCATTGATTTATATGTTATTTGATTATTATGTTCTTTTTCATGTTATAGAATCATGTCGTTTTATACAAAGATGGATCTTCTATTGCTTACTTTATTTACGGTGATCCTTACGGCTACGTGGATAATGTTTTTACCAATGTTTTTAAAATATAATTATTAATTATAATTTTTCTTTAATATTATAATTACTGAAATATATTTTATTTTCAAGGATGACGCTTTGTCCGATGTTTGATCTATTACTTATGATTATTACGGCGACAATTATTTGGATGTGGATATCGTTTTCATTAGAACTTTTACAAAAGAAGATATAAAAGAAGATTAATTATAATTTTTCCTTTTAATATTTTAATGATGATTTTATTTCATGATATCATAAATTGAATCTTGCAAAACTTTGATTTATCAATCTCGATTTTATACTTGCTACTGATTTACACAGTTACTTCGGTGTATTATAAAGCATTCACCACGTTCAGTACATCGGATATAATACGAATAAATATCGTGAGAAAATGATCAGAAAATATTATGATGGATGAATGCAAAGCATAAGTCCGACTAAATGATTATGTTGCATTCCCTGAAGTGAATGTATGCGCAAACAATAAAAGTGGTCGTGAACATTATATTTACCGTGGTTATTATTAATATTGGCCCCGAAGTGGACAACTAGTATATGATTGAGAAAGATGTATTGAGCAATATAAAGATTATTATATATTATCGTTGGTTATTATTCGCACCTAAAGATCCCGTTGATCTTTATAAAGAGCAATTAAAAGTGAAGTGTCGATGAAATTAAATTTTGCTCAAGATTACGATATTTCAGAAATTGGTGCTAAATCATATGCTCATTTGAATATTTTGGTTTTTGTTAAAGATCCAAATAAAGAAAACTGATACATCGTTATAAATTTTATTTAAGCATTATTTATTTATTATTTTATCTTTATATATATAATTTTATTTTGACGCTTATTTATTTAATAATTCTAGTTATTATATATTTATCAATACAATGGATACAAACATGTGCAATGGGGAGTTATGTCTTGCAGATTGTGCAACGACTAATACGATTCTAAGAAATAAGAAATAGTTCTCTCATCTTGAAATGAAAGAAACAAGTGTTATCACTATATCGGGTAGCACAAATATAATTGAGGGCTCCGCAAGAGCTAATGTTATACTGCCGAGAGGGACAAGGCTGATAATTGAAAATGCCTTATATTCTCCTAAGTCTCAAAGAAATTTATTGAGCTTTAAAGATATTCGACATAATGGTTATCACATTGAGACTGCAGAAAAGAGAAATATTGAATATTTGCACATTACAAAAGTGGTTTCGAATGATAAAAGAGTTGTTGAAATATTACATTCGTTTGACTCTGGATTGTATTACACGTATGTTAAAACAATTGAATCACATGCTATCGTAAACCATAAGTTTACTGATGATAATACATTTGTTGTTTGGCATGACCGGTTGGGCCATCCCGGTTCAATTATGATGCGGAGAATAATTCAAAATTCACGTGAACATTTAATGAAGAACCAGAAGATTCTTCAATCTAATGAATTATCATGTGCTGCTTGCTCTAAAGGGAAGTTGATTATTCGGCCATCACCAGTAAAAATAAAGAATTAATCCATAAGGTTTTTGGAGCGTATACAATGTGATATTTGTAGACCGATACATCCATCGTGTGGACCATTTAGATATTTCATGGTATTGATTGATGCATCTGTTGGGAATCCCCGAAGGGGCCCGAGGCCCTCGTTCCTTGAACGGCGGAATTTTAAAACTTTTGGGATTTCCGCCTTTTCCTTGGACCGATCGGTAAAACACGTGAACGTAAGAACACGAAAGAAAGGGTTTTAGCCATTATACCTTGACGAAGACAAGAAGATGGCGAGCTACGAACCCTTCGGATCCCCGGGATGTAGTATCCCTCTCCTAGCACCAATAAGCACACGAACGGGGCAAGATCGTCACGCCGGCGCCAACACACGTCGCGGGGCCGCCCTTGCTGTAGGCGGCTAGGCCAAGAACTGTTGAGGTTTATGCCCTAGATGTCGTACGAGGATTAGATAGTACGAGGACATTAGTGTAATTTTGATGTGTTTAACATTTGTAATTGAATTATTTGATAATGAAATTATTATTGTTTGTTTATTGTCGAAATTAGCATGACAAACAATACAAAGGCAGATTATTATTTCGTCTAAATAAATTAACCTTGCAGTCGGGTAATGAGACGAATTAATAAAACCCCAATATTTACAGTTCAGTTACTGATTCTGTCGGGACAGAGAGGGGGCACCAGTAAGCTGACATACTGTAATATTAAATTAAGTCCACAAGTCTTAGTCTCCAGTAGGGTGACTGGATTGACGAGTACGACTTGTTTGTCGACGGGTCCAAAGTGGTTGTGCCAACCATTCACTTGGGAAGTGGGAGCTCGTGACATTGATACAAGACGAATCAGGGGATTGTCCGTATTTGGACACTGACTCGTAATCGAACGATCACACGCTGGTAAAGTCGCTCATCGATCGATTGACTATAGTAGTCTACGTGAACCTTAGACCGAAAGGGTTTAACCCGGGGTTGGTCTTAAGGTCTTGATTTGTCACTAGTTTGCTAGGCCCAAATTGCATGAAGCAAGGGTCAGCGGCAAAATGCGGTCTAGACTTTTCGACGTGATTGCCGGTTATACCGCTGAGCGGGATTTACGTCCTTGATTAAATTCAAGGTTAACGTCCTATGCAGTTTCGATGTGCGGGAATTTACCTAAGCCTCTGGCCAGAGTATATAACTGACTCACGAGTGTCGTGGAGGGCAGTTCTGGTAAATGTCACCTGCACGAACATCATAGCGTCGAGTCCTGTAAGTTCGACTACGCGTGACTTTCACTCGACCGGGACAAACGTAAAGGGTTTATACGTAGTACGATAACCTATAGTCGGTTCGTGAATAATACCTATTCGTACTCAACTCAGGATCGGTTCGGTACCACGGGGCTGGCTAGGTGAATACTGAACTCCTGGATTCCTCCCAGAGCCGGTTGAGACGAACCAAGAGAGTCGGGCTTAAAAAGGGCAACCGACACAACGTCAATATGAGAATAGAGCAGGCTGGGGTCTGGATTGAGAGATTAGGGTTTGGGGCTTGGCCGAAACCCTAAATGGCTGAAAACTTGGTAAAATCGCGTGAGGGGCAAAATGGTCTTTTCACCTCACGAAATATTTTGAAAATATTATATTGGATATTAAATATTTATTATATGATTTAAATGTGATTTAAATCTTTATTATTGTTTTAGAAAAATAATAATATTTAATTTGGAATTAAATAGAATATATATTAGATATATATATGTATTTCGTTTTTAATATAGATTAATTTCGAAAATTATAATTAATATATATATTGGATATTATATTTAAATATACTAAATATAGAATAAATATTAATTTAATATTTAATTTAAATTTGAATTTTGAATTTGAATTTAAAAGAGAAAAACCAAGTAAGCAAATGAGACTTGGTATGAAAAGTGGGTGAGAAATTTTCTCCACCCAACTTACTATTTTCGGCCAACCCTAGTGGGTATAAATAGGTTTTTGATTTTTGAAATCAAAACTAAGTCATTTTGGAAAAAGAGAAAACCCTAGAGCCGTAAAATCTCTCTCGTCTCTCATCTCTCTCGCGCACTCTCTCCCTCTCTCTCTCGACGCGCGCGCTGCCGCATGTGAAGAGGAGACCCTGCTGCCCGAGCCTTGGCCTAGCCGTCTCAAGCAAGGTTCGGTCGTGACGTTGTAAAGGTGCCGGCGTGACGCTCTTGCCCCGTTCGTGCGCGTAAAGGTGCTAGGAGAGGGATACTACATCCCGGGGATTCGAAGGGTTCGTAGCTCGCCATCTTCTTGTACTCGTCAAGTTATCATGGCTGTAAAACCCTTTCTATTTCGTGTTTATCTTCTCGTGTTATTACCGAGCGGTTCAAGGGAAAGGCGGAAATCCCAAAAAGTTTTAAAATTCCGCCGTTCAAGGAACGAGGACCTCGGGCCCCTTCGGAGATTCCCAACAAGAACACCCCGAGCCTCCTTGTCACACGCGGCCGAGTGAGAGAGATGGCGAGAGAGATGAGAGACGAGAGAGAGAGAGGGTGAATGAAACCCTAGTTTTTTTCTTTTTCTTTTTCGAAAAATGACTTTGAATAACTTAGGGTTTTGATTCAAAAATCAAAACCCTTTTATACTTGTTAGGGTGGCCGAAAATTCAAGCAAGGTGGGTGAGAACTTAAGTATACCAAGTCACTTGTTGACTTGGTCTTTCTCTTTTGAATTCAAACTCAAAATTCAAATTCAAATAAATAAATAAATAAATATTTATTCTATATTTAGTATATTTAAATATAATATCCAATATATATATTTAATTAATTTTCGAAATTTTTATCAAATAAAAAATCGATTATTATATATATCTTATATATATATTTTATTTAATTCTAAATTAAATATTATTATTTTTCTAAAATAATAATAAAGATTTAAATCACATTTAAATCATATACTAAATATTAAATATCTAATATTATATTTCCAAAAATATTTCGTGAGGTGAAAAGACCATTTTGCCCCTCACGCGTTTTTATCAAGTTTTCGGCCATTTAGGGTTTCGACCAAGCTCTAAACCCTAATCTCTCAATCTAGGCCCCAGCCTGCTCTATTCTCAAATAGATGTTGTGTCGGTTGCCCTTTTTAAGCCCGAGTCTCTTGGTATTCAGGAGTTCGGTATTCACCTAGCCAGCCCCGTGGTACCGAACCGATCCCGAGTTGAGTACGAATAAGTATTATTCACGAACCGACTATAGATTATCGTACTACGTATAAACCCTTTACGTTTGTCCCGGTCGAGTGAAAGTCACGCGTAATCGAACTTACAGGACTCGACACTATGATGTTCGTGTCGGTGACATTTACCAAAACTGCCCTCCACGACACTCGTGAGTCAGTTATATGCTCTGGCCAGAGGCTTAGGTAAATTCCCGCACATCAAAACTGCATAGGACGTTAACCTTGAATTTAATCAAGGCCGTAAATTCCGCTTAGCGGTATAACCGGCAATCACGTCGAAAAGTCAAGACCGCATTTCGCCGCTGACCCATGCTTCATGCAATTTGGGCCTAGCAAACTAGTGACAAATCAAGACCTTAAGACCAACCCCGAGTTAAACCCTTTCGGTCTAAGGTTCACGTAGACTACTATAGTCAATCGATCGATCATCGACTTTACCAGCGTGTGATCGTTCGATTACGAGCCAGTGTCCAAATACAGACAATCCCCTGATTCGTCTTATATCAATGTCACGAGCTCCCACTTCCCAAGTGAATGGTTGGCACAACCATTTTGGACTCATCGACAAACAAGTCGTACTCGTCAATCCAGTCACCCAACTGGAGACTAAGACTTGTGGACTTAATTTAATATTACAGTATATCAGCTTACTGGTGCCCCCTCTCTGTCCCCACAGAATCAGTAACTGAACTGTAAATACTGGGGTTTTATTAATTCGTCTTATTATCCGACTGCAAGGTTAATTTATTTAGACGAAATAATAATCTGCCTTTGTATTGTTTGTCATGCTAATATAGACAATAAACAAACAAAAATAATTTCATTATAAAATAATTCAATTACAAATGTTAAACACATCAAAATTACACTAATGCCCTCGTATTATCTAATCCTCGTACGGCATCTAGGGCATAAACCTCAACAATCTCCCACTTGCACTAATGCCACGCGCTATAGTATATCAACCCCATTTTATCAAGGTGACGATCTAGCACTGCCTGAGACAGTGGCTTCGTGAACGGGTTCGCCACATTTTCTGCTGAGGCGATCTTCTGCACGGCTATAGAGCCATTCTCAACGAACCCACGTAACACGTGGTATTTTCTCTCTATGTGCTTGGACTTACTGTGAGCACGGGGTTCCTTAGCTTGTGCGATCGCTCCGCTATTGTCGCATCACAATGGTAACGGGCGATCCACTATGCTTGGTACCACCTGCAGTTCTTCTAAGAACTTGCGTATCCAACACCCTCCTTGGCAGCTTCTGAAGCCGCTATATGCTCCGCTTCAGTGGTGGAATCAGCAGTCGTGCTTTGCTTGGAACTCTTCCAAGTTACTGCGCCACCATTGAGCGTATATACAAAACTCGAAGTAGACTTTCAGTCATCCACATCTGATTGGAAGTCCGAATCCGTATAACCATCTTCCTCTAATTCTCCTGGGCCGTAAATCAGTATCAAGTCCTTAGTCCGTTTAAGGTACTTCAGGACTGTCTTTACTGCCGCCCAATGTTCCTTACCAGGGTTGGCCTAAAACCTACTCACTACGCTCACAGCGTACGCTATGTATGGTCGCGTGCAAAACATCGCGTACATCAGGCTACCCACAACTGAAGCATAGGGGACTCCACTCATCTCTTTTCTTTGTACCTCGTTGCGAGGAGACATAGCCTTTGAGAGATTAATCCCATGCCTCATAGGTAGGAACCCTTTCTTAGAGTCGTCCATCTTAAACCTTTTAAGGGTTTTATCTAAGTAAAGGGCCTGAGATAAGCCAATTGATCGTTTCGCCCTATCTCTAAATAGGCGTATTCCTAGAATATAGGTCGCTTCTCCCAGGTCTTTCATAGAGAATTAGGTCGAAAGCCAAGCTTTGACCTCTGAAAGCATCCCAATGTCGTTTCCTATCAAAAGGATATCATCTACGTACAATACTAGAAACGACATCTTGCTCCCACTGGCCTTCTTGTAAACACAGGGCTCATCTTCGTTCTTTATGAATCCGTAGTTCTTAACTACTTCATCGAATCGAAGATTCCAACTCCTTGAAGCTTGTTTCAGTCCATAGATGGACCGATTCAGCTTGCATACTTTTTGAGCATCTGCATCTGACGTAAAACCTTTGGGTTGTTCCATATAGATCTCCTCCTGCAAGAATCCATTCAGGAACGCGATCTTTACGTCCATCTGCCAGATCTCGTAGTCGTAGTATGCTGCTATCGCAAGCATAATGCGAATAGACTTAATCATCGCGACTGGTGAAAAGGTCTCCTCATAGTCAATACCCTCTTTTTGACTATACCCTTTCGCTACAAGCCTAGCTTTGTACGTTTCCACCTGTCCGTCAAATATAATCTTCTTCTTGTAGATCCATTTGTTCCCGATCGGTCTGAAACCATTGGGTAGGTCTACAAGTGTCCAAACCTGGTTTGAATACATAGAGTCCATTTCGGCATGCATAGCCTCAAGCCACTTGAGGGAGCCTGTACCGGTAATTGTCTGGTCGTAGGTGACGGAATCGTCCCCGACACATCCCTCCATCGCAGCATCCCCATGCTCGACGTGTACCATATCATATCTCTCAGGCATTTGAGATATCCTACTAGACCTGCGCAATTGCGGCTGAGCCGAGTTTTCTGGAACGTCGTCTAACGACTCTGTATCAACTGGAGTTGATTCGTCGCTTAACTCACCAAGAGTTATTTCACGTCCTTTATCGCCTTCGCTAATGAACTCTTCTTCCATGAAGGTTGCGCGTAAAGCGACAAACACCCTGTGTTCGTCTTGAACGTAAAAGTAGTACCCCATTGAATCCTCGGGGTATCCGACGAATCTGGCCATAATCGACCTTGATTCTAACTTGTCTGCCTGTAACTTTTTCACAAAGGCGGGGCAACCCCAAATCCTAGTGTGATTCAGACTTGTCTTACGATTATGCCAAGCTTCGTAAGGGATCCTATCGGCAGAACGGGTAGGTATCCTGTTAAGGATATAGGCTGTTGTCTCTAAAGCATAACCCCATAACGAAATGAGGAGATCTGTGTAACTCATCATCGACCGAACCATATCCAAAAGTGTTCGGTTTCTTCGCTCGGCTACGCCATTTAATTGTGGCGTACCGGGAGGTGAGAACTGTATAACGATGCCATTTTCTCTAAGAAATGCATCGAACTCAAGGCTCATATATTCGCCGCCTCGATCTGATCGAACGGCTTTAATGACCTTGCCAGTTTGCTTCTCCACTAACGTTTTATACTCCTTGAACATTTCAAAAACTTCGAACTTTTGTCTCATCAAATAGACAGCCCCGTAACGGGACGAATCGTCCGTAAACGTAATGAAGTAGCGACAATTACCTCGGGCCGTCACTTTAAACGGTCCGCATACATCTGTGTGGATTAATCCCAACACTTCTGTGGCCCGAGTAAAAGTCCCTGTGAAGGGTGACTTGGTCATTTTGCCTAGGATGCAAGAATGACAAGTTGGGATCGGGCCTGACTTAGCTATGCGAATTAGGCCGTCCTTTTCCATCTTGTCAATCTTTGCTTCCCCAGCGTGACCTAGTCGGAGGTGCCATATGTATCGTTCGTTCGACCCCGTCGACGAGTTGGTAATTGCATTTACAGTTTCCATCTTATCTCTTAGGTTGACGTAATATAAACCATTTATTAACGTCGCTTTTCCAACTTTTTAATTTCTAAAATAAATTTGGCAAACACTATCAATAAATCGAAACTCATAACCAAGTCTGTTAGGAATATTTTCTAGTGTTCAATCATCATGTTATCTTTGTCTAGGGACTTAATTGTATTTTATGTAAATATAGGGACTAAAGTGTAAATATACCAAAGTATGCTTTGGTATATATAGGGCAAGTGTGTGTGATTAACACACAACTTGAGTTTTAGCTTTCTCTCACTAGAAACACTCTCTCATCATTATCATAATTAGGGCTTAATTGTAGAGAGAGAAAGGAAATTATTGTAGAGAGAAGCTTGGTGATTAATGAAGGTTGATTGATAATTACCCAAAGTCTTCCGCGCGTTTATTATCAAGGTAATTCGATCAATCTATGCTCAAGTTTTATTGATTGGATGTTAAAACTGTGACCTACAATTGGTATCAGAGCAAACGTGTTAGAATTGAATCGATTTGAGTTGAAATTGACGTTTACGATGCTTGTTTTGAGCTGAATTTAAGGTTTACGATAGTCACTGTTCATCGCGATTTAAAGCTCATCGTAAACTGTTGATTGATCTTTTGAGCTGCTTGCTTAGGTGTTTACGATGAATTCACTATTTGCGATGATTAATTGTTGATTAATTTGACTGATTGAAGCTGAAATTGGACTAATTGTGTTGACTTTCGATCGAAGTGTTCTTATAATCTTCAAAATGTTCATGTGAAATTCTATATGTTTTGCTTTGAACTGGTTTAATCGAGTGTTTTTACATGTTTAATTGCTGTTTTCGATCGATTATCTGAGCTTAATTTGAGAATTTAAGTGTTTTTGATCTAACATATACTGTATTTGTAAAGTTTACGAATAAAAAATTTAGTTTACGAACAGAAAACTTTACAATCAAAGCTTTATAGTTTATGGTCAAAGCATTTAAGTTTACGGTCAACGAAAGGTTTACGAAAGCTTTTCAATCGTAAACCTCGTTTACGATCCCAACAGTGGGTGAAGTCAAAGTCTACTTTTCGGTCAAAGGCTAAAGTCAAAGTTAATTTTAACTTTTACAGTGTGTAAAGGTTTACGAATACTTTTCATTCGTAAACTTTTCTTTACGAAGGAACTGTTTACGAAAGCTTTTCAATCGTAAACTTTACTTTACGAAGGTACTGTTTACAAATAACTTTCAATCGTAAACTTTACTTTACGAAAGTCACTGTTTACGAACACTTTTCAATCGTAAACTTTACTTTACGAAAGTCACTGTTTACGAACACTTTTCAATCGTAAACTTTACTTTACGAAAGACACTGTTTACGAAGACTTTTCAATCGTAAACTTTACTTTACGGGTTACTGTTTACGAATCAGTTTCATTCGTAAATCAGTAAAAATAATTGTTTACGAATACTTTTCATTCGTAAATATCAAGGCACTGTTTACGAATCATCTTCATTCGTAAACTCATTTACGAACAAGGTTTACGAATAAATTCTGCTCGTAAACCTAAAAGACCCGTAAACATTTGAAAAGGTTTTCAGTAGCAAAAAAAAAAAAAAAAAAATCCTAAAATTTTCAATTTTTTGCTACGAGATTTTTTTTTGTACCTACTTTTCCAATGTTTTCTGAGGCTTAGAAAAATTTTTGGGTAAAGAAATTTTTTTTGTCCGGTAAATTTTTTTTCAGTACAAAAATTATTCTCGGTATAATTTTTTTTCATATAAATCATTTTAAAATCATTTGCGAAAACCTTTTCATACAAACTTAGACCCGTAAACCTTCTATCTGAAACACACAAACAAAATTCGATCGAAAATTAATTGAAGACCTCTTGATTTTCATCTGGATTTTCTGCTCGATAATCAAGTAGGTTTCGGATCCACTCTGCCCAGATCGAACGGTTTCTCAAACGATTAAGGTTTGAATTAAGCTTCCGCGCCTTTAACATTTCGTTCAAGCCAAACGTAAACTTCAAAGCTTTACTTTACGATTGTTCCTGTTTACGAATCAATCTCAATCGTAAACCTTCACATACCTACTGTTTACGAATATATTTCATTCGTAAACTATCTTTAAGTAAGGTTTACGAATATTCTTCATTCGTAAACAAGCGCTATTAGTTTACGATTAACCTTTACTTCACGAAAGTTACTGTTTACAGTTCTTTAAGGTTTACGAACGATTCTCATTCGTAAACATTCTTTACTCGTAAACCAAAAAGCACCGTTTACAGCTTCTCTTTCATTCGTAAACTAATACAGTGTCAAATCTGAACCGCAAAAACTTACATTCTTTTAATAATATACAAAGTCTAAGATACAATCCCAGCCGATAATTAACATTTGGTATCTAAACTTTGCTGTGCTAAAACGTTTATGAACTGAACTGAAATTAAAAGTTTGCGGTTAATATCAAAAGTTAATTTTTAAACAGAATCGAAAATATTGATCACAAATTAAATCAATTCTAAAACACGTCAACGATCAATATACATCCAACAATTTTATTTGATCAAAATTAAAATCCAACATTCTATATAGAAATTAATTACCAACATTATTTGAACTTAAATTTTCAAAATTCTATATTTGAACTGAAAAGATTAAAATGGATTTATTTCACGAACAAATGATCAAGACACTAGAAACCAGGCTAGCTAATAACGAGCGTGTCTTAAGAAAACATCTAGAAATTGAAGCTAGTCTTGAATGTCAATTGACCAATGCAAAGGATGAGATTATAAGGTTGAAGACTAAGACCACAGAACATGAATCAAAAATATGTGAGTTGAAAACAAGTTTGTCTGCCTGTGATGAAGCAAACAATTCAATGTTGCAAAAATCCTCATCCACAAACAATGAAAAAGAAATGGTCAAGAAATTAGAAGAAAGATTAGCCAATAATGAAGTTGTCCTAAGAAAACATCTATTAGAAGAAGCCAATCTAGGAATAAAGCTTCAATTAGCTAATGAGAAAATAGTTAAACTTAACAATGATCTTGCTAAATCAAATTCTGAAACAACAGAACTAAAGGAAAATAAAGATTATCAAGCTCAAAATAAAGATCTTTCTGAAGAATGCACAAGATTACACTCTAAAATTAAAGAACTAGAGCTTCTTCTGGTAAAGAAAGATCAACTTGAGAAAAATTTGTCTCTAAATAAGTCGACTCAAACAATTGAGTCAGTGCCAACTAAGGAACATTCTATACTATCAATAAAACCCGAACCTAAGGATTGCTACACTCCAGACGGGTTTCGAGCTCAAATAGATAAGCTTTTAAAGGAGAATTTAATTCTCAAAAATTCCTCTCAAAAAGGCGCAAGAATGACTAAAGATATCAATAAAGAAAGAATAGAGGAAGACAAATTATCTTCTATTGCTTCTACTAAATTTGGTTCTACCTCTATTCCTAATCCAAAAATACCCAAAGTCATTCTAAAATCAAAATTAAAGAAAGAAGCTACTAAAACTAAAGTAGACAATAATTATACATTCTCTATTAAAACTGAAATGTCTAAAAATAACAATTGTCTGAATCAAAATAAATTTTCTAATACACATTACAAAGTGAATGACGTGAGTCTAGAAGGTAGGAAATACGATACTTCTATACTTAATGCTATTGATTCTATAAGCTCGTATTCCTCTCTCAAGTACCCGGTCAAAGTCAAATCCATGCATCTTAAGCGACTGGCGAAAGAGAAAATTTTCTCTTCTACAAAAAGACGCACATTCACCGATGCTGAAACGTTAAATTTCAAAAAGGTACAACAAATTTGGAAACCTAAGCTACAAATGGAAATAAGTAGTCCTCGACAAATGTGGATTCCTATGACTGCTTTATGTGATAATTTTGCTTCCAAATTTGAACCTTATATGCATAATTGTTTCACTGCTAATCAGGGAGGACCCGTCCAAAAATGGGTACCAAAGTCCCGATAATTTGTTTTGCAGGTCCCGATCATACATGGTAAATAGACGACGATTGCTCCACATGTATAGTCGGTATGCAATGATGAGCAGTCGCACAAGACCCCGACACGTGTGGTATTCGGTTTGCTCCACACACGTGATCGGTCTGCGATGTGAGCAAACACACCAAATCAAGACTATTCCAAAGCTCTTGATTTAACATTGTTTTTATTTTTATTTTTTCGTTAAAAAAAAAAAGGGGGTCTTAAAAAAAAAAAAAAAAAGGCCATAAAAAAAAAGGGGGCCATAAAAAAAAACAACAAAAAAAAAAACAAAAAAAAACAACAAACAAAAAAAAAAAAAAAAAAAAAAAAAAAAAAGGGGAGAAAAACTTTTGAGCTACAATGTTTAAAGAAGGCCGAGCCGATTTCAAAATTCAAAAAGCGCTTGAATTTTTGTGGAGTCAAACTCTATATTTTCAGTTTTTGACTATCATAGGGAGTTCGACTTAGTATAAATAGCGCTTAATTTTATAGAATAGTCGGTCTTCATATTCTATATTGTTTTTATTTTGGGGGAGTGGATAGATAGATAGACAAAGTGCATGACCTTCAAAAGAGCGTATTACCATAGTTCTAATGTAAAAAGCGCATATGTTTTAGGGGGAGTGAGACTTATAAGTGCAAAAGTCACATTTATTGGGGAGTGTCACTTCAAATACAAAAGGCGCTTGATTTTTTTGTAATATGCAATCTCTCAAAATGCGCATCTATTTAGGGGGAGCACGGGCATCACATTAGAATTAGTGCAAGTATTTAGGGGGAGTGTTACCTAAAAACAGCGCTAGAGCTTAAAAGGGAATGTCCTGAAGACAACCTTCATGCTTTGAAGAAGGAGAGCTACCTAAATGCCAACAAGCGCATGGACACAAAAGAGTTGTTCACATACCTGTTCCAAAGGTTCAGTAGACCCAACTGATCCTAACCCAGGAACAAACCCCGAGTGTATGTGAGGGTATTTAGCGTATCACGATGACATCCTTACAACTCAACCACAAACTATCCGGGCCATAACCATATAGGTACATGACTGATTTATCAGATCCAGGGTAGAAGACGCTTCATCTGATCCAAAGGCGCATGCACGACCCTTCCTAGCTACTCATTTGTCTCCCTAAAGACAGATGTTTCAATATCTCACGGGGAACCGCATATGCTATCACCGTTTCATTTGGAAGCGGGAGATATTGAACAAAGTGGTCCACAGCCCCACACCACGATTTTTCTTGAACACGTAAATGTCTAGTGTGTCCTCATAGCCTAAATATTTTTTCAATTTTTCTAGGACACATACATTCTTTTACACACATATTGCAGGTCTACGTGACCATGCCAGAACTTCTGTAGACGCGTCATTAAATGATTTGCTTCTATGATCAGAAGGAAGTCCTGCCGTTGCAACATAAAAACAACAACGGTAGCAGGCCATCTTCTGGAGCACGACTCTAGAACGATGTCAACGGGATGCCTATGTGGCCCCGTAGTCCCTTCAAATGCAAGTCTGTGTGACTTTGCATCAACGACTAAGAGTGACATCAAGGGATGTTTCACGATGATCGGTCGTCTGTCCCATTTTCAGGTACTTCATCCGGAATTCAACGACAACACGTTCCGCGTACACTCAGGTTCACCTTGATCACACAGCATGACGATATAAATGAATCGCCATGAGGGGGATAAGTATATCAAGGAGGCGAAGCACGTGAACTCATTAAAGAAGTCAAGCTTTCAACGCACGTGCTGAACCACAACAAACAAGACCTCTCTCCATGGTTCGAGCATACACGACAAGTCAATGCTGGCGATCCGCGCGACTCTGATATATGCAAGAAGGTGACGAAGATTCAAGTTGCAAAGAAGAAAAAGAGGATGGATGTAAATAGGGGGAGACTGAAGATTCTCGATTCTCCAGATGCTCTCAGCTATTTTCTTCAAACAGCAACAGAAGACCGTGTCAAATTCAAAGTTGAACACAAAGGCAGAGATTTTAAAAGGGGGAGATTGTTAGGAATCTTTTCTGCTGCAAAGGGGGAGATTGTTAGGAATCTTTCTGTTGTGTTCAAATGATGATGAAGACTGAAGATTATCAAAGACAAAGATAACCGGCGCTTCAATGACAATTGAACACTAAGGGGGAGATTGTTAGGAATATTTTCTAGTGTTCAATAATCGTGTTATCTTTGTCTAGGGACTTAATTGTATTTTATGTAAATATAGGGACTAAAGTGTAAATATACCAAAGTATGCTTTGGTATATATAGGGCAAGTGTGTGTGATTAACACACAACTTGAGTTTTAGCTTTCTCTCACTAGAAACACTCTCTCATCATTATCATAATTAGGGCTTAATTGTAGAGAGAGAAAGGAAATTATTGTAGAGAGAAGCTTGGTGATTAATGAAGGTTGATTGATAATTACCCAAAGTCTTCCGCGCGTTTATTATCAAGGTAATTCGATCAATCTATGCTCAAGTTTTATTGATTGGATGTTAAAACTGTGACCTACAAAGTCTGCTCAAAACAGGAATCGAAATAATGTTCTTAAGCCCCTTGGACAAAACCAAAACATCAGAAAGTACTAAACAATGCAAAGATGATAAAAGCAAAGTCTTCGATCCAATGTGCGTTGCTGCAACACTATGTCCGCTGCCAACGTTGATCGAGACCTCACCAGCTCGAAGCTTCCTACTTCGTTCCAGACCCTGGTTCAAAACACAGATGTGGGAGCTAGCCCCTGAGTCAAGTATCCATGAAGTAGAATACACAGAACAATTAGCTTCGAAAACTAATTGCTTACCTGAAGCGTCAGAAGACGCCTTCAGCTTAGGACAGTCGCGCTTCCAGTGACCCAGCTGCTGGCAGTGGAGGCACTTGTCAGTGGGCTTCGCGCCCGACTTTACAGCCTTCTTGGATTTCGCCTACTTGGCGATTCTACCCTTTGGCCCGCTGTGCTTGCTCGGCTTCTTCTTCGGCCCCTTGGACCGAGTAGTCGCAACAAGCGCCACCTCCTTGCTCTTACCCTTATCGCTGCGATACTGAGTACTGGCTGCAACCAACTGATTGATCAGGTCAGGTATCGAATACTCCCGATTGTTCAGGTTGCAGTTCACCACGAACTGATGGAAGGACGGTGGGAGGGACTGTAGTATGACGTCAATCTTTACCTCGTGAGGTAAACCAAATGCCAGCGCATCCAATCGCTCCATATGCTCATTCAGCTTCAGTAAATGAGCATCGACATCACCACCCTCTGCGAGCTTGGTGTTGAAGAGAGTATGCGTGATGGCGTAGCGAGCGCTCCTAGACGACTCACCATAATGCCCAGCTAAATGCACCTGTATCTCTTTAACACTCATGAACTCATGCTGACGCTGCAGCTCTGGGCTCATAGCCGATAGCATGTAGGAGTGGACCTTGCCAGCATCCTCAACCCATTTATCGTGGAACTGCAGGTCTTGCTCTGTCGAATCAGCATTAGGAGTCAAAGGCTCCTCGATGTCCAAGACATACTCCAATTTTTCCAATCTGAGGACGATCCTCAGATTTCTTAGCCAATCAACATAGTTTGGTCCCACCAAACAATGTTTTTCCAAAAGTACGGATAATGGGTTTGTCATCATATAAATAGAGAAGAAAATAAACTGCAGAAAGAAAACAGATAGTTAGAATTTGAAGTGTTTAATCAGACTAAAACAGGACTTTAAATTTTCATCTGACTCCCACTATTTTTCTCGAAATCCTGTCTCCCGTTAGGAATTTCGGAAACCTCGTTGAGTAGTTTCATAGTGGCGTTGATTTATCCGCACTGAATCAAACTAGCCTCAACTTAACAGTTTATTGGTATATTCGATCAGCCAGGCTCATGTCCCACAGGATTCTGTCACACAGAAGGTTCAACGAATTTGTCTCAGTCAGGGTCCCTCGCCCTGTAACTCAGACGTCTTGGGAATGACTGTACAAGTGCTACCTATCAATGTCCTGCTAACCTTCCACTTTTGAGTGAACTTCGCTTCCGTAGGATAACACTTTGCGGGAGGACGAAGAGTGGTTGGCTAGTGGCATTATCAAAGAATGCATCCAAATACGTTCACGTCAAAGGCGAGGGTTTTAGCACCGTAACTCGGTCAACCAAAACCGTACCCCTATGTCGTAATGTTTTTGGACTTGATAGAAGACAGGAGCCCCGCCCCTTTACTGACTTGATATTTTAAAGTCTAACTTCGAGAGAATCCTCACATCTAAAGAACGAGCACATTATGCACGATATCACGTTCGAAACCAACACGCACATAATAGACTTTAATAGTAAACCTAGTTTCAACCTATTAAAGTAAATGTGAAAGACTGGGGATATTTCTAGTTCTATCCTATTGTACAAAAAGAAAACTCTAAGTCTTCGGGCTTGTCTCGAACGGACACCTCGGCCACCGTCTTGTTCGTTCGTCTTGTCTCGATCGTCTCTCGTTCGGCCGTCATTCCTGTACTACTATAGCCTATGACGGGGGGATCTTTCCCTAAAACAACAAAGCCCGTCTTTCTAGAAAAACTGTAAAGTACAACCCAGAGGGGACCTTATCACCCTTAACATATCACCCGGTAAAAACAGAACCTAATCTCCAATCAATCACCACGTAATTTAAATATTACATGCTTCACGATAATTTTACACAGATCCGAGCCTAAATCCATATTTGGGCTTTTATCAGATTTGGGCCAGGCCCATTGGGCTTCGAGGCTTAACCGCGCGAACCCGATCGCGACCGAGCCGGCACCGCCTTCGCGGCCCGGCCAGCCAGAGGTGCGCACGGCCAGGCCAGGCCCGCGCGCTGCCCGCGGCTTGCCCTGTGCGCCGCGCGCTGAGCGCGCGGCTGAGTCCCTAGGCCGCGCGCCATGCGTGGCCAGGGTCCGGGCGCCGCGCGCGTTCAGTCTTTCAAAAAGCATTTTTCGGGCTTCGTGGTCATAGTCCCGTGACTTAACCGAGCCTAAGGCTCTGATACCACTGTTGGGAATCCCCGAAGGGGCCCGAGACCCTCGTTCCTTGAACGGCGGAATTTTAAAACTTTTGGGATTCTCGCCTTTTCCTTGGACCGCTCGGTAAAATACGTGAACGTAAGAACACGAAAGAAAGGGTTTTAGCCATTATACCTTGACGAAGACAAGAAGATGGCGAGCTACGAACCCTTCGAATCCCCAGGATGTAGTATCCCTCTCCTAGCACCAATAAGCGCACGAACGGGGCAAGATCGTCACGCCGGCACCAACACACGTCGCGGGGCTTCCCTTGCTGTAGGCGGCTAGGCCAAGAACACCCCGAGCCTCCTTGTCACACGCGGCCGAGTGAGAGAGATGGCGAGAGAGATGAGAGACGAGAGAGAGAGGGTGAATGAAACCCTAGTTTTTTTCTTTTTCTTTTTCAAAAAATGACTTAGAATAACTTAGGGTTTTGATTCAAAATCAAAACCCTTTTATACTTGTTAGGGTGGCCGAAAATTCAAGTAAGGTGGATGAGAAATTAAGCATACCAAGTCACTTGTTGACTTGGTCTTTCTCTTTTGAATTCAAACTCAAAATTCAAATTCAATTAAATAAATAAATAAATAAATCAATATTTATTCTATATTTAGTATATTTAAATATAATATCCAATATATATATTTAATTAATTTTCGAAATTTTTATCAAATAAAAAATCGATTATTATATATATCTAATATATATATTTTATTTAATTCTAAATTAAATATTATTATTTTTCTAAAGCAATAATAAAGATTTAAATCACATTTAAATCATATACTAAATATTAAATATCTAATATTATATTTCCAAAAATATTTCGTGAGGTGAAAAGACCATTTTGCCCCTCACGCGTTTTTACCAAGTTTTCGGCCATTTAGGGTTTCGGCCAAACCCTAAACTCTAATCTCTCAATCTAGGCCCCAACCTGCTCTATTCACATATAGACGTTGTGTCGGTTGCCCTTTTTAAGCCCGACTCTCTTGGTTCGTCTCAACCGGCTCTGGGAGGAATCCAGGAGTTCGGTATTTACCTAGCCAGCCCCGTGGTACCGAACCGATCTCGAGTTGAGTACGAATAGGTATTATTCACGAACCGACTATATATTATCGTACTACGTATAAACCCTTTACATTTGTCCCGGTCGAGTGAAAGTCACGCGTAGTCGAACTTACAGGACTCGACACTATGATGTTCGTGTCGGTGACATTTACCAAAACTGCCCTTCACAACACTCGTGAGTCAGTTATATGCTCTGGCCAGAGGCTTAGGTAAATTCCCGCACATCGAAACTGCATAGGACGTTAACCTTGAATTTAATCAAGGCCGTAAATTCCGCTCAGCGGTATAACCGGCAATCACGTCGAAAAGTCAAGACCGCATTTCGCCACTGACCCATGCTTCATGCAATTTGGGCCTAACAAACTAGTGACAAATCAAGACCTTAAGACCAACCCCGTGTTAAACCCTTTCGGTCTAAGGTTCACGTAGACTACTATAGTCAATCGATCGATCAGCGACTTTACCAGCGTGTGATCGTTCGATTACGAGCCAGTGTCCAAATACAGACAATCCCCTGATTCGTCTTGTATCAATGTCACGAGCTCCCACTTTCCAACTGAATGGTTGGCACAACCATTTTGGACTCATCGACAAACAAGTCGTATTCGTCAAGCCAGTCACCCAACTGGAGACTAAGACTTGTGGACTTAATTTAATATTACAGTATATCAGCTTACTGGTGCCCCATCTCTGTCCCCACAGAACCAGTAACTGAACTGTAAATACTGGGGTTTTATTAATTCGTCTTATTACCCGACTGCAAGGTTAATTTATTTAGACGAAATAATAATCTGCCTTTGTATTGTTTGTCATGCTAATATAGACAATAAACAAACAAAAATAATTTCATTATCAACTAATTCAATTACAAATGTTAAACACATCAAAATTACACTAATGCCCTCGTACTATCTAATCCTCGTACGGCATCTAGGGCCTAAACCTCAACAGCATCAACTAGATGGTCTCATGTATATTTGTTATCAACGCGGAATGTAGCTTTTATGAGATTGCTTGCTTAGTTGATTCGATTAAGAGCACATTTTCCGGATTATCCAATAAAGAAAATACGCATTGATAATGCTGGTGAATTTACTTCCAAGACATTTAATGAATATTGCATGTCTATTGGAATTGATGTTGAGCACCCCGTGCCACATGTACATACGCAAAACGGTCTTGCAGAATCGTTGATTAAAAGGTTGCAATTAATTGCAAGACCATTATTAATGAAGTCGAAACTTCCTTCATCTTCTTGGGGACATGCTATATTACATGCAGCGGCACTAATCCGCATCAGTCCAACAAGTTATAATAATATCTCCCCGATACAAATGGTTTATGGTCAGGAACCAGATATTTCCCATCTGAGAATTTTTGGATGTGCGGTATATGTTCCAATTGCTCCACCACAACGCACTAAGATGGGACCTCAAAAGAGGTTGGGAATATATGTCGGATTTGAATCTCCATCGATAATAAAATATTTAGAACCTCTAACTAGAGATTTATTTACGGCTAGATTTGCCGATTGTCATTTCGATGAATCGAATTTTCCGACATTAGGGAGAGAAAAGAAACAGCTGGAAATGAGTATTAGTTGGAATGAATTATCGCTAAATTATTATGATTCTCGAACGAAAGAATGTGAACTAGAAGTTCAAAAGATAATTCATTTACAAGGATTAGCTAATCAACTGCCAGATAGTTTTACTGACCTTAAAAGAGTGACTAAGTCACATATACCAGCTGTTAATGCTCCTGCAAAAGTTGATGTTCCTGGAGAACATATAATGATCGAGCCTAAGCCACAACTAAAACGTGGTAGGCCATCGGGTTCCAAAGATAAAAATCCTCGAAAAAAAAAGGAGCAAATAATAAGAATGATCCAGTCGAGGATTTATCGACTCTAGAAGAGTCAATGGAAATTAATGATTATGATAATGAAAATCAGGTACCTAAAATTTTTTAGAATAATGATAATGAAGAGATCTCGATAAATTATGCCCAAAATGGAATTAGATGGAACCGAGAAAAAATCAACGTTGACAATAAATTCTCATTTAACGTAGCGCTACATGAAATGAATGAGATAAATGAGAATGAGGATCATGAACCAATGCAGACAAAGAAATGATTGGCCAAAACGGAAAGATGCAATCGAGGCAGAATTAAAATCACTTGAGAAACGAAAAGTTTTCGGACCTGTAGTCCGCATACCAGAAAATGTAAAGCCGGTTGGATATAAATGGGTTTTCATCAGAAAGAGAAATGAAAACGGTGAAATTGTGAGATACAAAGCACGGCTTGTTGCACAAGGCTTTTCATAATGACCTGGTATTGATTATGAGGAGACGTATTCTCCTGTGGTGGATGCAACTACATTTCGTTATTTAATTAGTCTGGCAGTACGTGAAGGACTCGATATTCGTCTAATGGATGTTGTCACCGCTTATTTATATGGATCACTTGATAGTGATATATATATATATGAAACTTCCTGAGGGATTTCAGTTGCCTGAAAATTCAGGGCCCCAAAATGAGTACTCAATCAAGCTAAATAAATCACTTTATGTATTAAAGCAATCTGGGCGTATGTGGTATAATCGTCTAAGTGAATATTTATCGAAAGAGGAGTATAAAAATGATCAAACTTGCCCGTGCATATTTATGAAAAGATCTAGAAGTGAATTTGTCATCATTGCAGTTTATGTTGATGATATCAACATAATTGGAACTCGTGAAGAGTTATCAAAAGCTGTTAATTGTTTGAAAAAGGAGTTTGAAATGAAAGATCTCGGTAAAACGAAATTTTATCTTGGACTGCAAATTGAATATTTAAAGAATTGAATATTCGTACATCAAGAGACTTATACGAAAAAGGTATTGAAAATATTTTATATAGATAAAGCTCATCCATTGGATACTCCAATGATTGTTCGATCTTTAGATGTAAATAAAGATCCGTTTAGACCCTGTAAAAATAATGAAGAACTACTTGGTCCTGAAGTACCATATCTCAGTGCTATTGGAGCACTAATGTATTTGACGAGTCATACGCGACCTGATATAGCGTTCGCTGTAAATCTATTGACAAGATATAGTTCGTCACCGACTCGTAGACATTGGAATGGAGTTAAACGGATATTTCGATACCTTCAAGGAACAACTGATATGGGATTATTCTATCCAAATGAATCAAAAGCAGATTTAATTGGATATGCAGATGCTGGTTTTCTATCTGACCCACATAATGCTCGATCGCAAACGAGCTATTTATTTACGCATGGCGGAACCACTATATCATGGCGGTCAGTTAAACAAAGTTTAACGGCTACTTCATCTAATCATGCAGAAATTTTAGCTATTCATGAAGCTAGTCGAGAATGTGTTTGGTTGCGATCGATAATTGAGCATATACAACAAACTTGTGGGTTATTATCGAAAAAGTTACTTCCGACGATTTATATGAAGATAATGCTGCATGCATTGCCCAATTAAAGGAATGATATATTAAGGGAGATAGAACAAAGCATATTTCACCAAAATTTTTCTTTACACATGATTTAGAGAAAAATGGTGATATTGATGTACAACAAGTGCGATCAGTTAAAATCTTGCAGATTTATTCACGAAAGCATTTCCCCCAATAATTTTCAAAAGATTGGTATATTCAATTGGAGTTCGAAGACTTCGAGATTTGGAATGATGTTATCATCAGGGGGAGTAAATACGCGTTGCACTCTTTTTCCCTTCACTGAGGTTTTTCCAATGTGGTTTTCCTAGTAAGGTTTTTAATGAGGCAACAATCGAAAGCTTATCTAAAAGAATCATGTACTCTTTTTCCTTCATTAGGTTTTTATCCCATTTGGTTTTTCCTAATAAGGTTTTAACGAGGCATATTCTTTGAAAATATCCAAGGGTGAGTATTATGAAATAATATTAATGTGGATGTTTTAAATAATAATATTAGTTAAATGATTGATGATTTGGAAGTATTGTATTAAATATTGATGAGATTATAAGATGATAAGATGAGGTGTTTAATTGAAAAATTTGTATTTTAGTGTGAGGTGCATAATTGTAATTAATGTGATTAGTTGTAATAGTAAATTATTAATAGTATAAATAGGTGATTAGAGTTCATTGTAAAACACACCAAGTATTGAAATACTTAATCTCTCTCTAATCTCTCTCTTTAGTATTATAAGCTATATTATCATTATAATCTTAATATAAGTATAATTATTATAAAGTAATTTTAATATAATATTAATCACAATTAATATTTTTATAATAATTATTAATTAATAAAAGTTAGTAAGTACTAATATTTTGGTCGAAGTCAAGAAAGATGGACGATGATGAAAAAGAAAATTAAAATTTGACTTTGATTTTGTCGTCCCTCCTCTCCTCACCTAATTTCTCTTTTACTAAAAAAGATCCATGAACGATAAGAGCTTTGGATATTCACTTTTCATTACCCCAACTACAGATTCGCTTTTATTCTCTCGAGTAAGGTAATGGCACCACATATTACAATTCTTGGCATCTCAGGCGGCCATATCGATAGCCGAACAACGTTATTTTGTATCCCTTTTATTTTTAATCAATACTTCAGTTCTCTATTGATTTTAGGATTTGCGTATGTAATAGAAACAATTCTGATTGGGTTTGTTTGTTTGTTTCTTGAAAATTCAGGAGCTATTAGTTTTCTGTCGAATATGGATTTCTTGACGACGTCCGAAGGCCAATTGCTCGTTGCTGCTGCTGTTAGTCTCGTTGCTGTTGGAGCTGTGTACTTTTTGTTTTCCTCTTCGAAGAAACCAAAAGGTTTTTGTTGGTCTGAACTATGATCTGATCCATTGCCTTTAGATCATTATAATATAAATAATTGCTTGTGGGTTGGTCGATCTTGGTTTAGCTTAAAGTTTGAATCTTTGATTACTTTGGTTCATTTGATTGAGGTGGTTACGAATTTTTGCCACTTCTTCTCTGGTTGATAGTAAGGTTTTGTAGGTTCAATGAGGCTTTCATACTGTTTCCTTTTGAGACTTACGATTATTGTTGCGTTTTCGACAGTGTGCTTAGATCCCGAAAACTTCAAGGAGTTCAAGCTTGTGAAGAAAACACAGATCAGCCACAATGTGGCTAAATTCAGATTTGCTCTCCCTTCCCCAACTTCTCTGTTGGGCCTCCCTATAGGACAGCACATAAGCTGCAAGTAAGTTTCGTTGAACAGCATAATTTGGGGTAAAATGGCATATATTGGGTCGTTAATGAGAATTCCATCCCACACCGTAGAATATATGTCACCACCTAACTTGTCGTATCCATATGTTTGGCTTAAAATCGTTTGACACTGAGAGGCTCCGTTGAGAATGTTATATATGGAAAAAAGCTAATTGTATAAACTGAAAGTCTACTACACTTGAATGCCAATTTGTCTGAGAATTAAGCCGTCGACAACTAAGCACACGATTGGCTTGTATTGACTTGGTACCTATGGATTGTTATAACAGGGGTAAAGATAGCCAAGGTGAAGATGTGATCAAACCATACACTCCAATTACCTTGGATTCTGATGTTGGATATTTTGAGCTAGTTATAAAGGTGTGTGCTCTTTTTTTTTATTCGTGTTTGTGTTAATTCTAGCAATTGCTAGATCATGTTTTGGTCTCTTTTTGGGATGATGCTAGATGTATCCACAAGGGAGAATGTCCCATCATTTTCGGGAAATGTCTGAAGGTGATTATCTTGCTGTCAAAGGGCCAAAGGTAAGTGAATCATTCTGCCTAGTTGATTTTCGTACTCTCTATTTCAATAACTTAAAGGGCTGCATTGTTCACTTGATATAGAACACACACGCACGCGCAGACACACAGACACAAAAACAAAACACAGGGTTGTGAAACACACTGAAAAAGAGAAGAATATAATGCAGTGCTTATTGGTTTCATGCGCATGGAAGTTTATTTTGATTTCTGTTGTGACTTCTATTATCCGAAAAGTCTTCTTATCCAAGATTTTTTGCTCTAGGGTCGTTTCAAGTATCAACCTGGTCAAGTACAAGCATTTGGAATGATTGCTGGTGGTTCTGGAATCACACCAATGTTCCAGGTTTGTATACAAAGATAGAGATACATAGTTCATATAAGAGTTTTTTAACCTTGCACGCTGATCTGGCTTTATAATTTTATTTTTTTGTGGGTTCTCCAGGTTACCAGGGCAATTCTTGAAAACCCAAGTGACAAAACCATGGTCCATCTGATTTATGCCAATGTCACGCCTGAAGATATTCTTGTTAAGGTAATTTATTAATATTTCCTTGTCCATTTTCATTTTGCAAGCATGCAATCTAATCAAAGGCGGTGTTATCGAAGAACTTTGTTGATTTGATCTTCTTGCTATATATAAGAAAGAGGCGTGATTGTGAATCCAATGGTGGCGCGGGGCGGGGGTGCTAGTACTAGTTGTAAAGAATTATTACCCAGTTAATATTATAGTAAAGGATTACTAGGATGAGCTTTGTCATATGAAGGATCTCGATCGTTTTCTGATCGCAGGATGAGCTGGATAGCCTTGCTAAAACCTACCCAAACAGGTTCAAAGTGTACTACGTGCTGAATCAGGTAATAAGTTTACGGTGTTTGTCTAAGTATATCCTTCATGGCATTGCGCAAGTTTCCAAATCGAATCTTTTCTTCTCTATAATTTAAACTGATAATATCCATTTAGTTATTCCAGTTCGGTAAACAAAGCTACTCTCCGTATTATGTATGTATTCTATAATTCAAACTCTCAAGTTTAACCAAAAACATATAACACGCTCTATGTATTCATTCTTATAGGCAATCATTAGACGTTTTTATTTTGTCCTATAACGGTGGACTGGGAAGATCTATTAGAAGTTGAAATGTCATATCATAGGGTGAAATAAAACTTAGTGAACAGTTTGTACGGTCGAATATGCGACTTGAAACCCATTAGTCCATGTTGATAAGTTTCCCTACTTTTACTGCATAATACAGAAGCACATTACTGTAATAGTATGGTAGCGTGGATCTGACTGATTCTCATTGTTGGAAACGTACTGTTATTTATTTGTTATAGCCTCCTGAAATATGGGACGGCGGCGTTGGATTCGTCACAAAGGAAATGATCCAAGCTCACTGCCCGCCACCAGCATCTGATATTCAGGTTCGATAATATACGAAAACAGATAGTCATATTGATGAATTAAAATTTTGATCTTCACTAAACTTATGTTTTATGATTCTCATGCAGATCCTAAGGTGTGGTCCGCCCCCAATGAACAAGGCCATGGCTGCCAATCTCGAAGCTCTTGGATACTCCTCGGAGATGCAGTTCCAATTCTAGTTGTGTTTTAATTTGAGCAAATTTTTGCCTGAGATTTGTGTGATGCAAAAACATTTGAACCTTACAATAAGTGATAATTTTTTGCAATTGTCTGATGATGTGACTAAGCTTCTTCAGAATATATAAGTACTTGCTCGATCTTTCGGTACATATTGGAGGTTATGGTGAAAACGGTATATGGATAGTTTGGACATGCTTCGACTTTCCAAACTTGGAAATAATTAGGATTTGTCATCAGAAGTCTTCTACTTATTTGTACTGAATGGGGGAATGAATACCTTTCTGTGCTATGCAATTGTAACAACACATATTGTTCTCGATACGTTGTCGCTGCTACTGCTCTTGAGTTGGAGGAAATTGGGCGCGGGGCAGACGATAGCAAGAAATTGCCGAGAACTTACTTTGTCGACTGTCACCATCGGAGCTCTTCTAGCCAAGCTCGGTACGAGGATAGATTATCACTGGGAAGATGTTACAGAGAATTTGAGCTCACTTGTTAACTCTCATGATGATGAAGGTTGTTTGAAAAATACTGTTTTTAAGTTATATATATATCAACTTTGTTCATTTAAAACCATGCCGTCTGCCGGCGGGAATGTCGTGATTCCTCTCCCGTACTCTTTTGAAATATAGTGGCACGGGTACACTGGAACAGACCTTTCAAATTCTACAATATGTGGATTTAAGTGGTGAAAGATGAGTCGAGTCGGCTCGCAAGTTCGAGCTCGTGAAAATCGAGCTCGAGATCATGTTTGTCGAGCTCGGGCTTGAGCTCTCACTCATGAGTACTCGAAAGCTCGCGAGCCGGCTCGTGAGCTTTCTTTTTTAATTTTTTTTATTTTTCTATTATTTTTTTTAATAAAAAGCTCAAGCTCGGAGCTGATTTATACTTATTTACCTATTTGGTTGGAGGATGTCATAGTCACGGTAGGTTCTGTTCTTGTGAGCCACCAAGAATTTCCATGATCAGAGATTCGAATCCTCTAGGGACCTTGACTATTGTTGTTTGTGAAATTTTGAGGTGGGTCTCATAGACTAGAGAGGATTAGTCCCGCTGAAAGCGGTGGTCGCCCCATAGCCGACGATAAGGCTCGGATTCGATTCAGATCAAACCTAGTCGCAATATGGGGACTACGGTGACGTTGTATGGGGATACCTACCTGACCCGAAAAAAAAAAAATTGAGGTCTCACTGCTCCTCCATGATTCATTGTTCGAACAAACTGTGAGCTTGTAGAGGATGTATTAGCTTTGATCAAGTTTTCATTCCAATGTCCTATTGGTCGGACTGGACCTTGATTATTTATTCTTCCTCTTGGTCTTTTGGCCCCTTTGTCCTCTTCTACTACCTCGGTTATACCCTTCGGGATATTCATGAATCTTGAAACAATTGTGACCCCCAAAGTTATAATGATCACACCATTCAACTGCCTTATCTCCTTGTATGCTCCAAGATTTCATGTGGTTGACACTGTTTTGAAGGGTGGAGTTGGATTCCATGATTTGACCTTGACCATGTCATTATTTAATAATTTTTTTTTACCACAAAACTTTTTAAAATTGCAACTTTTCACTATAATTATATCCAATTACAATTTTTATTAACAGAATGTTAATTGCAGCAAAAACCATTATTGTTATCATTGAGAATTGATCTTCGAAAAGTAATATCACCGTATAACAAACCCAAAAAACAAGAAAAAAAATTAATAAATCTTAAAATATTCAAATAATCATTATATAATAATAAAATCGTTTCACTACTCATTACCATTATTTTTTCTTGTGTGTTTCTTGTAAGACATTCGATCCATTTCATATGGATATCGTCATGTTCGCTTACGTCCTGCTTTTTTCTCTATACATAAATAACTAGATGAAAAGGAGGATTGAAACACGATTCCTCTAGTGGATAATCAAGCTGATAAGAATATATTGTCTTTAATAAAAAAGATGTTATAAACTAAGTTTTAAGAAGTTGGAAAAAATTAAAACCAATATAAAAAAAATGTAACTGAAGTCCTTGTCAAAGAAACCTCTTCAATATAGATGTTTACCTCAGTTGCACTCTGTTGCATATCAATGACGTAAATTAGCATGTCATCACTATCTATGACATGGAAAAAAGACGTGACAAGACTTGTATAATCTATTTCCATATAATGCACTAATTGCCATGCACTCAGCGAATTTTCTCTCAAATTAGTTGACATCGTATTCGATGAAATGCCATGTGAAAATACTCTACTATTTTGGAGCTTGATCGTAAATCATGTGAATGCTAACTGTAATTAAATTGTCATTCCAATGCAGCGCCACAACAACTAAATTTAACATAATTCCTATAAATTGGGAACCGAACTTACATGAAAAAAACGCGAATTAAAAATTTGCAATTAAAAGTAGACAACAAGTTGCAATCTGAAAGATTCGTGTTGAACCTGAAACTCTCGGATTGGAAAGTCACAAGCTTGACATAATGGTGGTCAAGCCCGTGAGAAATGTTTACCGTTGTTTTCATCTGATTTTCAAGCTGTCTTTATAATGTTTTGAGCACATATCATGTTGTTGATGCTCATGGATTGCTACCAATATTTTTAATATAAGAAAAAATAAGCAGAAACGGGCTGTATATAACAAATATAATTAATTAACATTTAATGTTACAATATATATTTCTTCAACAAGCAATATAAAATGTACTTAAAATTTCGGATACCCGCCGCAATCCCCGATAATTGACTCGACTGCAAGTACTTGCCAATAGGGGTGTTCAAATTTCGGATAAAACCGAAAAAACCGGCCGAACCGAAATTTTCGGTTATTTCGGTTCGGTTAATTCGGTTTTTCGACCGGTTTTGGTTTTGTATTTAGAAAATTTCGGTTTTTCGGTTCGGTTTTCGGATTTTAGAAAAAAATAACCGAAATAACCGAAAAACCGAAATATATTTAATTATATATAATTTATTTTAGACAAGTTTAAAATATTGTAGTTTATGAAAGTGATTAATATTTATAGTGATAATAAAGTCCAACAAAATAATTATATTTTTCATAAAAAAATAATTAAAATTACAATGTTTATTTTATAACGCAATATATTATAACATTTAATTCCTATATATATACACGAATTACGCACACATATGAGTAATGCAATTATCATATCATTACTATTTAATTCATATATATATGTAATGCAATTGCGGCTACAAAATTCAGGCGATCCGCGGGCCAAATTAGGCCCGTTTATTTTATATTTTTTTCTTTTATTTATATAAAATATTTTATAAAATTCAATTTATAAGAAAAAATTTATTTTATAAAATATTTTCTACAAGTTTATGAATATAATTTTTTTTTCAAATTATTTATTTGTATTATTGTGCATAATACTAGGTATAAATTATAATTAATATTGAATAATTAAAAGAATTTTTAAAATTAAATTTTAAAAATTTTAAAAAATATGTCCGATGGGCTTGGGCCGAGCTGGCCCGGCCCAGCACTCCACGGGCTAAGGCCTAGCATTCTCCAGCCCACAAAAAGCGGCCCGACTCGGCCCAGTCCGTATTTTTTTGGCAGCCCGCTCTATCCGGGCTGTTCGGGTCAAGCCGACCCAACTTGCAATGCCACTGCCACATATGACAAACCCTAGGGGTGAGTAAAATTATCCAAAAAACGGATTTCGATCCGGTATTCGGTTTTAAAAATCCAAAAAGCCGAATATTCGGTTTTAAAAACCGGATCGAATATCCGATTCGCTTTATTTTAAAATAAATCAGATCGGATCCGGATAGTGCTCGGCCTAAAATTCGGATATCCGATATCCGATTTTATATTTTAAAAAAAATATAATAAATTAAATAATGGCCCAAAAAAAGGAAAAAAAAAAAAAGAGGTCCAACATCTATTATTGAATTATGACCAAAAATACAATATATAGAATTTATATTATTTTTGCAAAAACGTGAATAGAGAATTAAAAAAAAAAAAAAGCTAGAGGAAAGAAAGTGAATAAAAGAAAAGAACAGATAGATAATTAGAGAATTATCGTATGAATTTTTTAATACAGTATCATCGTGTGATGCAATTGTTAGATCATATCTATACTATTTATAAGCTCTCAGAACCCCATTGTAATCAATTATCAAATAATTCTATAGGTAATTTCTAATTACAATTTTACTCTTTGTATTTTTAATTATTTCAATTATATTCCCACAAATTAATTTTTTGGGAAAAGTGGACTTAAATACCTATTGGTATACAATTTTATCAAATCAGTACCCTGTCAGATTTATTTTATTATGAATACCTATTTGGAAACATTTTTTACTTTTAGGTACCCATTTGACTGAAATGACAATTTTACCATTATTTTTAGTTTTTATATGATTTTTTTATCATTCACCATCGTTCCCAAACATCTAAACCCACCATATTTCTCTCTCTCTCTCTCTCTCTCTCTCTCTCTCTTCAAAGCTCTCCGTCATCAACACGTTTTGTCGCCGGAAATACGGCGAGAAGGTTACTCTCGGTTTGATTTCTTCTTTCTAGTCAGATTTTTTAAATCTGTGGATCTTTTTCTAGATTTAAAACACTGCAATTTTATTTCAATTCCACGCCTAAATATCTCAACAATTTCGGTTGTGGTTTATGTTGGTCTGAATAAGTCGAGGCTTTATCCAGATGCGATCTTGAAAAAATGTATTCCTCGTAAAGATTCAGATGGAGAAAAAAATGGAAAATGCTGTTGAGCCAAAAAAAGGATATCGGTAAGTATTCAGGTAAGTTTAAGAGACCAATTTTTGTACTGATTGAGGCTTCTTTCGAAAATCCATAATTTTTATATATTTGTTATGTTGTATCAATTTTAGTAATATTGTGTACCATTGGACGTTTTGTTGTGGTATTTAGTTGTTTTGATACGTAGTACCTTTATAGGTGATGTAGCAGTACCATTTATAATAGTTTATCGTACCATTATCAGGATTGTAGCATATCCATTTGTTTGGACTATTTCTTGATTGGAATGAAGATGATTTCGAAAGCCATCAGCAAGATTAAGAGCAGAAAAATGAAAGTTGGTGTCGGTTCGGTGCGTGATGGTTTGAGATTTCGGGCAGGTTGAAGATCACATTTGACCGTTGTAATTCTCAATTCGATGTGTAAGACTTTATTGCGATTTGATATTTGTCATTTTTATATATGTTGATTGTATTTTGATCTATATTAGATGTTGAACGATTATGGATTATTTGTTGTCATTTATGGCTATTATTTTTCGATTTTGAAGACATGTACCACATAATACAGATTTAAGTACCACTACATATTTATAAAATGTACTACAACCATATTAAATTGGTACTACTAGCGCATTAAAATGGTAATGCATAAATGTATAAAAATTGATACGACAAATTAATGTACTGTATTCTTTATTGTTTTGGTACTATAAACGTATTGCAAGTGGTACCATGTTACATCGTAATGAGGTACTTCAACCTTGTTATATAGAGTACTATATATCATTCACAAATGTGGTACTACATATTAGGGTAAGTGTTTTTTCATCTCAATTCTCATTATTTTCGATGAGAAACTATTTTACTATATATATATATATTATATGCTTCACTTGCTATTAAATTTAATGGTTTAACTCTTACATGAAATCATTTTACAATATCTATATTTGTTGTATCTTTCATTGTGTATCATATTTGATGGTATAACCCTGTCACTCGTGATTTTGTACCACAAATAATAAAAGAAAGGTACGTCCTGATAAAATATGGGTACATACACATAGTTATATTTGATACGTAAAAAGTTGATATTTTGGTACACCATATTAGGGTAAGCATTTTCCGTCGCCGAACACACGATTTTTTAAGTGAAACTGCGATACTATACTTGTATATACCATATAACCGATTTGGTATCATATTGGTGTATTAACCCTTACACGCATGGATTAACCCCTTCAAACACCAAGTTTCATAATAAGGTTATGATACTAGCTAGAACATTTTATTACATAATATGGATTTGTGGTGAATTGAAAATATGCGACTAATATTAGTGTTTTCTTGTAACAAAAGTTTATTTTATGATGTGATTTTTGAACACTACGCATCGATACGTGATTTGATGAAGAATATACGTATTTTTTTATAATTTAACATGTGGTACGACATACATATTTTATGAGGTACATCATGTATCCTTTTTGGGATACGTAACACATACGAAATCTGATACAATATGAATTCGATTGTGGTACCTCATGTATACGAGATGGGGTAAGCCATATTTACGGTCTAACAACCACCCAAACGAATCTCTCACAATCTCTGACATATCTGACATCTTTTTGGTCACATATTACACCATCTGACCTGTCAAATAATATCTTTATGTCTTATGTTTAACGACTTCTATTTTAGCGTACCTTTTTTTTACTGATATGCAGTATCATGTTTATATTGTTGTAATACCATTTTTATGTTATTGTGGTACCTAATGTCGATATATTGGGGTACTAAATATAGCGATATTATCGTACTATTTGACAATATTAACAAAATACCAGTCATATCAGAAAAAAATTATGTCATAATCATTCAGAATCAGTCTCTAATTAATATACATCCACCATTTACAGCCAACATCTGTTCGTAATAAGAAATCGTTCGTAATCAACCCAAACATATGACTCAACCTATATACAACATATGGACATTCAATATAATTTGAACAATACATTCATTTTGTGTTTGCGTCATTACTGTATAAACGGAAAACAACAATTGCAACATAATCAAAATACAGTATCATTCTGTTTAAACATGCAGTACCAATCTATTGAAACTTACAGTATCATTATAATGCACATATCATACTAAAGACATGCATATAACGTACCAAAAACAAATATATATCGTACCAAAATAGAAAATTATAGATGCAAATTAACATACCAATGGACGATTAGCCAAAAAAAAAATTCAACACAAATTCGAAGATCCTTCAAAATCTTTGTGCAGCTCTAACTTCGTGGACGATCTCTCATCAAACATATTTTCCAATCATTCAAGTAAAGTAGAAAATTATCAAAATGCATTGCATGAATATGTAATGTAATATAGTCAGACACGAGATACCAAAAAACAAAGATATTTACCACACTATCTCTACATGTTTCGTATAAATTTATGTTATCACGACGTACCAAAATATTAACAACACACAAATCGAACCAATCAATAGAGACTATATCAGATAATCTCAAAAGAACGAACAAACCCTAATCGAGTACTCAAATGCCCTAATCTACGAAATAGATAAACTGCCTGAGAGAATCAATGAAACCAATAATTATATAATCAGGCATATGGTACCAAAAAAAGAAACATAACGTACCATAATCATACATATGGCGTACCCATTTATATTATCACGCAATATCCAAAAACCAGCAATACACAAATAAAAACAATTTGTAGGGGCTGCAACAGATAATTTTAATTGGTCCAATAAACCCTAATCGGGTGCTAAAAACCTACAATCCATGAAATAAACCAAAGATTAGCATATCTATTACACCCACAAAAAATAAATCCTTGAAACAATACACCCATATACATGAAATCAGCCTATGAAGAAATTGGTGTAAAAAATCATTGAACCAAGAAAGAATACATACCAGTAAAACGAAAGTGAAATTGATTAGGGTAAAATGGGGTAAAATACCTACCGTAAAATATAAACGAGAAATAACATACCATGAAAAATGCTGACAAATAGAACATGTAGCTGTATTCGTCGAGGGAGAGATGAGCTCGATTGTTAATTTTGAGTGAGAAAGATATGAAGCTTTTCAATGGGGGTTGAGTTGATCGTGGGTTTACTTTTTATTTTGTTTTTTCTTTTAAATATAATAGTTGGATTTCTGTTGTAAATATGCAAAGTTTGGGGGTTATTTTTGTCCATTAGGTACTTAACTGTAATAAAAGTTTGAAATGGGTACCTCAGAGAAAAAAAATTATGACAGGGTACTGAACTCAAATTTTTTTACATCAATGGGTATTTAAGTGCAGATCTCCGTAATTTTTTTTATAAATAATAAATAGTTAAAATAAAATTTTTATCTATTAAAAGGATTAAAATAACTCTTAAATTATAAAATAACTAGAGCACACACACATCAGGTGCGTTTAAAATATTAGTATATTTTAACTGCGTTTATATTTTGTATGAATTATTATGTATAAGAATTTTTAGATGATACATATTTTTTCATTGAGTAAGACATAGGAAAATGAACAAGTTAAAAACAAAATAAAAATCAATTATAAAAAATAAAGTTAAATTTTAAATTTAAAAAGCGAATGCGGATATCCAGTTTTAAATATCCGAATAAACCGGATATACGATTTTCGGATATCCGAATAAAACCGGATCGGATACGGTTTTCATTTTTATCTATCCGAAAATCCTGATATCCGATGCTCACCCCTAACAAACCCCATCGATTATCCAGTCGGGTCAAACCGGATAGTAAAATTTAGTAACCAAACCTTAATTACCCAAATTCCACAGCATTGATCCGTTATATACAGGGCCTATTTTATTGGTTTATTTATTTATATTTATGATAAATTATCTTTCACCTTCACGGCGAATCATCTCCTCGTTCTTTTTAGGAGAAACGTCAAAGTATAAACTGCTTGAGAGACTGAAACTCCGCCGCGCGCTTCTATCAAACTTGTGGTTTGTTTGCTTGGTGCTTAGCCGTGGGGAGGTGTTTTGGATTTGAGCTTGATTCCCTTTTCTTTTTAACCCACCCAATATAGTTGAAAAATAAATAAACCCCATCTTCAGCTTGGTCGGATTGAAGCTGTTTACATCATTAAGCCGAATTGTTTCAATTTATCGAGCCTTGGCTTGGAGGCAGCCAGCAGTCGGCAGGACGATCGATAGGTCGTAGAGGTTTGAGCTGATTTGAAAATGTGTTGCTGTCTTGTGTACTTAATTTTCCCTTTTAATATTAGTGATGATTCTAATAATGTATGTGGTATAACATTCCAAACCCTGTTATTTGTTTTCAAGCGTTTTGATTGATTCTTTAATTGATGGCATCTTTTCTGAATTCAGGATCAAGGGACAATGGTTTGGTGCTACTACTGTGGTAAAACCATTACTCATCCTAACTATATGGATGGCAAAATGTAACAAGCTATTCTCTTTGTTCCTTTCGTTTTATTTTGGTTAATGGTGATTGTTAAAATGATTTTTTATTTGGTATAATATTTTGATAAATAACTTTACTTGTACTGAAAGGAGAATTCTTTTCTGTGTTATGTGATCGTAATAGATGCTGTACTTTGTGTGGAAGAGTTCTTGACGAGGACAACTTCTCGCAGGAACCCACTTTTGTTAAGAATTCGTCCGGGCAGGTTTGTGCTGCTTTGATTTTCTTGACATGTTCCCCTTATGAGATTGTAAAGTTTGATTATGTGATGAAATGAATTTCTGTAGATGTGTCAACTATGTTAGGCGAGATGAATAGGCTGGTGTTTTGGTGTCAGTATTAGACTAATTTGGCTGTGCCTGTTATTAAATATTGTCGATGTTATCGTTTAATATACTCATTTTTTCTATAGAGCAAATTATCGGGAAGTTATGTCAATACCATCCAAAGTGAGTTCTCAGCATCTCGAGCTAGGACGCTGAAAGAAGGTAAATTTAGTCAATTTTAACATTTTCGATACTGAGCAACAAGCTAAACCCATTAAATTGTATTACTCATCTCATGGATGCTTGACATAAATTCAGCAATGCCCATGACTGTTTTCCATCTATAATAAATGTCTGGTTGGTGTTTCCCAGCCTACATGGATTTTATTTATTTATTTATTTATTTATCTTTTTTACGACCGTTCACTCCAATGTGACTGCTGTCATAGATTTTAAATTTCAAAACTTCTTTACCATTAAATCCTTATTTATTACAGCATATGATGGGATTGAGAGTATAATGTATGCGCTGGATATTGATGGTGGAGAATCCATATCTCGCCCAGCTTGTACGTTATATCAGGTGGATCTCTATCTTGAGCTATGTGTGCTACCAAACTTGTTTTCGTAATCGTATCCTGTGATTTTTTTTGCTTCTACAGATAGCAGTTGAGCGCCAGTTCACAAAGGGTCGTAGGAAGGAGCAAGTACAGGCTGCTTGCCTTTATATTATTTGTAGGTAATGATGATAACTAGATGTTCATCTTAAGTTATATTGTTATTACGAAAGAATGGGATAATGTGATAAATGATTATCTCTTCTACGCGTGCAAGTTTTTTGATCAATTATTTCTTGGTGGAGAGAGATTGTTGTTTATCATGGCATTCCCTTTTTTTTTTTAAGATGTGGTTTAGAACGTAAGAAAAAAAATTTCTAAGTCATTCCTCGGTTTCACTATCATGAAAAATCTTCGTTCAAAGATCATGATTTTGAAATGCTAAATTGCGTATGTATATGATTTTATTTAATTTTCATGTTCTTTTACATATATTTGTGGTATTAACGATCAATTATTGTAAGTTATTTGCCTGAAGGTTTAAGCTTCTCTCTGTTGTTCCAGCTTTGATTGCCGTTTACTACTGTTTGCAGGCAGAATCAAAAGCCTTTTCTTCTTATTGATTTTTCAGAATATCTACGGATAAACGTGTAAGTGAAAATTACTTTCCCTGGATATATTCTTGCTGCGTCATGTAATCATCTTTAGCTTGAGTAGGAAGGAAATTGTGAACTACCGAACAATTCAGCAACTTTCTTAATGGAAGTTTACTGGAAGAACCAATCCCTTTAATTGCCTGTAATCTGAATAAATGAAAACATATTTTGGATAAAATGTAATGAGGAAGGATATCTGGAGTCAGAGCATGGTATACAGCATGTCAGGAGAAATGTTCACGTGTTTCTTCTCATCGATTAACAGTCGTGAATCTGTGGGTGTGGGCTTCAAGATCTTTCCCAATCTGGATAATAGCTAGAGGGTGTTGAATGTTGATAATGAAATTTTGTGCATGAATTATATAGTCCTTCATTTCTCTTTTAATAAGTAATACCCACTGGCGTTTTCTGTGATATTTGACAGTTATGTGCTGGGGGCAGTATTTTTGCAGCTTTGTAAACTTTTAAGTCTTCTTGAGGATCCTATTGTTCAAAAGCCTGTTGATCCAAGCCTATTTATTCATAGATTTACGGACCGTAAGTGCCTTTTCCGATTTACTGCAGCTTTTATGCCTTCTAAAACACATAACTCATATTATTCGTTCATTTTTACTCCAGTTTTTGAACTAAAATTGCAGCCTCAGTTACTTACATGTATAGACATAATTTTTAGATTTGTTAGAATATTTTGTTGGTGCAGTAAGATATATTAGGTCTACTTACTCTTTTATTTATGTTACACAATTTATGCATATCTTTATGATATTATTTTCCTTGCAAATCTTTACATTGTATTTCTATACAAAAGATGGAGTTCATTCTTCATTCAATGATTCGCACTTCTACCTATTCAGAATTTTTTCTCTCCAAATCAGAATGTATTTAAAACATAGAAACCGAAAAGAAATGAAAATGCCAGGCTCCTACTACTGCTGGCTGTGCCTGTCACACTCCTGTATTGTTTCTGTTTTCAATTTTTTTTTCCTTTTTTTGGTGTTTGGGTTGCCATGGTATAATTTGTAGTTTCTATCTCATCAATTATGATACACAATTTTTGTGATTCCTGCCTGTCTGCTATGAATTTATGTGTATTTTTATGATATAATTCCTGCTTGTCTGCTGCATCTCTACACTATAGATGGGATTTATTCCGAAATAAATGCTTTTAACTGGTCATCAACTTCCAGAACAATCATCTGCATTATTCATCAAAGAGTAAATTTGCAGTTTCTCTGGGACGCTCTGCCTAAAAGTGTATAGCAGTCAAGAAATTTTGTATTCGAAAACTAATTCAAATTAAAATTCTTATGTTGGTTTCGTTCATGTTTATTTTTGTTAACATCTTGTGGTGGTGCTGAAAACTATATTATCTGTTTTTTTTTATTTCAAATTTATATCCAAACTGTAATATTTATTTTGCATCCTGTTATTTTGGCATTTAAATAAGCATGTTTGGACCTTTTTCTTAGGTTTATTTGGTGGGCGAAAACCAATTGTTTCCAAAACTGCACTTCGTATTCTTTATCACATGAAACGAGATTGGATGCAGGTACTTCCCCAAAGTTGGTTATTGCATAGTATTTCTGGGGAATGGGTGGTAAGTTAATGTTTGTCTGATATTGAGCCACTGTTGACTGAGTTAATTCCTTCCAATGCAGACTGGTAGAAAACCGAGTGGCCTATGTGGAGCTGCACTATATATATCGTCTCTCTCGCACGGTCTCAAGTGTTCAAAGGCCGAGATCGTAAGCATATATTGTATTGACCATGCTCCATTAGTTCTATACAAAAACTACTTGTCTCTTCTTTCGCCATAGAACTAGAGGAGATCATCCCGTGGCTGCATGATCTAAATTGTTAAGTTTGTTTTTGATCATCTAACGTTTTACTTTTTGGGTGCTTATCTATGTGACATAGCTGATATTTTATATAACAAACTACATTAGATTTTTTTACTGTGTTCATGATAATAAAGAGATTTTTTTTCTCATCGTGAATGATGAAGCATACCTGAAATCAATTATTCATGCACACACATGCCCTTGTCGCTCTATCATTTATAGATTAATGAAATTCATGTTTAGCCTTCTTCCCATAAATCAGATTTAGCTGACACAATTGTCTCAAATTATCGTTAGATTAAGGTTGTCCATGTCTGCGAAGCAACACTGACGAAGCGTTTGATTGAATTTGAGAATACGGAGTCAGGAGGCTTGACGGTATGTACACCCTCTAACAAATCTCATGTATGCCACTTTTGCATAAAATGTATCACAAGCTATGGCATGTACGAGACTATATTTTTCAGTTGAGTTTTGAAACATGCTGAAATTAACAGCTGATTCTGGTATGCATGTGAATGGTGCTCATGTTGGTTCAGTGCCACACACCTTATGTGGATAAATTTTTTCTTTATAGCAAACAACAAATTGTTTGTGTATTTTCCACAAATGACAGCATTTAAATTAGACCCTTGTGCTAAAGTACCCGATAATCTTGATAGGTAAAAAATGCTGATATCATTTAATGTCTTCATACTTGTAGATTATTTTATCTACCAGTACCATGCAGAATGACGATACATTCATATAACTGTACATCTTTATTAGATAGTTTTAAGGTCCCATGGAACATCTCTCATTGATCAGTGGTCACTTATCTTCTGAGATTTTGAAGAAAATGAAGTATCATCTTGTTTACCGTTTGAAATATGTTTCTATTTTGAATAGGTTGAGGAATTCAACTCTAGAGCCAATGAGCTTGAAAAGGAAGAGCGGTTAATGAATTCACTAGATACAGGGTCACAAAAATCTGGAGCTTCTGAACTTCTTTGTGAACATAAGGGTAGTGGGAAGTATTTTCGTCATGGTCTTTGCCAAAGTTGCTACACTGTTGTAAGCTTCTGATTTCACCACTAGTCAATTCCGTCTGATGGTTTCGATTTTCATGGTCTTTCTCAAAGTCTACTGTGTTAATTGTCGGTGTAGTTCGTAGAACTTTCTGGTGGCCTTGACGGCGGGTCAGAGCCTCCAGCTTTCCAGCGTGCTGAGAAGGAAAGGTTAATGGCAGAAGAAACTGCTGCTAAGGGATCTAAGAATTTGGATTCCACCGTATTGTCTGGCCCAGCTGAAAATGAGAGTGAACTCTCAAACGTATGTTTTCTGACTCTGTTAAACTATTGCTCTTTCACGAACCATAAGATTCTGTTAATTCATCGAAAATGAGAAGTTGTGAGCAATAAATTTGATTTGATAATCTCTCAGTTGAAGTTTAAGGTGGAATCAATTGGAAGAAAGTTTGTCAGATTCTATAAGGAGTCATGGGACTGAACAAACTGCTTGTATATTTACTCTCTTATTTGCTTGATAATGACTTTCTCATGTTTCCTTTCTTCTTTTGCTGATTGATCTTTGTTAGCATGGCAAAGAAAGGAATAGTGGCGATGCTGGTCAATGTGAGGGTCTGCAATCAGCAGAGGCTGAGTTAGCAGGTATATTGTCTTTGTTCTTACATAGGATATATGTTTCTCTTCCTAGATTTTGTACTTGAGAAATTGTTTGATTTTTGATAATACAGGATCTACATTGCAAGATAAAATCTCACATGCTGACCAAACAGAAGGAATGCGAGATGATGATAATGATTCTGAGAAATCAGAGAGTTTGTCTGATATAGATGAGATAGAGGTTTATGACCTCATACGTTTTCTGTTACTAACTTATGTTATTATTCAGCTACTTTGAATTTTATTCAACCTCCTTCCAAGTCTCTTGTATTTGGATAGTAATGGTTCTAGATGGTGTCAAATTTTTTTGTCTTCTTTCTTTCTACGAATTTATTATTGACTGGATTAACTAATGATACATGCAGGTCAATGGCTATCTTCATACTGAAGAAGAGAAGGAACTGAAAAAGCTTATCTGGGAGACAATGAACAAAGAATATATTGAGGTATTTAAACTCGTTACTAATGAGAAGTCCGAGTACTAATGAAGGTTACTATCATACGTGTAGTAAAATATATTTGTACTTCCTAATTGGGCGACCTTCTTTGAAAAAAAAATAATAAAAAATTGGACGACCTTCAATTTTATTTTTTTAGTTTTCATAGGAATAAGAGTCATAATATACATCGTTTTATTTCTCTATTTCTGCCTTTCGTTCTCCGTTTATCTGTTTATCTATTTGCTCATTTGTTTTTTTTTTTTACTACATTTACATGCTATGATTTTTCTATTCCTGGGTTTTTACAGTTTCTTTTGAGAAGTATCTATTTTCTATCATTAAGTTTTAGCTCTTCGAACTGCAGCACATCATCTTTCATTTATTCAACCTAATTATATCAATTATTTATGTAGATGTATACCATCAATATTGAACTAAAAATGGTAACTTATTAGGAACAGAGTTTCTTCAGATGTTCGTGATGACTCAGTTAAAGGATGTATTTTTTTCTTTTTCATGGAACACTATCTTTTTATTTACTTCTCAGTTTTTTTCCACTAGTCAAATCTGTCTACACTTCTGATGCTTTTCATTTTTAATGCAATTTTGTTTCTACTGGTTTTGGAAACGTGAATTGCAGGAGCAGAGAGCTAAAGAAGAAGCTGCAAAAAGAAAAACCGAGGTTGACTATAGTAACTGTTCTGGGGATGTCGAAGGAGCACTAAAGCTTAGGGATTCAATGAAAGAAGCTCATGATAAACTGAAAAAGGTTAATCCTGATAACACATATAGTCGTTCTTCAATTGCTGTAGATTTTTACACATTATACTTGTATATTATTTTAAGCTTTCATATTCTTAACCAAAGAAACATTCACTTGAATCTAATAATGTTGTTGCCTAATTACAAGTGTTTGCCATTTGGTAGCAAATAGCTTGACTGCTTGAGTCTATTGCTTATTTCAGCTTATAATTTTATGCTTCATTTAAAGCATGTGTTTGATATCATTAGAGCCTTAGCACAGGGAGTATCTTGTGAATATGTTCTCCTATTTATCAATTAGTTACGACCTGGTGGCTTTTTCTATTTTTGTGACCCAGTCTCACTTGTCGATGCATCAGTGTTTCTAGCACTGGATTGAAATTTTCATTTGTGGTGTAATTATATTCTTCTACATATGTTTGATGTTCTATTTGTGGTGTAAGATGCTGCATAACACATTAAATTTCACTATTCGCCCACACATAATCTGCAGGAAAAAAGACAGAAGCGTGCAGAGGATTTAAAAAATTTAGGCCCTGCTAAAACTCCTGGAGAAGCAGCAAAGCAAATGCTTAAGAGAAAGGTATGGTTGACGCTTGACACCAACCTTTTACAAGAAATCAGTAAAATATGTGACCAGATAGATGATGACCACGGTCTTGAAATTTGGTTTGGCTATATAGTAATCAATTTCCATGAATATATCATTTTGTCGTGGTGCAAGGTTGCAGGTAATGCATGTACCTGCAACCTTGCACCACGACAAAAAGTATACGAATATTTCTATTACTTTCCTCTTTGTCCCAGTTTGATGACATGAGAGCTGCAAAAATCTATGAAGAAATGCGTGCTAGAAACTCATTTTCAAAAGTTCTCTCTTTTTTTCTTTTTTTTTTTCACTTGAAAATCTTGTGTCACGATCATGGCTTCTGAAACCTGAAAACTAAACTGATTCTTTGGGGACTAGTAGATTTCAGTGTTGATGGTGTATTTTTATGACAAGCACAGCCTGTTATGAAAGGTGTGGGAAAAATGTATCTAGCCTTTTATACATTCTTATAATCCCACTGGCATGTACCCATATTAGTACATGTACTTACGTGGATACAATTTTTCTGCAGGTGTTTAGTTCTAAAATAAGATGGGATGCAGTAAAGGACCTTTTGGATGAGCCTGTAAGTATTTGTGGTTTTTTTTTAAATGTTCATGAATATCTTAAGCTTGAGATAAATTTGTCTTAGGGTGCATTTCATTTTGTGAAAGACTGATGGAATTTGTTACTGTTACGGAATACCATTGAAGAAATTGGTTTTTGGAGTGTCAAGAGTGTCCTGGCATTATCTTACTGATAAAGCATCTAAATGGAATTATGATGGCGATAATAAATACGCAATTGATTATGATTTGCATTTTTTTAAAGTGGCATGCATTTATGAGACTCAAATTTACTAAAGATGCAAATCTAAGAGAAAAGACCAAATGCTGTTTCTCTTTTAACATATTTAATCACAAAAAAGATTGTTGTTTTGGATATGAACCTTTGAGCTCTGACTGTAAGATTCACAACTACTTACACTGACTGTGACATTATGTTTTCTATAACGATGTATCGGGGAATGGTGTGATGTTTAGGTGAAGAATGAAATGATAAAAGTTTTTCTTGTGCTTGTTTTGGTGAAGGTTGAAATCCCAGAGGACATCAAGAAAACCCGAATAGAACAACACTATGATTATGACAAGAACAATGGGAAAGAAGACCCTGAATTAGAAGAAGCCGACTCTGAGGTCATCGAAGAAGAAGACATCGACTTCTTTTATTAGGTGATTGAATGTGATTTCATTACGCGCTCGTGTTTTAAATGTCCCGCTGTTTGTTTGATTGTATCGCAATGTCCCGTAGTTACCTTCACCATTGTTGGAATTGATGAGTTGATGTTTGTTGTATGTCGAAAGAAAGCAACATTATGGGGATTGAACTGATGGAAGTTCATCATGCTTACCTTTTCCTTACCCTAATAATCAAACACATGTATATATAATGCTGTACTGCTTTTTTAAGTTCATTTTGGTTTTGTGCACTTTGTAATCTGTTTTACACTTTGCCAAAATGATGATCACTTTCTATAGAAGGAATTTTTTATCATCGTTCATGGGCAGTGTACTGAGAATTCATGGCGTTTCTTCAATCAACCTCTGCCATAGTGAGGCTCATGACTATATTTTTTAGGCCATATTGCATACAATTCATATGTTGCTTAAAAACCAAGTACTAAAACTCCTCTTATTAATAAATAATATAAAACATTCTCGTAGTTTATTGAATCATTGTATTCTTTGCTATTTACACTTCCTGACCGGGGATACAGTGCTAAGTTTTAGACAACATCGAGGTACGGTGCTTAGTTTAGACAATGAAATTTTGCACAATAAAAAAATATAGAATAATAACTTACATTTCAGTATATCCATGTGGGATATAGTATAATTTACCACGTGTCTTACCATTTATGATTTAACATAATACACAATTGTAAATTTGCAAGAAAGACGTTGGACACTTGTTATTTTATTTAGAGCACTCAACAAATTATAATATTAATGCTTTCGATGACCATGAGATATATATATATATATATATATGCCAATTGCGAATATTTGGTTTTTCTAACCGAGTTTCGATTTTTTTTTTCATTTTTTTATTTTCCCTTTTTCTCAACGCATGCATTGAGTCGCATTCATGCAACATCGTACGCAATTACATAAACTAAAAATTACAACATAAATCAATCACAAGCCATGAAACGAATCAAAGTGAAATAAACCCAACTGCATATTATGGGCGAAAGATGAATCGAGCAAGTTCATGAACTTAATGAGTTGACTCTAGTGAAGTTCGGCTTGTGCGTATGATTGTCGATTTCAAGCTCATAGTTGTGGAGTTCGAGCTCGCGCTTTCGTCGTGATTACTATAAAGATCAAGAGTCAGCTCAAGAAATTGTTCTTAATTTTTCAATCTTAGTTTAAAAAACTCGAGCTCCATTCATTTAGTAAACGAGCTCACAAGTTGAACTTGAATCTATCTATTTATCATCGAGCCTAATATGAGCTCGTTTACATCAGTAGTATATATGGGCTTATCCGATTTGAATATACTAATTATCGTAGAAATAAATGATATAATTTAAAAAGATAAAAAAGCAATTATATCTAACTAAGATTGAGTAAGTGATTCGATAATCGGAAACGGGTTGGAAATGGTTCGATTCGTTATCGAACCGAAACTGAAATCGGAACCGATCAGCACGAATTCCAATTGAAAAGTTGTATTCTTTTATTGTAAAAGATATTGAGGAAATATTTGTAGCTACATGCAAAGCTCAAAAGAGCAACTTTTGCTACCTCGGTCTCATCAAAAATCTCAAGGTGAGTGAGAGTGTTTCTCAGCTTCAATTCGTTAATTTAGTCTCTAATACTGCTTTAATTTTCCCATCTAATTTGGTGGATTTGATCCGATTCATGGTTTTTTTTTTTTTTTTTTTTGTGCTCGAAAACATTCATCTTAAACCCATTTCATCATTTTTGTGTGCCCTCAATTTCGTTGGGTTTTTTTTTTTTCTGTTTGTTTATATTTTAATTTTCCCCTTTTGTTATGATTGTTGATAGATTCGAATGAAGCTGTTTCGACGAAATTTGCTAGCTTAGCTTTTGAATTGCTGAATTCTGCTGTTGATTTATTGTTTTGGGCGGTTGATTTTACTGAGGATTTTTGTTCTTAGGCTGTGTATAGAACGGATCGGAATTACTAATTAAAGGTTAAAAGGGGGGAAATCTTAGGGCTAATAGGCGATTGAATGGTATAGCTCAAGCAATGGGCACTCAGGTTAATGGTAATGCTAAGGGCTCAAGGATAACCCATACGGAGATCCGAGTCCAAGACCCATACCCGGGCTGGAATCTGCTGGGTCGTCAGGGATCGCTTTACAGCCTCACTCTTGATGAGATACAAAACCAGCTGGGAGGTTTAGAGAAACCTCTCAGTAGCATGAACCTCGACGAACTGCTCAAGTATGTGTGGTTGGCCGAGGGTAGTACCAGCCAAGGAGTGGAGGGGGGCACTGAGTTCGGGTCGAATCCTCAGCAGCTCGCCAATGGTTCTTCGTTGAATAGACAGCCTAGTGTTACGCTTTCGAGGGATTTAAGGCAGAAAACTGTGGATGAGTTGTGGCAAGATATTCAACAAGAAGGAAAGAGAAGCAGCGTCGAACGAAAAGCTACGCTAGGAAAAATGACTCTGGAGGGTTTCTTGGCTAAGGCAGGCGTGGTTTCTGAGCCACCGCCGGTGAAGAAAAACGATATCAAAGCTACGGGTTGGGTCGATCCAATTGTAATGCCCCACCTCCAGCAGTCTCAGTGGAACATGAATTATCCAGCTTCCTTGTTCGTTCCTCAACAGCAGCCTCCAAATATGATGCCCGTTTATGCGCCAGTTCAACATTGTGGAAACCACCCGCTGGTGGATGTTGCGTACGGAGAGAGCCAAATGGCCATGGCGTCGTCGCCTGTGATTGGCGGAGCATTATCAGATACACAGACACCAAGAAGGAAGAGAATGGCTCTCGAGGATATAGCGGAGAAGAGCGTGGAGAGGAGGCAGAAGAGGATGATTAAGAACAGGGAATCTGCTGCCCGATCGCGTGCGAGGAAACAGGTTATTACATATACATTATTGCGTGCTTTTTTTGTTTGCTTTGGCTTGTAATTTGCTTACCGAAGTGGGCTTGTGTCTTTTTCTCAATGGGGGAAAGGCATACACTCAAGAGCTGGAGAATAAGATCTCTCGTCTTGAGGAGGAGAACGAAAGGCTCAGAAGACGACAGGTTGGCTTCGCTGGCCGTAATTTGCTGCATAAATTGTTGCATTTGGCTCATATTTAAAAAATCCCAAAGGGAATAAGGCATATCATAAGCTGTTTTTTCGTTTCTTTTCCTTCGTTGGAATGGGAAAAGGTGTTGCCGACCATACTACCGCCGCCGCCAGCGCCAGCGCCAGCGCCAAAGCATCAACTCCGTAGGACCAGCTCAGCATCCTTCTGAGGACGGCCGGGTGTTGCACTGCGATATTTATCTATGTTCAAAGATAGCCGTGCTTTAGAGAAACGACCTTATTTATATATGTACATTTTTAGTTTTGTATGTATGGTATGATATGAACTTCTATCATCCGATTATGAAACTCCGTAGCAACTTAGTTTATGGTGAAGCCCACCTCGGACATGTTAAAGAATCATTCATGGCTTTGTTTTGTGATAATAATAACGTCGTCAGGTAAAAAGGGCAAATACTTACTGTATCACTACAAAGTAAACGGTCCATAGTAAAGAAATGCGAACAAACTATTAAAGTCGATTAACTTCGAATATCAAAAGACAAAACATAGAAGAGATCTCTTTCTCCTCAATTCTTCTCATGATGGTTGCAGTTTCGGACCAACATGTAGCGACCGAAGAGTTTAAGCCCACACTCCTCGCAAAACCCTACTTCTCCGTTCTTACAGTAATTCATCACCAAAGAAAACCCGCCGCCGTCGCTCCTTCTGTAACCCCAAAGCTGAATCACATCGTCTTTTCTCAGGCCGTTCTCCCTCACAAGTTTGATCCACTGGTGATTAATAACAGTCGCCGCATTGTAACTCCTTTTCCTGACATTCATAGAGTAGCTTCTCCCCGAGACGTCCGTCATCTCGACTCGCATTCCTTGACAGTGTTCGCCAGTCACTCTTTCTCGTTCTTGCGGGGTCAGTGCGTTCATCAGAGCGTCGGATTTGTGATGTTGAGTCGGTTTTGATGATGATCGACGTCAGTCTCCGTGAGTCTCTTCGTGCTGATGTGCTGCAGATCTCTCCCACCTCTGAGAATTATATCATCAACGACAATCCTAGGAAGCTGCCTCATCTTCGTCTCCACGTCATAATCTCGACCGCTGCTCTGTCCATGATCCCTTCCCGGCGGCACTTTGATGATTATCCGAGGAAGATGCGTCGGAGATACTTCCGACTTCTCTTGGTTGGTATCACGCCGGCATTTCTTGGAGGTAGCCGATGTTGTCGTAGTTTTAGAGGTTTCGGTTAGGCCTACACTACTCAATTGTTTCGACATAATATTCTCTCTCTAATAAAGAAATAAATAATACAAAAATATGGCTTTTTTTAATTAAATAAATGATTTTTTATTTTTTATTTATAAAATAAATTAAAAACAATATTTATTAATAAAATAAATATTTTCGCAATTCGAAAATACGAATTATGACTCGTATATTAAAGATACGAGTTACTCAACTTTATAAAAAAAAGGGTTGGACCCCACATGAAAATACTTTTTGTTACATATTTCACCAAATCATTAAATCATCGTTACTTTATGCGATTTATGTTATAAAAACAAATAAACACATCTAATTTATTATTTGTTTCATGATGGTCAAATTGATATCCATATTTAATATTTTTCGATATTCATAAGAATAGTATTTTTCGATATTCATAAGCTTGTATTGTATCAATATTCACTATCTTCCAAATTTAACATAGATCTCAGGTAGACATGTTCATACGGTTCTAAATTTATAAATTTTTTTTTTTTCAAAACCGGACATTTTTTTTTTATAAATTTTATAATCTGATGGTTTGAACCGCCGGTTATAACCGGGTTTGCAAACCGCTGGTTCCGGTTTTCAAAAAACAAAAACCAAAGCTGAACCATTTTAAATAACAGTTCGGTTTCGGTTTCGGTTTTAATCGGAACCGTTGACCCCGGTTAACCGAACCGTTGGCCATCGGTTCGGTTCCGGTTCGGTTTCGGTTTTTAAAAGCGTATGAACATGTCTAATCTCAGGTGTCCAAATTTAAATTTATAAAAAAAAATGTCCGGTTTTGAAAAAAAAAAATTTATAAATTTGGAACCGTATGAACATGTCTACCTGAGATCTATGCATGATTTGGTGAAATATGTAATAAAAAGTATTTTCATGTGGGGTCCAACCATTTTTTTATAAGTTAAGTAACTCGTATCTTTAAGTTACGAGTTATAATTCGTATTTTCTAATTACGAAAAATATTTATTTTATTAATAAATATTATTTTTCATTTATTTTATAAATAAAAAATAAAAAATCATTTATTTAATTAAAAAAGCCCAAAATATTATGAGCGAGGAATGCATTCTTTCATGTTGAAGAGTGTTGCTTATATAGAGATAGATTAATGCGTTTGTTCCGATTTATGAGCTTAATAGATACATTCCTTAATACTATCTTTCCTTATAAAAATTTCCCTCCCTAGTTTATAATTTTTGGTCATTTAGTCTATTTTCTTATTGACCGTTAGTGATGAAGGATTTTAATTTCCTTATATCTAGTATTAAGTTATGGAAATTTTCCATAAATTTTTTATTTAATTTTTGCTGCATTTATTTCATCCAAAACTTTAACCGACATAGGAGAGGAGATCAAATATTACACAAATAAGTCGAACTAATTGTATTTTTGTACCCTGCTTAGTATTTTATTTCTACATAAAAGAAAAAGAAATATGTAATAGTTTGGACAAAAAGTATAGAAAGTAATAAAAAAGAATTTGTGAGGAAATGGCATAGATTTTGTTGATCAGAAGATTAATTGAATTGTTATTCAGTAGGAGAAAGCACATCTACGGCTCATTCGTTAATTACTTCATCTCTTTCTCCTACCGTGAGCTCGTGTTTATCGTATTATACCTTCCGCATCTCTTCTGCTTCATCTTCAAATCTCGAACACTCCAACAACAAAAAATCCTTCGTGTCGAAATGAAAGAAATGAAAATTTTTCGATAAAAGACGAAGAAAATAAGTATGCATGCATGCATGCATGTTTACTTATTACCTGTTACTCAGGTTGACAGATAGAGAGCCCTGTTGATATCGTGCTCGCCTTTATCTAAATCCGACGTTCTTACGTATGCTTGCGCTCGTCTAAATAATTAATGCTTTGACCACATTGTATGGATCAAGTTCAGTTCAAGAACCTTCGTGCAGAGCCTCGTGAATTGGCACGCAAGCTGCTATGTTCAAGTAGCACGACGACCTCAGTGAATTGGCCTTAAGATTCTCTTCGTCGCCGAAAGAATGTGTGTATTCGATGTTCACTTGCACTAATAATAATGCGTGAAACCCTTCCTTATCATTTCTGCATGACTTCACTTGCACTATGCGACTTACGCAAACTAACGATGTTCTTCAGATGCATATATTTAATTCCTCTATATTTTTCGAAGAAGGAAAGAATAAACATAACATTCCTTCTCGTATTTCTTGGAGGCGAGTTGAAACTTCCCTTCTTTCAAAAGCGTATTCCCGTCTTCCTTCTTTGCCTCGCAAGCTGCGATTCGTTCATTCGCATCCATTTTCCAAAATGGCTTTTCCCGCCCAAAAAGAAATGGATAAATAAACTATATCATTTCGTGATGATTCGCTTATATGCTCACGGGTAGTCGCGAATGGACCTTGATGAAGTCGACTAATTTGATTTCGTACGAAACTGTACTCAATTCACTTGCTTCAAGACTGCAGATTCTCCCTTTTTCATGCTCACGACTGCTGCGTCCAATGCCTCGTCGATATTATCTGCCTCGAGAAAGAAAACATTAAAACCAAAGCATCAACTCCGTAGGACCAGCGTTGCATCCTTCTGAGGACGGCCAAGCGTTGCACTGCGATATTTTATCTATTCTTCGAGATAGCCGTGCTTTAGAGAAACGGCCTTATTTATATATAATGTACATTTTAGTTTTGTATGTATGGTATCATATGAACTTCTATCATCAGATTATGAAACTCCTTAGTAACTTAACTTAGTTTATGGTGAAGCCCACCTCGGACATGTTAAAGAATCATTCATGGCTTTGTTTTGTGATAATAACGTTGTCATCATTAGGTAAAAAGGGCAACACTTACTGTATCATTACAAAGTAAACTTCCCATAGTAAAGAAATGCGGCGAATCAACCGAACAAACTAGTAAATACGACGTCGACGAACTATGAATATCAAAAGACAAAACATAAACAGCTCATTGATATCTCTTTCTCCTCAATTCTGCTTACGATGGTTGCAGTTTCGGACCAACATGTAGCGACCGAAGAGTTTAAGCCCGCACTCCTAGCAAAACTCTACTTCTCCATTCTTACAGTAATTCAGCACCAAAGAAAACCCGCCGCCCTCGCTCCTTCTGTAACCCCAAAGCTGAACCACATCGTCTTTTCTCAGGCCGTTCTCCCTCACAAGTTTGATCCACTGGCGATTAATAACAGCCGCCGCATTGTACCTCCTTTTCCTAACATTCATCGAGTAGATTCTGCCCGAGACGTCCGTCATTTCGACTTGCATTCCTGTACAGCGTTCGCCAGTCACTCGTTCTCGTTCTTGCGGGGTCAGTGCGTTCATCAGAGCATCGGGATTTGTGACGTTGAGTCAGTTTTGATGAGGATCGACGTCAGTCTCGGTGAACCTCTTGGTGCTGATGTGCTGCAGATCTGTTCCGCCTCTGAGAATGATATCGTTCACGACTATCCTAGGAAGCTGCCTCGTCTTCATCTCCAAGTGATAGTCTCGACTGCTGCTCTGTCCATGGTCGCTGCCCGGCGGCACTTTGATGATTAGCGGAGGAAGATGGGTCGGAGATACTTTCGACTTCTCTTGCTTGGTATCACGCCGGCGTTTCTTGGTAGTGGCAGCCGCCGTCGTGGTTTTTGTTGGGAATCCCCGTAGGGGCCCGAGGCCATCGTTCCTTGAACGATGAAATTTTAAAACTTTAAGGGATTTCCGTCTTCCCTTGGACCGCTCGGTAATAACACGAGAATATAAAACACGAAAAGAAGGGTATTACAACCATTATACCTTGACGAAGACAAGAAGATGGCGAGCTACGAACCCTTCGAATCCCCGAGAAGTAGTATCCCTCTCCTAGCACCTTTACGCGCACGAATGGGGCAAGAGCGTCACGCCGGTACCTTTACAACGTCACGACCGAACCTTGCTTGAGACGGCTAGGCCAAGGCTCGGGCAGCACCCTCTTTACGCTGGCAGCGCGCGGCTTGAGAGAGAAAGAGGGAGAGAGACGAGATAGAGAGAGATCGAGAGAGAGGAGGAGAAAACCCTTGTTTCTTTCTTTTGCCTTTTTCGAAAAATGACTTCCGGTTTTCAAAAAACCTAAAACCCTATTTATATCTAGGGGTGTTGGCCGAATTCTTTACTTGAAGTGGGGAGAAAGATTCTCACCCACTTTGAGTATACTTAGTCTTCTTTGACTAAGTCTTTCTCTTTTGAACTCAAATTCAAAATTCAAATTAAAATCAAATATTAATATTAATTAATATATTTTCTATATTTAGTATATTTAAATATAATATCCAATATATATTTAATTATAATTTTCGAAATTAATACTATATTAAAATCGAAAATCATATATATATATATATATATATATATCTAATATATATATTTTATTTAATTCCAAATTAAATATTATTATTTTTCTAAAACAATAATAAAGATTTAAATCACATTTAAATCATATACTAAATATTAAATATCCAATATAATATTTCCAAAATATTTCGTGAGGTGAAAAGACCATTTTGCCCCGCACGCGATTTTACTATATTTTCGGCCATTTAGGGTTTCGGCCAAGTCCAAAACCCTAATCTCTCAATCCAGGCCCCAGCCTGCTCTATTCTCATATTGACGTTGTGTTGGTTGCCCTTTTTAAGCCCGACTCTCTTGGTTCGTCTCAACCGGCTCTGGGAGGAATTCAGGAGTTCGGTATTCACCTAGCCAGCCCCGTGGTACCGAACCGATCCCGAGTTGAGTACGAATAGGTACTATTTACGAACCGACTATAGATTATCGTACTACGTATAAACCCTTTACGTTTGTCCCGGTCGAGTGAAAGTCACACGTAGTCGAACTTACAAGACTCGACGCTATGATGTTCGTGTCGGTGACATTTACCAAAACTGCCCTACACGACACTCGTGAGTCAGTTATATGCTCTGGCCAGAGGGTTAGGTAAATTCTCGCACATCGGAACTGCATAGGACGTTAACCTTGAATTTAATCAAGGCCGTAAATCCCGCTCAGCGGTATAACCGGCAATCACGTCGAAAAGTCAAGACCGCATTTCGCCGCTGACCCTTGCTTCATGCAATTTGGGCCTAGCAAACTAGTGACAAATCAAGACCTTAAGACCAACCCCGAGTTAAACCCTTTCGGTCTAAGGTTCACGTAGACTACTATAGCCAATCGATCGATCAACGACTTTACCAGCGTGTGATCGTTCGATTACGAGTCAGTGTCCAAATACAGACAATCCCCTGATTCGCCTTGTATCAATATCACGAGCTCCCACTTCCCAAGTGAATGGTTGACACAACCACTTTGGACCCGTCGACAAACAAGTAGTACTCGTCAATTCAGTCACCCTACTGGAGACTAAGACTTGTGGACTCAATTTAATATTACAGTATGTCAGCTTACTGGTGCCCCTCTCTGTCCCCACAAAATCAGTAACTGAACTGTAAATATTGGGGTTTTATTAATTCGTCTTATTACCCGACTGCAAGGTTAATTTATTTAGACGAAATAATAATCTGCCTTTGTATTGTTTGTCATGCTAATATCGACAATAAACAAACAAAAATAATTTCATTATCAAATAATTCAATTACAAATGTTAAACACATCAAAATTACACTAATGCCCTCGTACTATCTAATCCTCGTACGACATTTAGGGCATAAACCTCAACAGTTTTGGTTTGGCCAACAGTCATTTGTGTCGTCATATTTATCTTTTCTCTCTTAAACTCTAAAAACTAAATGTTGAGCGGAATGCATTTTTCATGTTGAGACGAATGTGTTGCTTATATAGACAAGAGAGTTAGATGATTGTTCCGATTTATGAGCTTGAAACTTTCCTTAATCATATATCTTTCCTTCTTTATAAAATCTCCCGCTCTCTGTTTTAATATTTGGTAATTAAGGATTTTAATTTCCTTATATAAAGTTATGGTAATTTTCCATAATATATATTTTTATTTTTTATTTTTTAATTTTTGATGCATAACGGACATAAAAAGAACTTTGGAACGCAGATTCGTTGAGCAGATTTGATTCGAGAGGGTCAATGTGGTTTTTCTAGACTATGATAATTAATTATCATATCATATACATTATATAAGGTAATAAGCTAATAATGATGAACTCATTGGCAGCAGCATATTATATATACTCACTCAAACTTATCCTTCCGCAACTCTTTCAACTCTCCTTTTGTTTCATCTTCAAATCTCTAACACTCCAACGACAAAAAACCCTTTACGTTGAAATTATGAAAGAAACGAAAACTTTTCAAAAAAAACAAAAAAACAAAAAAAACGACCAAGACAATAAATATGCATGCATGTTTACTTACCTGTTGATATATATCTTCCTCGGCTTTATCTGAATCCGACGTTCTTTTGTATCTAAATAATGCTTTGATTGACATTATATTTCTCAATAGTTCAGTTTAAGAACCTTAATTAGTGCAGAGCCTCGGCATCTTGTCGAAGTCTCCTAGTTTCAAGCATGCAAGCTGCTATGTTCATGTAACACGACGACCTCAATGAATTGGCCTTTAGCTTCTCTTCGTCGGTGAAGGAATGTGTGTATTCGATGTATCTATTTGCCTGCACTGTACTGTAATAATGCGTGAAACCCTTATCAGTTCCGCGTTGCGACTTATGCGAATGATGTTCTTCATCTGCATATATTGAATTATTCTATATCTTTCGAAGAAGGAAAGAAAAAGCGTATTCCTGACTTCCTTCTTCGCCTCGCAAGCTGCTATTCGTTCCCGTGCATTCATTTCCCAAAATGGCTTTTCCTGACCAAAAAAATAAAAAATAAAAAAAATCAATAAAGTGACGATTTGCTAGAATGCTGAAGGGTAGTTAGTGCCTACCAAACCTTGATGAAGTCGACTAATTTGATTTCGTACTCGATTCACTTGCTTCAACCGCATCTAAAACCCGAGAGCTAATTTTCACTACTGCAGATTCTCCCTTTTTCATGCTCATGACTGCTGCGTCCAACGCCTCGTCGATATCTGCCTCGAGAAAGAAACCATTAAAACCGAAGTCTTAAGCTTATTTAAGAAACCGAGGGAAAAAAAAGTTTACCTTCACCACACACATATTTAAAGGACTCTTCCTCTGACCCTTCCTTTTCAAATACTGTACCATCTTCGAATTTGCCAGTGTATATCACTGCAAATGATTCAACACGCTAATAATTTCTACATTCTTAAACGTCCGATGAATAAGATTATATCATGTAAAACCCTTCACGAGTGATCCTTCACTAGGACGGTCGAACGCTTCTCCCATTTTCGTTATCTTCTTGAGGATCGTTTTATCTCCTCTGATGTCAATCAAAGGCGTCCACGATACTAATTCCATGTAGTTTTGGTTTGAAGATAACACATGCCATAACCGATTGGGAGGGGTCAACTTCAGATTCTAGATTATTGAAAGATGCTTTAGCTAGAGAACATGATGATTGATTGTTCCTCAAGTTGATCATTCTATAGGAAAATTTACTTGCTTCTTATTTGTATCTGATATTTTTCTTTGTTTCGAAATAGTAATGCATTAAGAAATTGTCTAGGTAAATAAAATTTGGTTAATGCGAGATATCAACTAAAATCATGATTTCTCGCTTCTTACTGTGGTATTCGTTATCGTTGGATGAAGTACAGTCCACACGGGCCACAAAATTCAAATGAAATCTTTAACATGTGTCATGCTTCGTTGAGGATCGATGTTGTTGAAAGAGCATTCGGTATTCTAAAGAAAAAACTTTCCATGTTAGGAGTGGATCAAAGACCTATTTCAATGTAGAAACTCAGGCCGGCGAAGTATTGACATGGCTTTAACTATACAACCAAGATGATTGAAGTCGAAGCGCCTGTCTTAAGGTACTTTCTCTAGTAACCAAAATTAAATTACTATATAAGTTCTGAATATATGTAATATATATGGCTTCCTATATTTGAGATATATGAGATGTGAAGTTATGGCATGTACCTGAGTTCATTGTATGGATGGAATTTCCCAATGTTATCTGATGGATGTGAAACTTTTGACCAAACTCATTTAAGGTCTCACCTATTAACTTCTCAACTCTTTTCTTGGAAACAAAAAAATTGAATTCCATGATACCTTTATCTTTTTGGTTCTTTTATTAAGTTGCATACATACTGGTGCAAATGCAACATCACATAGAAAACTATAGCCCTCACCAGCTTCTCTATCTTTCCTCTTCATCTCACTTATATATTTATTTCAGTTTTTATTACATATTTGACAATGTTATCCAGTATTTAGAATGGAAATATGTACATGAATAATCAATTATGACGATGAAGTTAGATTCTTTAAGATGTTTGGTTTGAGAGGATTGCATTACCATATACCATAAGATCTAAATGTATGTAATATGGCTTTGTATTTTGAGATATATGAGATGTGTTATTAGCTTCTGTTATGTACGTGATTTTAGATTTTTAGCCCCACAATCTATAATTTTTTCTAGGCAAAACCTACAACATTTTACCACATGTTTTCGAGTGTGAAACAGAGGCGAATGGAGTGGGAAAGAGAACAAAATCGTGGTTCTAATAATGGATGGAATGATGGAAAAAATGCTAATAATGAAGAATCTTTTACATCAAGACCGCCAACTGAAGAACCAAGAAAAAAGAAGACAAGAAGAATGGTAGGCATAGTAACCGAAGAAATTTCATCGATGAACACTAGTGTAAGAGAAATTGCTGCAACAATTCAACTTGGAAACCAACGAAACTAATTGAAGACCTCATCGATAAGATTGCTTTAATTGGAGGAATGACATAGATTTCTCAACTGTTTATCAAAAACTCACCGCCCACATCAGTGCAGTTTGTGCTTTTCACAAATATTCTACTACACAAAAGAGGCGTGGTTGCTCGTTAAATTTGGCCCCGAGATTTTTTATGATACTATTTTATAATGATTTAGCATAGTATTTTGTTATTTATACACTATAACATTTGTTCATTGATAATGTCGTAGTTGGTTTTTGGTGCATTTCAACGCTTCATTTTCTTAAGTGTTGGTGCAAATACAACATGGAAAATGGAGGTGTGGTTGCTCGTTTTCAATGCTTCAACGCCTAGGAAATGGACACATGCCCTGCCCCGCAGGCGGACCGGCCCGGCCGTACTGAAAAAAAAAAAAGAATATTAATTATAATTATTAGTCCAGTAAAAAAAATAAAGTCCAAAGTCTAACACATAATAAATTATAGGTCCATCAGCCTATATAAAGAAAAATTCAAAGCCCAAAATAAAATTTAATTAATATAATATAATTAAAAATTTTAATATATATTTAATAATAGGCGGGCTGGCCAGCCCCGCCCCGACAAATCCCACAGCCCGCGTGGGCTGGCCGCCTAGGACCGCTTCTTGGCATGCCTAAAAAATTGAGGCCCAACCCGCCCCTTTGGTGTGGCGGTGCGGGCCGCTGGCCCATTTGACAGCTCTAGTTTTGGTAAAATTGGTAATACCACTTAAAATCCATAATTAATTTTACTTGATCTGGGTCTGGTCTAACCCACCAAATTTAATTTTTAAGGATGGATATGGCATATGGGTAGTGAATTCAAATTTTGCCATCCCTACAACAAAAACACTCCAACGTGAAACAAAAATTAATGTGTGCATACAATAATGTTACACAAGAGACAATTCTTGGGGATCATCGCCGGTGGATTCCTGGAATCCGTGTTCCTTGAGAACTTGCAGAATTCAAAAAAATTTTATCACTCCAAATCCCTAAAATCGCTCGGATGCACATAGAACAAAGACAACATTAAAGCAACCTTAAACTTCAAAGTTAAAGGATCTTGCCATTATACCTTAAAGCGTGTTAATGACGGATATTGGACGGCGATCGATGATTGAGGTACGAACCACCTCGACTACGGTGGTAGGGCGCGGCTGGTTGGTGGTGGCAAGAGAGTCACACTGACCCCGTGGTGTGCCCGATACGAGATCTTCCAAGCTCGAATTGCATATTTCAAATTTTTCTTTAAGAAAATTGCATTAGGTAGCCAACTCCTAGACTAGGATATTTGCCAATTTCGGCCACCCTTTATTTTGGGTAGGTGGGTGAGATTTTTCTCTCTTTTGAATCAAATCTTTTGACTTATTAAATCTTTCCAAAAGTGGTAAGATATTATTTCAAAAATAAAAATCTTTCCGTAATCTATGATTTTCGAAAATCCATCTAATATCTAATATTAATTTTTGAAAATACATATTATATCGAATATAATATTTTTTAATATATACAGTATAATATTTATATTTTTCAAATTATATTCAGTAAATTCCCAATTTAACCTAGTCCAGGTAAAATATACCAATTTTACCATCGCAATATTCAGAGTATTATCTAACAATAGAATAAATATTTTTCTACTCAAATATATTAATTTCAGTCAAGCCCCAAATCATTTCATTATTTTCGGTCCAAACCGAAATGAACCTCTAAGTCCGATCTCTATTTTAATTGACACTATCTTGGTGATCCTTTTTTAAGTCCAACCCTCTTGGTTAATCTCAATCGGCACTTGCAGAAATCCAAGGGTTCGCTAATAGCCTAGCCTATCTTGCGGTTCGGAGTAGATCTCGGGTTGAGTAGGAATTCTACTCAATCTTTAAATTCACGAACGGACTATAGATTATCGAATCTACGTATAACCCCGGTCGAGTGAGAGTAATGCCACGTCAAACTCACTGAACTCGACTCTATGTTAATTCGTGATTGGTGAAATTACCAAACTACCATCTACGTCCCATGTGAGTTAGTTTAATGTAAGGTTAGGAACATAATAAACATATGAAAGAGTCAAATGAGATGTTAACACAGACCCAATGCCCGCCAATGGCATAGGAGTGCCATGAGCAGTCATTGCTGACATAGAAGGGGTGGGACGTAATGATGTAAAACCCTTCCTTATCAGTTCTGCGTTGCGACTTATGCATCTGCATATATTGAATTCTTCTATATTTTTCGAAAAAGGAAAGAAAAAGCATGAGGTGCTGTTCCTTGTCGTATCTCTTGGTGGAACATTATATGGGAATGAACATGTGTTATTTTTTGATTGGTGGAACATTATATGGGAACATACAAATGGAACAGATGATCTCATACCATCTCTTGGAGGCAAGCCCAAACTTCCCTTTTTCAAAAAGCGTATTCCCGTCTTCCTTCTTCGCTTCGCAAGCTGCTATTCGTTCTTCCGCATCCATTTCCCAAAATGGCTTTTCCTGACCAAAACAAAAAAAAAAAATATAGATAAATAAAATATCAGTTCTTGATGATTCGCTCGAAATGCTCATGGGGTAGTCCCGAATTGACATTGATGAAGTCGACTAATTTGATTTCGTACGAAACTGTACTCGATTCACTTGCTTCAACTGCCGCGTCCAACGCCTCGTCTATATTATCTGCCTCGAGAAAAAAAACCATTAAAACCGACGTCTTAAGCTTATTTAGAAACCGAGGTAAGGGTACCTTCACCACACACATACTCAAAGGCCTGTTCGTCCGATCCTTTCTTTTCAAAGACCGTACCGTACCGTACCATCTTCAAGTTTGCCAGTGTAAATCACTAATCATCAAGAATCAAGATATCATTTGGGAGTTCTTAAACCTCGAGGAATCAGATTATATCGTATAACACCTTTCACGATCGACCGATCCTTCATTAGGACGGTCGAACGCTTCTCCCATTTTCGTTATCTTCTTGAGGATCGCTTAATCTCCTCAAATGTCGATCACAGGCGTCCACGATACTAATTCCAGATTGATTATCAGATTTCGAGAATTTCGACGCCATCTATAACAAATCAAACCAAGCTAAGTTAACGACAGAGGAGATCTTATGCTTTAAAAATCTCCTCGTAAACATACAATAGAACTTGGCATGCAACTCTGCTCGTTCGCCTTCCCTCATTGTCTTCGCAGCTTTACCCATGACAGGACACACATGGCTACATGTTAGAGAAAATTCCACGCCCTCGTCGGATCTCGAGGTGAATAATAAGAAAAGCAAGCTCATGCTTCAAATTTATCGCATAATAATAAATACGTTACATTTCAAAATATACCGAGGACTTCATCTGCCCCATTAGGCGTAGCCCATCCGTCACCTTCTTTTAGAATTTTCTTTAATATTCACCCGCTTCACCGTAAGCTAGTTCGGACGGGATTTTGAATGTGGATCTTTCGCCTTGTCTCATAGTAACGATGCCTTCGTCCCATCCTCTGATGACTTCGCCTGTTAAGCAGAGATACCAATCATCATGTTCATATAATTGTTTGTTTCAGTACCATGCATTAGGATGCTAAGATTTTTTCGACAGAGGCATTTACAGCAAAGTGCACAGACACGCAACGCCGAAAGGCAGCACCAACGGCACTAAATCCAGCGCACAAGCAATACCCAACGGCAAAGATCTTCAAATCTGTCCACAGCCCACGACATCTCACATCAATGCATTCACCTGCTGCGCCCAACGGCACTGACACAGCCTCCAAAGCAGCAGCAGCAGCCTCACAGCCCCGCAGCACCCAATGGCTCTCACAGTGCAGTAGACACGCAGCCACCAAAGCGGAAGCACAACGCAGCGCCCAATGGCGCTACTGTCTTATGGCGTTTGCAACCATAGATGCACATGGTGAAGGCCTAAGACTTCGCTCAGTCACACCCTTTGCTTTTCATGGTTCTCTGAAGTAGGTGGATATTCATTCACCACTTGTTCCTTTTTATTATTATTATTAGTTCTCATTATGTACCCATAAGGAGACCCGAGTCAAAGACCCATACCCGGGCCGGAATCTGCTAGGTCGACAGGGATCGCTTTACAGCCTCACCCTTGATGAGATACAAAACCAGCAGGGAGGTTTAGAGAAACCTCTCAGTAGCATGAACCTCGACGAACTGCTCAAGTATGTATGTGTGATTTGCCGAGGGTAGTACGTTCCAGCCAAGGAGTTGAGGGCACTGAGTTCGGGTCGAATCCTCAGCAGCCCGCTTCCGTTCCTTCGTTGAATAGACAGCCTGGTGTTACGCTCTCGGGGGATTTAAAGCAGAAAACTGTCGATCGAAAAGCTACGCTTGGAAAAATGACTCTGGAGGGTTTCTTGGCTAAGGCCCGTGTGGTCGGACATGTTAAAGAATCATTCATGGCTTTGTTTTGTGATAATAATAAGGTCGTCATCTTTAGGTAAAAAGGGCACACTGTATCATTACAAAGTAAAATGTTCATAGTAAAGAAATGTGATGTATTAACCGAACAAACAATAGTAAATATGACGTCAACGAACTACGAATATCAAAAGACAAAACATAAACAGTTTCATTGACATCTCTTTCTCCTCAATTCTTCTCATGAATGGTTGCAGTTTCGGACCAACATGAAGCGACCGAAGAGTTTAACCCCGCACTCCTCGCAAAACCCTACTTCTCTGTTCTTACAGTAATTCAGCACCAAAGAAAACTCGCCGCCGTCGCTCCTTCTGTAACCCCAAAGCTGAACCACATCGTCTTTTCTCAAGCCGTTCTCCCGCACAAGTTTGATCCACTTGCGATTAATAACAGCCGCCGCATTATACCTCCTTTTCCTGACATTCATCGAGTAGCTTCTCCCCGAGACGTCCGTCATCTCGACTCGCATTCCTCGACAGCGTTCGCCAGTCACTCTTTCTCGTTCCTGCGGGGTCAGTGCGTTCATCAGAGCGTCGGTATTTGTAACGTTGAGTCGGTTTTGATGATGATCGACGTCAGTCTCGGTGAGTCTCTTGGTGCTGATGTGCTGCAGATCTGTTCCGCCTCTGAGAATTATATCGTTCACGACTATCCTAGGAAGCTGCCTCGTCTTCATCTCCAAGTCATAGTCTCGACGGTTGCTCTGTCCATGGTCGCTGCCCGGCGGCACTTTGACGATTGGCCGAGGAAGATGGGTCGGAGATACTTTCGACTTCTCTTGCTTGGTATCACGCTGGGGTTTCTTGGTGGTGGCAGCCGCCGTCCTGGTATTGGTTTGGCCAACAGTCATTTGTGTCGCCATATTTATCTTTTCTCTCTCAAACTCTCAAAAACTAAATGTTATGATCAGCGCGTATAATGAATTCTATGTGTTGAGAGTGTGTTGCTTATATAGAGAAGAGAAATAGATTATTGTTCCGATTAATGAGGTATAGAAAGATTCCTTAATTATTGTATCTTGCCTTCTTCGTAAAAATCTGCCGCTCTGTGGTTTAATTTTTGGTAAATAAGTATTTTAATTTCCTTATATATCTAATGACAAGTTATTATGGTAATTTTACATGATTTTTTTATTTAATTTAATTTTGGATGAATTTATTTCGTCAAAAACTTTAACCCACATAATAAGAGGAAGTTGGGAACGCGCGGATATCGTGGAGCAGAATTGATTTGAGAGGGTCAATGTGGTTTTTGACTATGATAATTATTATACCTTTGCTTTATCATATCATACATAAGGTAAAAATTTAATGATGAACTAATTCGCAGCAGCATTCTACTTGCATGGCTTCGTGTTTATCGTATTATACCTTTCAACTCTCCTTTTGTTTCATCTTCAAAAATCTCTAACACTCCAACGACAGAAAATAAGTATGCATTAATTAATGTTTACTTTACCTGTTGATATCTTCCTCGGCTTTATCTAAATCCGACGTTGACATTGTATAAGGATCAATAGTTCAGTTCAAGAACCTTAATTAGTGCAGAGCCTCGGCATCTTGTGGAAGTCTCCTAGTTTCAGCATGCAAGAATTGGCCTTAAGATTCTCTTCGTGGCCGAAAGAATGTGTGTATCTATATATGCCCTGCATGCAGTATAATAATAGTGCGTGAAACCCTAATCAGTTCTGCATGTCTTCACTTGCATTGCGACTTACGCAAACGGTGTTCTTCAGATGCATATATTGAATTATTCTATATTTTTCGAAGAAGGAAAGAATGAACATAACATTCCTTCTCGTATTTCTTGGAGGCGAGTTGAAACTTCCCTTCTTTCAAAAGCGTATTCCCGTCTTCCTTCTTTGCCTCGCAAGCTGTGATTCGTTCATTCGCATCCATTTTCCAAAATGGCTTTTCCTGGCCAAAAATAAATAAAGAAACTATCATTTCATGATGGATTCGCTTATATGATCAAGGGTAGTCGCGAATGGACCTTGATGAAGTCGACTAATTTGATTTAGGGTTTAGGGTTTATTACTCGAAACTAATTTGATTTCGAACGAAACTGTACTCGATTCACTTGCTTCAACTTCATCTAAAACCCGAGAGCTGATCTTCACCACTGCAGATTCTCCCTTTTTCAATGCTCACGACTGCTGCGTCCAACGCCTCGTCGATATTATCTGCCTCGAGAAAGAAACCATAAAAACCGAACTCTTAAGCTCATTTAGAAACCGAGGGGGAAAAAAAGGGTACCTTCACCACACACATTTGAAGGACTCTTCGTCTGACCCTTTCTTTTCAAAGACGGTACCATCTTCGAATTTTCCAGTGTAAATCACTGCAAATGATTCAACATCAAGGATGAAGATACCATGCTAATGATTGCTCAAGTTCTTAAACGTTCGATGAATAAGATTATATTCATGTAAAACCTTTCACGACTGATCCTTCATTAGGACGGTCGACTCTTCTCCCATTTTCGTTTATCTTCTAGAGGATCGCTTTATCTCCTCTGATGTCAATCACGGACTCCACGAGACTAATTCCAGATTGATTATCAGATTTCTATGGGGTTGATCTTTTTCGAAAATCTCGACGCCATCTATAACAAATCAAACCGAGCTTAGTTAATAATAGAGGTGATCGTATCGTATGCCTTTAAAAAAAATCTCCTCATAAACGTACAAGAGAACTTCACATGCAACTCTGGTTGTTCTCCTTTCCTCATCGTCTTGGCTGCTTCACTCTTGGCAGGACACAAATGGCCACTGGTTAGAGAAAATTTCCACGCCCTCGTCAGATCTCGAGAATAGTTCACCGTTTTCGTACTTTGCTACGTATTTAACTGACACAGTTGTAAGAAAAATAGAAGCTCACAGTCCACATTTATCCTTGCATCCGTGTAATAATAAAATACGTCGCAGTTGAAAATATACTGAGGACTTCATCTGCCCCATTAGGCATAGCCCATCCGTCGCCTTCTTTTAGAATTTTCTTTAATATTCCTCCGTTGCCAGTTAATATCTGTTATGGGGTACCATGAAATCAACTCAACGTCGAAGATAAGTGATGCATTTGGAGGAATATAAGGAGAAGAGCCCGCTTCTCACCGTAAGCTAGTTCAGACGGGATTTTGAATATCGATCTTTCGCCTCTTCTCATAGTAACAATGCCTTCGTCCCATCCTTAGATGACTTCGCCTGTTACGAAGAGATACCAATCATCATTTTCATATAATTATTGTTTGTTTCAGTAACAGTAGGATGCTAAGATTTTTCGACATAGGAGAAAACATAGCATACCTTGATCTAATCTAGACCTGACGGCGGTTCCTTTTTCACGGGTCGAGTCGAAATACACTCCGTCTTCGAGTTTTGCTCTGCAATGTACTGAAACAAAGAAACCGACCGTGCACGTAGTCCCTGTAATAACAAATACAACAGTTCAAAAAAAAAAACTCATCTTTTTCATTACTACTCAAGCTATATATATATATATACCATATATATGTGGAAAACTATATGTGGATCCATTTTTTGGCTTATTTTATTAGAAAAATCATTGAAAATGCAAATTTATTTCGACATATGAAATTAGTTGTCTACTTATAGTGATTCAAAATAAAAAAATTTACATATTTAATGATCCCCAAAAAGCTAATAAGTTTGATTTATTCTATCATGCCGTGTGGAAAAACCAACCCAACTTCTTTAGATTTTCAACACGTCATAATAAAATCCCAATTTTCGACACGTGTCGAAAATCAAATGAAATTGGGTTACTTTAGAGATGTGTAGGGAAAAATAGACATCAACAAGTTTGTTGATCAAACGTTGTATAGTAGTATATGCTACACAACTTATTTTCCTTAGGGGTATTCATTGGACGGTTCGGTCCGATTTTCTAAAATTTCGATTCGGTTTTTCGGTTATCGATTTTATAGATGCCTAATTCGATATCCGAACCATTTAATTTGGTTCGGTTCGGTTTTTGACACAACAATTCGATTTTTCTATTCGTTTTTTGATTAACCGTTAAAGATTTTAATTCAAATGTGTGTATGCATCATATATATATAAATTAAATCTTATAACATATATATACATATATTAATTAAATATTAATGATTTGATAATTGCATTATTCACATGTTATGTAATATATATATGAATTACCTTTTATAACACGTATATATGAATTAAATGTTATAATATAGTGCGTTATAAAATAAAAATTATAATTTTTTTTATTATTTTCAATGAAAAATTTATATAGTTTGTTGGGCATTATTATCACAATAATTATTAATGAGCCGATTTATTTACAAAAATAAATTTCATAAAATACAATAAACTTGTCTAATATAAATAATATATATAATTAAATATATTACGGTTTTTCGGAATTTTTTCAGAAAACCAAAAATCGGACTGAATGAAATTTTCTAAATTCAAAACAAAAAACGACCGAAAAGTTGAATTAACTTAACCGAAAAAAATTGAAAATTAGGGTTCGGCCGGTTTTTTCGAATTTATCCGAAATTTGAACACCCCTAAATTTCCTAATAATTGAATAAAAATTCCTATTTTACTTTCAATGGCGCCCCATTTCTCTCTCTTTCTCCACTCTTACAAAAAAAAAAAAAAACACACTCATCTTATGATTTGTTCAATCCGAGAAATCTAAGAGTTCATAATTTTAATTACATTTTTAATACAATGTCTATAAAAAGACTATGGCATGACTTATGTTCCGTTATTTTTCTTCCTCATTTATCCATTTTTTATTCGAATGTGTATATATATATTATATATATATATATATATATATATTCGAGCTGTGTTTATGATCAAATAGAGTTTCTGACTAAACAGATAAAATTAACATAAATTTCAATACACGCATTAATGATTGCTTTCTAAGCCCCAACTTTAGGTCATATAGGTCTTGGATACACATCATCCATTTTAATAATATATATGCTCTCCGAATTTCTCAATGATAATTATAATTTTCTTCAAAATAAAGTAACTAACGTTGGTAAGAAAAGTGCAGACATTGCATTTAACCTAATACACATTAATGTAATGAAAGAACATTATATCAATTATATTTCCATCTATCTAATCTAATAATAATAATAATTGAAAAGGTACAGCAGGCCATGTGCCATATGTCGAAATTTTAGTTTAATATTTGTATTAATAACGAAGTAACGTTGTATTTGAATATTTGTTGTATGCATAATGTGATAGGCATGTGCTGCTTTCTTCTGTAATACCATAAATGCCCAACCATAATTTCTTTAGGCCAAATTCAATCCAAAACATTTTTTTTTGTATTACATATTACGCAATAAAATAGTATAGATTTTGCATAAAAAGAAAAACCATCTTCAAATCTATCTTCTAAAAAGTACATTCCCTTTGTTGGTCGAGTTATTTTTATGTTACACAGATTTAGTATCTAAGCCAATTAACCATTTCTTTATAGTTTAAGAATACATTTTATGAAATTATATTATTCTCATTACTTTTTTTTTTTTTTAACAAAAATGATATCTTTAGCCCAAATTGGGATTAAGAAACAAAAGGCGTGTTTCTTTTTTTTTTTTTTTAAAAATGCATATTTTTTTTAAAGATTAAGTTGCTCCATATATATGATTCATTACTTTAACTGCGATAAAATTTAACGCAAAATCGGCTTTGGGTTGGAGAAGCAACCATTCTTTTAACTTTTACCGCTAAAAAATGAAGCATGGTTTGAGATAGAACCGAATTTAAGGTTGTGTATCGTGATCTATTACACAAAACTACAAATTTTTAGAATTCAATGTCACATTCTCCTATCTTTACTTAGAGATGGTCTCAGTGACGAAGCTATGTTTGTGCCAGTGGGGGCCATGGATCCCACTGAAAAAAAAAAATTCCTTTATGATTTTTAATAAAAACAAAATAATAAACACTAATTTATTTATTATAAGGAAAATGAACTCATTGAATAAAATTACACATATACACATTAATTTGGAGGTGGACCTCAGTGGTTGGAATTTCTAGTTCTGCCACTCGATGGTCTTATTACGACAAATTTGGCATTTCGTTCTGTTAGAAATTAGTTTATGGCTTGTTGGATTCCGATATTTGAATATAAAAATTCAGCTTTCGACCAAATCACGAGTTTGACAATCATAATGAGACGGAATTTGATTTCATCCAAATCCGAGCATATTTAAAATGTTAGTTATTCTCGAATTTTGAAATACGTTTATAAGTACACGGCTTTGAAATTGGAGTCGATTTTCAATCATTCATATGATTCGGTAACTCTCTCTGATTGACCAACCCGTCCGCCAGCCCAACGGTCCAATTGATCCCGCACTTTAAATCCAAAATATAAAGTTTACCGGATAGAATTTGAATTTTTACATACACATTTTTCAAATAAAAAATTAATGATTTTAAATCAGGTGATTTGACTCAAATACAATAAAAGTTCACAATCTCTATGTTAAGAGAATTTTAATATTTACCTATGAACTTAATACGATGGAAGGGGCTAATTAGTCAATTACTCGAGGCATTAAGTTCGATTCAGATGGAGAAAAAAATATCAAACCCCACTTGTCTGATTCAATCTGGAACGTTCACTCTTGTCAGGAGGGAAAAATTGTGGACCGTTGGATTCTTCCTGTCGCATGTATAAAATCCCGCGCTAGATCTCATCTTTCTCACACGCTCCCCTCTCTCTTAATAATTGTCGATCGAGTAGGCAAATTATTCGCACAGTCGACTCGATCGAAGCAAGCACACCGCTCCATCTCTTCTCGGTGTTTTTAAAGGTAATGAGAATGCTAACTTGCTTCGTTGAATGCGACTGTTTCTGCTCTACTAATGAAGGTTTTATGTTGCATTATCTATTACGAAATGTTTGATTTTCCTTTTTTTGTTATTATGTATGAAATTTTAGGTCAGAAATGTTCAGATCTGATAGATCTCTTTTTTATTTTTGTTTTGTCAATGGCTTGGAATCGTTTCGTCACTTTGTCTGCATCTACCCCTTCCGGGAATTTTTTTTGTTTTGGATTCATTTTTTCTTTTTGTAGGAATATTGATGGAATTGATTTAGATCCGTGGGTAACCTTAGCATAATTGCGGGTTGTTTTTACAATAGTCTTAAACTTGAATCACAGAATTTCAACCTCATTGGCGACTTTCATGCTATTTTTTTGTTCAAGTTTCAAATCATAAACACGCCTATTGTATTATAGGAAGATGAGAGAAATCCTTCACGTTCAAGGCGGCCAATGCGGCAACCAAATCGGATCAAAGTTCTGGGAGGTCGTCTGCGATGAGCACGGCATAGATCCCACCGGGCGTTACGTCGGTACATCTGATTTGCAACTGGAGCGTGTCAACGTCTACTACAACGAGGCATCATGTGGTCGATTCGTGCCTCGTGCTGTGCTCATGGATCTCGAGCCAGGAACCATGGACAGTGTTCGTACTGGTCCATACGGTCAGATCTTCAGGCCCGATAATTTTGTGTTCGGTCAGTCTGGTGCTGGGAACAACTGGGCCAAAGGTCACTACACGGAAGGCGCCGAGCTGATCGACTCGGTACTTGATGTCGTTAGGAAGGAAGCTGAGAATTGTGATTGCCTTCAAGGTACGTTGTCATCTGGCTTCGATCTTTATGATGTTTTGGTTTGCTTTTGAAGTGTCGTGGTTTTTGATATGTCATGGTTTTTGGATAGGTTTCCAGGTTTGCCACTCGCTTGGTGGAGGAACTGGCTCTGGTATGGGTACTCTGTTGATCTCGAAGATCAGGGAAGAATACCCCGATAGGATGATGTTGACATTTTCCGTCTTCCCTTCTCCTAAAGTCTCCGATACTGTGGTTGAGCCTTACAATGCAACTCTTTCGGTGCATCAGCTTGTTGAGAATGCAGATGAGTGCATGGTGCTTGATAATGAAGCATTGTACGATATTTGCTTTAGGACCCTGAAGCTCACCACCCCCAGCTGTGAGCATACTTATCTCTGGGCTGCTTTATTCGTTAACTTGCAACCTCTGCTCTGCTTACAACTTTGTGATTGTTTTTGATGCAGTTGGCGATCTTAACCACTTGATCTCTGCAACCATGAGTGGAGTGACCTGCTGCCTTCGTTTCCCTGGTCAGCTCAACTCCGACCTTCGAAAGCTTGCGGTTAACCTGATCCCATTCCCACGTCTTCACTTCTTCATGGTAGGGTTTGCTCCTCTGACATCTCGCGGTTCCCAGCAATACCGTGCTCTGACCGTCCCCGAGCTGACCCAGCAAATGTGGGATGCCAAGAACATGATGTGTGCGGCTGACCCACGCCACGGGCGGTACCTCACTGCCTCGGCCATGTTCAGAGGTAAGATGAGCACCAAGGAAGTGGACGAGCAGATGATCAACGTTCAGAACAAGAACTCATCTTACTTTGTGGAGTGGATCCCGAACAACGTGAAGTCTAGCGTCTGCGATATTCCACCGAGGGGCTTGTCCATGGCTTCGACGTTCATCGGCAACTCTACTTCGATCCAGGAAATGTTCAGGAGAGTGAGCGAGCAGTTCACCGCCATGTTCAGAAGAAAGGCTTTCTTGCATTGGTATACTGGCGAAGGCATGGACGAGATGGAGTTCACTGAGGCCGAGAGCAACATGAACGATCTTGTCTCGGAGTACCAGCAGTACCAGGATGCTACTGCTGATGACGAAGGGGAGTATGAGGATGAAGAAGACGAAGGGGAGCAAATTTGAGAGGAAGAGAGGACAGACAATATCCCATCGTCGCCGTTCATGTGTGTATACTCAACTCTGCCTTGCTTGCTGCTTCGTTTTACAAGTTCTCTCTAATCGTGGTTTGGTTTCTGTGTTCACTTAAATGGTATGATTTGGTATTGATGTTTGTATTGCTTGCTGCATCACTTATGTGTGCTTGTTCCTATCGATCTATTATCAATGCCTTTGCTTTACTACTACAAATTGATTCTGTGAATTTGCTTTATTTCTTTTTTCGAAATTCGATTCTTCTTGCGATTCCATTGGAAGCGGTTCCTAATTTAAGGAGGTAAGAGACGTATGGCGAACAGCAAGACAATTTTCTGTCGTTCATATGATCACATTGTGCCGTTCAGGTATTTTTAGTTCTGCGAAACATCTCATTCTGGTAAAAGGCTATGGTGGAGAAATGAGCTGTTAAAGAGTGTTGTAATGGAACTACACACCATACTGTAAGGTTCGAGACACTTTCATGATCTCAAGCGACCCAATCAACCTCAGAATCCTTACATCATTTTTCTGCCAATACGATGAACTCTGTCCATTGCATGTTCTTCAACCCCCAAATTCTACCAGGGGTTGGATAGCTATACCGTGGAAGCAGCAGTGTGATTTATCCCCCCGTTCAAACACGCCAGCAGATCGTGGGCCCCAAACTCTTTAATCGCCCGAGCCCTCTTTTCTTGAATTGGCTTAGAAGAAAACCATTGGCTTTGCAGAATGTTGCTTCCTATATGTGCCTCGCCCAGAAAGGAACAAGAACTTGAGAGAATACGGAAAATATGTGAATGCAAAACACGATTTAGTGGAATAAATGCATGGCTGATATAAAAGCGGGCAATATAGAAACCGCCGAATCAGTCGTCGAAAATCCCGTGCAAAAAGTACACTACAGTATCCTTCCACAAAGCACTACGTGAATCACAAGGTCGGGCAAAAGATGAAGAGCTCATGACATGAGCCCAACGATGGGGCCCCGCTGCAGAGTTGGACCCACCGACGGACCCACCCGCTCGTGGAGCTCTATGCTATGTAGGAGCTTGAGAAGTTGAAAAAAAGCAGATGCCATAGTACTAGAGGGAGAGGGAGCCCTTAAATGGCAAAACAAGCCCTAACCATTGTTTACGACTTTCTTCACACGCAATGCTGAGAGATATTCCGTGACGGTTATGTCTCAAGATTGCCGCCCTATGAGTTGATTCGGCGTGCCTATGTATATGCTTCCCCGGCTTATGGGTTCATAGAGAGGATGAAAGCTTGTTATGACCTGTTTCCGAAACAGAGTTATGGCCTGAGGGATTTATTAGGGGTCAATTACAATGCGAAGGCGATGAAGAACTCGAAAACTCGGAATCGAAAGACTTTTATTAATAACGAACGAAGAAAAAGATAAAGACTAATAGCCTTCCTAATAGCCAAACCGAGAGTCGAAACTCCGGCCCTCAAATTCCCACTGAGAGTAATAACTCCGACTCTCAAAATTCCTAGACTCCAAAGACATAAAGATTATACTACTAATGATCCTCCTTTTATAGGAAAAAGCAAATTCCTAGAATATCGAAACTAATAAGATATGAAATTTAAAATATATCTACCCTAAAATATTTCAACTAAATAATAATAATAATAATAATAATAATAATAATAATCATCATCATCATCATCATCATCATCAACATCGATTCCTAACATGCCTACAAAGTCCACAACGCTCACTTCGCTTGAATAAGCAATAGCTTGCTTGGGATTACTCGGTAGTCATGTGGTAAAAGAGTGCAAGCTCATGCAATATTTTTTTTTTCCCATCTACCTTTGAGATCTAGACAAATTGATGATAGGTTTTAATCACAGCTTCAATATTTTATTTCGGTGGTGATTTCAACTTGCTTAAAATCTCAAAGGTTATGTTTTGCTTCTTGCATATTACTTCCATATGATTCTTAATAAAAGTCATTTTATATTTATTTTTCGTTTTTTAATAGAAGTCGTTTTCCCATTTCCATAACAAGTATATAATTTTTTCCCCCAATTTTACCCATTATAAATAAAATCACAAAATATTAATTAAGTAAGGTCATACAATTAATTAAGGGCATATGAGACATTTCACTATATTTCTTAATAATTGTGTAATTTACTTAAACATCATCCATTCAAAATTAGACGGAGTAGTTTTTACTAAGACATGGAAAGAGGTCAATTATTGTAGTAATTAATGACTTCCCATGCTACTTCAAATTGAAGTTTTGACGAAGTCATCTGACTCTTTTATAAATGTTTTAAGGAGTGTTAAGGATCGTTTCAACCCAACAGTCCCAACCCTATAAGCCTTGTGGATTTCATTCTAAAAGTCAATTGATAATTATAGAGAGTAGACCACAAGCTTATATACTAGTGATTCACCTTCTAATTTCCGATGTGTGATTATGTTTGATACTCCAACAATCCTCTCCTCAAACTCAAGATCACCGAACGGGCCTCCCTTTCAACGATAATCATCCAATCGTTATTACAAGGGTCGGTGACACGTTATCCATATTGTATCCGGGCTCTCCTTCGGTTACTTGATTCTCAATCCACGATCGATTTCTTGATCACGCGCTCGAGCCACGCTCACCGCACCATTTGTAAGGATCGAATTAACCCCGAAAGCTCCTAACCCTATAAGCCTTGTGGGGTCCCACTCTAAAAGCCAATTGGCAATTAGAGAGAGTAGCTCACAAGCTTATATACTAGTGATCCACCTTCGAATTATCTGATGTGGGATTGAGTTTGATACCCCAACAAAGAGGAAGTAGATCATAGATCTGAGATATCTCCAACCAATCTTTTATGTTCAATATCTTTCGATAATACCGCATTGGACTAAAGAATTTTCGTTTAAATTCCACACTCTCCTGTAAGTATTCAAATCATGCTAGAAAATTCGGGATTTTGGTGTTTTATTGCTATGGGAATTTTTCCGATCATGTCTCCAAGCTGGTATTTGGTTAGAATTGGAATCAACATATGGTTGTCCGTACTCCTTCGGAAATTTTACCCGATTATGACCTCCTCGAGTGTTTTTCCGATGGTGATTCGAGGTTTATTTCATTTATAAAGGTTTGCGAGAGATTCTCCACTCTATTGTTCCTTGGGATAGGATAGTCCGAGACAATTTCTAGTGTAAGGTGTCGTGTTCATATACTTCCTCTATTGCAGTATCATTACCTAACCTCATTGGATAATTAGACAATCTCTAATCGAAAAACTTATTTTCAGATTCAAATGCAGTAACTGTCACGTCAAAGAGTAATTCTTCTCCAAAGATTAAACTCATTCTTAAACTCAAAAACATATTATTAGAAAATTATATTTCACAACTTTTACAACTTTTCAATAATATCCACAAATTTTATAACTTTACAAATTAAATAACGATATTATTTTAAAATTCAATTGAAAAATATTTTGTAAAATTAATAGTAAAATTACTATTTGCACATATAACAAATTATCGAAAAAATATGAGGTCTTGTTTCAATGGCGTTGTTTTAATTATTTCAATCTATGTAAGGTAATTTTATAAATTTTTATTGTTAATATGTCGTTATATCTTTTAATTCTATAGTTTTGATCAAAATAATATTTAATTATTATATTACATATAAATAAAATATAAAAAAATGAAATAATTTGATATAAAAAATTACTGGGGTGCTTTAATAATTGAAAATAAATTAAAGGTTATGTATTGCAATTTTCAAGCTTCAAATTTATTTTTTGCATTCAAACCCAAATTTAAATTTCAATCAGGAGAGAGAAAGTAAAAATCTCACTTGAGTTTGCGTGTTTCAGATACAGTTAGAGCATTTTTACTCTATTTTATGAATTTTGGTGTTCGATTGGCGTTGATCTTAAGCGTAACAAATACAAGAGCTTATTCATAATTAGTACTTTTTTCAATGCTAATCGAGAGATATCTCTTTATAATTGTTGAAGAGGGATAAAAATCTGTCAAATTTGACCTGCCAATTAAAATTATTAGTTTACTCATTTATTATTTCTTTATTTTAATTTGAATAACTACCATTTCATCTTTCATTTTTTTAATTTATTATAATTATATCCTAACGAATAAATTCTTCTTTTTATAATTTCATCTATTAAATTTTAAATTATAATTTTATCTATTAAAACTTTTAAATTACAAATAACTCAAAAATATAAACTTATATTATATATATATATTTATATATATTAAAGTATGTGGTACTAGTATCCTTATGTCGCGGCACGTCACTTAAGGAATTATTACATTATACTTCATTTACCATTTAGTCTTACTTATCTACATGGGTATAATCCAACTTCACTCAAAATTTGACGTGTGACTCACTTTCCTTCAACACTCCTAGGCTGAGTTTGATATGATGCTTTCGGTTCGAGAAAGAATATGAAACGTTTGAAGGTAAATCGGTTGAAGCGGAAAGTATCATTATTCGATGCACTAACTTAATTTTTCGTCGTGCTTTCCACACATGAATTACGCATACCAAACTTAGCCTAAATGTCATCACCATTAACCCATCTGTGTTGGTACACAGATACTACGAGTTTAACTTTCAAAATATTATTAGGGTTAATTATATTTTTAGTCCTGTAATTTAGGGGGTATGATATTATAAGGACAATGAATTTATGTGATGACATTATACAGACAGTAACTTTTAAAATTAAGCAAATTTGAGACATTATACGCCAGAACCTTAGATTTTGCCCAAAATTCTAGGGTTTCAGCGTATAATCTAGGGTTTCGGGGAATTTAAAGGGTAGCATTTTACGAACAATAACTTTCAAAATTAAGCAATTTTGGGACAAAATCTAAAGTTCCAGCGTAAGTCCCAAAATTACTTAATTTTGAAAGTTTGTGTTCGTATAATGCCATTGCCACCACCTCAATTCTCTATTCCTATAATGTTACATTCTTTAAATTATAGGACTAAAAAATTAATTAATCCATATTATTAAATGTGTCAAAATGTAGGAGGAGTTGAGTTATAGTTAGCTAATAAAAGAATCTTTTTTGACAAAATAATCTCTCTTCCCGGAGAAAATGTTCAACTGCATTACCACACGGCAAAGGCCAAAAACTGAGTCAGAGTCCACTCGCCACTAGCTTTAGGGTAATTGGTTTCCCTCTTTTTTTTGTCGTTTCTTTTTCTTCTTTTTTCTGTTTTGTGTTCCAATTAATTGTGTTGTATGGATTATGATCTGATCGGATATGAAAGCACAGATCCTTTGCGAGTTCATTTTATAGCTGCCATTAAGACGATCGCAATAAGATGTTTGATCATTTTGAGTTCGATGGATGGCGTGTAAAGCTAGGTCACAGAAATTGAGGTATTGTCGATTCTGCGGTTGATTCGATGATTATGTTTGAACTTTCTTGAGTGCGAGTGTTGCAGTGATTGTCGTCTTTAGCTGATTTCTTTAGGGCTTTTTCTACCTAGCTTGTTTGAAGTACGCTGAAATTAAATGTCCATGGTGATTTCTTTTCTTCCACACAAAGTATGCGATCGTGGAGATATAATTCTTTTCTTTGATTATTTGTCTATAAACAACTGAAACGAACTGACACGACCCTCTTCAGTTCATCCTCTTACATCTTCAGGAAAAAAAGAAATGTTTGGGTGGTCCGAGCTTCCATACGACATTCTTGTTCTAATAGCAAACAAGATTCTTGATGTCCCAGACTTTCTCTCCTTCTCCTTTGTTTGCCGGCATTGGAACACGGTGTACCTGAGGAAAGAATGGAACTACTCTCAAGCATCACCATGGATCATGCTAAACAGAACCCATGACTCCAAAAGAAGATTCTTCAGTTTCTCAAGCTTGAAGTGTTACTCCTTGCCGGTTCAAGAACCCTACGATTGCAGGTCTTGGGGCACTTCTCGAGGGTGGATTGCCACCTTCAGTCAGGATCTTTTTCTACGCCTCTTCAACCCATTAACCCGAGTTCAAATCACTCTGCCTTCGCTTAAACAAGTGATAGGGGCATGGTATACCAGTAATTGGTTTTGTGCAGTAGAAAAGGCCGCCGTCTTTAACCTCCACGGCGAGACCGTGACTATGATCATAGGCGAATACAGTGGTAACCTGGCTCTAACTAGGCATGGAGCCGGTTACTGGGCCACGGTAAAGTTTCCAACTACAGTCTCTTTGTCAGACGTAGTGTGCTTTAACAATCAGATATTGGCTGTGACAATGACTGGCATGCTTATGCTTGTGGATATGAACACGCCCAATCATCCGAAAGCATACTTTGCCGCCTCACCACCCGAAGGTGAGAGGGGTTGGCTGAAACTGTACTTGGCTGAATCACATAGCAGACTTCTGTTGGTGCTTCATTGCAGCAGGGGACGTTCTTGGAATGAATTCAAAGTCTATGAGCTTGATGTGTACCAAGGGAAGTGGGTTGTAGTAGATGATTTGGGTGGGCAAGCCCTGCTGGTTGACGATTATAACTGTACTTCTGTCTCTGCCAATGGCTACTTCAAGCAAAACTGCGTCTACCACTTGTGCGATAACTCGCTCTCGATGATGGATTATCTCAGTCAGCAGACATGGCTTACCGTCTGCAACATTAAGGATAAAACATGTGAATCTGTCTGGATTTGCAAGCATTCTCTTGTTTACTGCTGTCCTCTGTGGATTACGCCCGCCTTATGGTAGCAAAACGAAGCCTTTGCTTGCTTAAACTGAATCTTCGTTGTCCTGACGTTTTGTTTGTAGCTGTATTGGTTGTAATAGCTATCCTCCTAAAATGCCTCCGATTGATTGATTGATTGATTCTTCAGACGATTAAATCAAATATAGATTGCAGAGATTTATAGCACTTAGTAGTATATGCTTTGCTATAGAGTTATGGAACGAAATTGTAGAGAATGGTCGCAGTGGAGACATTTGAGAGAGAGAGAGTTATATAGTATTGAGTATATCACTGATTAAAATGTAGAGCTGAAAGCCCGGCCCGGCCTGGAGTGAGCGTGCTGCCCAAAAAGTTACGGGCTGGGCCGGGCTGATTATGTGCAGGTAAGTCTAGGTCACAGCCCTAATTTTTGTTTTTTAAATTTTAAAACTTAATTTTAAAAATCATTTTAATTATTCATTATTAATTATAATTTATACCTATATATATAATAATATAAATACATCATTTTGATAAAAAATATATCAATAAACACATACACGATATTTTTTTCTTATACAATTTAATTTTATAAAATATTGTATATAAAAATAAAAGCAAAAAAATTAAAAGAATGGGTCTGTTTTGGCCCGTGGCCCGTCGAGCTTTTTTGGCCCGCAGCCTGCCGGGCCTGTTGGGCCGAGCCACAACGCCCGCTCATGTTTCGGGCTGAAAAATTTCAACGCAAGCCAGCTTTTTCTTTTCTTCGGGCTAGTGAGCCTGCCCATACGCGCAGACTCAAACTTTCAATTTTATCAGAGGTCAATGCTACCCTACCCACTTGGGTAGGATTGAGATTGTGACATGTGTCACACGCTCTTCATCTAAGGTGTTAATCTCATCATCATCTTTTAGATGAGACACACCATTTCCATCTAAGTTGTTAATTTCAACATCATCTTTTAGATGAGACACATGTCACAATCTCAATCCATTTGGGTTATATCCAAGTGGGTAGGATATAATAAATATTTATTAAAATATAACTTTTTTTTAGTGACATTGATGATGTGATATGACCATAGCAACTTTTACCAGCTAACATAAAAAATATATTAATAATTTATAATATTGTATGTCTCTGCCGTACAGTTTATTTGACATAATTGGAATATAGGAATTTAAGAAACAAAACTTAGACCACAATTTGGCATTACATTCCGAATCATTGTACCATATACATTTATAACTTATATTTAACCCAAGATTACAATCTTAAAATAGATAATAATAATAGGCTTTTCTTATCCAACATAGTGAAACCCGCGATCTCTCTTTCTTGATTGTTGATTTCTTCTTATTAGTAAAACGACGTAAACTAATCTATCTATAGTTTATTGGAATTATTAATTAAATATGCAATCGCCGATTATTTCGAACAGATTAGTAACTTGTAAGGCTGCGTTTAGTTGTCTGTATAAGCCTAGATAAAGTAAAATTATCACATCTAATACTGTTCACTATAAATAAATTTCAACCGTATAAGGCCCGCTATAAAACATCGGCCCGCTACTATTATCAAACAAGCCCGGCATAATTCATACGATGGTTCGGGGTAAGATAATTAATCCAACCCACCTATTAATTACGAAAAGACCAAAATACCCTTATTCCACCAAACTATAAAATTATAGTTATTTCATGTGATTTGTATGATAAAAATAAATAAACAATACCAATTTATTCCTTTTTTCATGACGATCAAATTGACATCCATATCTTATATTTTTCGATATTCATAAGAATGATTATTTTTGTAAACTAAGTTTTGATGATATAAAGGTTACTTTTGTAATTTTATAATTAATACAAAGATAAAAGTTCTGTTATCTTGTAAACTAAACAAGATAATAATAAAATGTCGGATTGTTAATATTGCAAAGTGAACACATAACCCGTATAAATGAATAGATTATAATCTTGAGATAAAATTGCGGGATGTTTTCTTATACAGACAACTAAACGTAACCTAAGATCTATATTGATATCGAAAGATAAGTTATGATGAAGTTAGTTTAGTTCATCATAAAAGTGAAATAAGTTTTATTTATACGTTGGATAGTTTACCAAGATTGTTCTTTTGGTCCAATTGGTTTTAAATAAACCTATTAATATATATATTTAATCGATTTTAGAGATATCGAGAAGGTATAGTTCATCGGAACTAAAATAATAATTAGAGATTCAAAATCTAAATTTTCGAGACGATTTTATATACTATTAATTTGCTCAAAACCGATATTGGGTGAAAATAAAATTAATTAGTAAAGATAGTCCAATTTAAAAAACAATTAATTTAGAAAAAAAAAGAAGCTATTGAGTGGGCTGTTGACGTGTCACTGCCACATGGGTTGATGAGGACGATATGACGCTGACAAGACTCGCTGACGTGGTTGTCTGAAGGGATAATGTCGAATCAGTCCAAGAGTTGTGACTATTCACAGATTAACCATTAGCCAAAAGTTGTGTCTATTTGTAATACGGCACACTCAAAGCAAGTCAACTAAAACGTTGTGAAATTTCATGAATTAAACCTTGCAGCTTTTCGAAACCTATAAATAGGCCCCCTTGTAGAATGAAAAATTCATTCAATTTTCCCACACCATTTAGGAATAGTTCACTGAGCATTCCCTTGTCCCAAGTAGCACGAAAAGCTCGAATATCGAGTAATTTGTCGGAATTTTTGTTTCGTTGTGATATGACAACAAAAACCGAAAGTCGTTGTATCTTGGAGACGGTTGTCGGAACCCGATAGCACTATAATTCGAGACAATTTCGTTTTACGGAAAGCGTGTTAAACACGTGCCTTGACTAACCAAGTCTATACCCGTCTAGCTAATATTAGCCACCGACAAATACACATACACTATCGAGAATAATATCATACACATAAGTTTAATACTACAACTTAATTGCAATAATAACGTCCAATATTAATAAAGCACTTAAATGCACCAACACTAAGTCGATATACACTATATAATATACATATATAACACTCATTAATTATATATAAAATATCTAACAGCTTATACCATGACCACCGACAAGTGAATTATTTTTTTTCAGTCTTTTACCACTACGTTATTCAGATTATTAACACGTTTTGCTATTCATTTTTGAAAAATAATATTAATAAAAAATAAATAAAACTAGGTTTATGTCACGTTTTTTATCCCAACTATGTGTGTACTATTGAAAACGCGTATATGAAGTGTCTGGTGACGGTTGGGCGTGCCAGCAGGTTCCATAGCCGCCGGCATGATGACGTCACTGCTCCCTTTTGCGATGACGTCATCCCCGCGTGCTTCATCCTCTCATTTGACGCCACGTGGACATTGCAACAGCATATATAGTAACCCTAGATATATTACTAAATCTGTCTGTGGGTCATTGATATATTTATCATAAATTAATTAAAGAGAAAAGAAAAACAAATTTATCAACAAGTTGGGGTACAGTTCATCTGCTCCCACCCTAATAACTTCAACATAGTCCTTTTCTTTCAGACCTTAATTATCATCTACACAAAAAGTTGAATGCATAGAGATTTTTCACTTGTGAATTTCTTGGATCATCTTCTTCTTACACTCATTTCTTTGCCACCGTTCTCTGTCTTAACTGAAAATGGATAAAGCGCCACATTCCAACCAAAAGAAGGCAATGAAGAACTCAAAAACTAGCAGCAAGAAGAAAGAGCCACTTAAAGTCGTGTACATAACAAACCCTATCATGTTCAAGGCTGACAGTGCTTCAGAGTTTCGGGCGCTGGTTCAAGAATTCACCGGGCAACATGCCGAGACGCCGGAATATTCCGACTATGCGGCGGTTGAAGCAGCGAAAGGGGCGGCTGAGGACAGTAATGCCATATCTTTGACTGCAGATAATGAAGGAAGAACTAAAGGGGAAGTTGAAAATGATGGTGAGTGCTATTACCCTAATATGAATGGTGGTGAGAATATGGTGCAGTTAGGGTCGCCGGATGATCCAATGGATCTCGGGGCGGTGTTGGAGAACGTTGATGGATTAGAGGGTTCGAATTTTTGGCAGGAGAGCTTCTCATCACTGTCATCTTCATCAACAACAACTTCTTATTCTTGATGGTAATTAAGCCTTATCGGATTGAGAATTTTAGGTATGCTTTTTCTTGTGGTTAGTATTTGTTTACTTCCTTATGTTGACCGTCTTTTAGTGGGTTAGTTCGAGATTATTGCAATCGTTTCGTTTGCCTATATATAAATGGCTCAGCTGATTAATTAACCTCTTATTATATGTATATATATATATATATTTAATCTACTATTCCTATTTACATATATTCGTGTTTGATCATCTTACATAAAATGGATCTCCTATAAGATGTAATATCTTAACTAACAATAAAGAGCTATTTATACGTACTGCTTTCAATACACAAAATAGAATGCTAACCCTTAGAACAAGAAATCATTTGGGTTTATCTTCCCCTTCAACGGCTGTGAAAAAAAATAAAAAAAAATTAAGAAATCATTTGACCGTATAAAACTTTAGTAGCTAATTAAGCTATCCAGTATTTCTTCCACTTCTACTCATGGAGTTTCATTTGCTAAGAAGAGCATTTCTCTCCGCGCTTAATAGTTTACTAGTATTTCATTACACACTAGATGCGTGTGCTTAAAATATAAATAGATAGTATAAGTTTATATTTTAAATATTTCTAATTTATATTATTTAATAGATTGAAATATTATTTTTATATGTAAGGATGTAATTATAATAAATAAAAATTGAGTAGTACGATGATAATTACTCATATTAAAATAAATTATAAAAAATGATCAAATTGAAATAAACTTACACACCAATTAACAGTTTTTAATCACCCTCCCACTCAATAAATAGTATAAATAGTTACAATTATTGTGTGTGCGTTTATGAAGAGTCTTTTGGGGCATTTTTTTTTTCTTTTAATTGAAACCATTTACATTAATCGTAAAGTGATAGTATTTGTCAAAAAAATATGATCAGTTCGGGTTCGGCGAATGCCCTCAACGAAGAATCCGAGGGCAAGGTAATTGATAGCAGGGATCCATGTGACGACCCTCATTTTCTAAATACGATTAGTGGCGGATTTCCGCAACGAAAGCCGCGGAAGACCCATTTTACAAAAACTTTTTCGTAAAATAGAATATATTATAGTAAATACGGGTTACAAAGTCGTATATTTACAAAGGCCGTAGCCCCAAAATATTCAAAATATCAAAACGCCCTAATGCCGCTCCACAGGTCTTCATCCATGTACAACCTCGCTCTCAAAAGTCCGTGGAGTCACTGCCATCAGCCTGCCTCAGTCGCGACGTACCTCGACGTCGGACTCGGTCGTACCTACAACACATAAAACTGAGCGATTGCCCAGTAGGTGAAAACATGCATGAATGCAGCGTGCGCTCACCCATCATCCCAAAATATCTCACCATAAATGCACGCTCGACTTTTACCTCTCAATCCATCTTATCATATCTCAACACAGGGCCCTAGGTTACACTCGACACCTCGCGCGCCCATAACAATCACGGTAGCCTACACTGATAGCGTTTAGACGTTCACGCTACTGCCCTACCAGGTCGCTCCTTCCGCGAAAATAATATAAAAGACGGTAGCCTACACTGATAGCGTTTAGACGTTCACGCTACTGCCCTACCAGGTCGCACCTTCCGCGAAAATAACATAAAAGACGGTTTTGCACCTCGGGACGTTCACGCCCGAGTAGACAGATCGATCACGCCTGTCTGCCGTCAGGTGTCATATATGAGTACTAACCTCGATTCTTCTACGAATCATCAACGCGATCACGATCTACCCCGCTCGTTGACACTATAAAGTGTCACCGTGTCCACACGGTCATCACACACTCGTACTGATATGAGATGCATGTGTGATATACAAATGAAATGCCACAGTACACATTAAAACTACCTTCCCTGAAAATATTATTTTGAACCTGGAAAATTTATTTCGAAAACTTTTAATCGGGCGTTAAAATAGACTATGCCCGTTGGACTCGGAACATTTTTCTCATTCAATGATGTAAAAATAATTTTCCTCCAAAAGACTTTTTTTTTTTTTTTTGAACAAAGACCCGAATTTTATTCGAGCCCGAAAGTTGCTGCCCGAAAATGAGTCTGACGCCGAAAATGTTTTGACGCGAAAATGTAGCCCGACAGTTCCATCCGAAAATCTTAGTTTTAAACGCCGAAAACTTGAGCCCGAATATCTTTCGAAGGCCCGAAACTCTTTACCCGAAAATAAACACAATTCGCCGAGTTTCCTTTCTGACTCAGAATATTTAAAAGACCCGAAAATTATATTTATTTCTGCGAAAACCTTGATACCCGAAAATACTTTGTCCGAAAATATTAAAGACCCAGAAACGTATACCTATCCGAATTTATATAAATTCCAGACTACAGTACAAAGTACTATGCCCAAAAACTATTCCAACACCCGAAAACATTCAAGTGCCCGAATAACATCTACCCGAAAATATTCCTAACTCATTCAACTTCCATGTAAATACAACTATAACACGTAGCATAGATTCAAACCCAAAAATCTGGGTTTTTAACGCATATAGCCACCCGAAAATTCACTTAATCATCATGTAAGTCACGTAAGATTATAACAAAATACTTTATCACATAAAACACATAATATTTACGTGTTGTAGATGAAAGATTTCACCTACCTCACGTCCGAAATTTACGTGTTCTAAGATTTTTTCGAGCTCTCGATCGTTGGTTATTGAGTTTGAAGGTTTTCTTCTCCCCTTTTCTTCTCCTTTCTTGGTTTCGAAAATGTTCTCTGTTTTTCACTTAATGGGGTATAGATATACTTTGAGGTAAATGATGATAAGTAGGTGACAAGGAGGTGACGAGTTTTTCCTCTTAGGTTAAGAAATGTCTTGCCCGAAAATTATTTACACTTCACCCGAATTTGGTCTCTCTCTCTTTCTTGCCCGAATGCTAGAACGGCGAAAGTCATCCTACTACCCGAATTCGGGCCTCCTCGAGATTTTGACTTAGTCATCTCCCGATTTTCCATGAAATTCGCCGAGATTTTGCATTGAAATTCTCTTGCCCGAATTCTTCTTCATATTCGGGTATCTCTACTAAATTTCGAATTAAGTCCGAAACTTCTACTTTATATTCTAACTTCAAAGTTTCGAGACAACTAATCAAAATTTCTAAGTCACATGATCATCCCGTTACTTACATCAAAATCCTGTATTAAAATTTACGGGTATTACAATCCAGATTTGTTTCAACATGTTAAATTAGTGAACTTTTTTTTTTCAATTATCAAATGTAATCACACAAAATAGAAAATCTCTATAATTAATTCTAATGATCTAAAATATTACTTTTACCTTATATCTCTATTATATATGTATGTATGTATGTATGTATGGGTCAAATAACTAGAAGGGAGTCCAGAAGGGAGTTGTTGTGTTCACATCAGTCTAAAAAAGCCCAGGTCAAGTGTATAGTATATTCTCATGATACTGGCTGCTTTTCAAGCTGTGAATATCTCGAATTTATACATATTTGCTGCAATTTTGGCCGGAATCACGAATCGATTTTACAATTTCTTTTTAATAGTTTGGTCAACTAATTCGAAAAATTACCCATTTTGCATCTTCAAAAACCCTTGAGAACACATAGACGTCTTGTTTGGTGCATGGAGGATTCTCGTGCGAAGGAAAATAAAATATAAGGAAAATTTCGGTCATCGCAAAGAAATTTTGTTCTGTGCATACCACTTACGGAGTTTCTAATAACATTATGCTATCGTAAAATAACACTCAATATATTTGGGATAACAATAATTGCTTATGAAGGTAACAGAAATGGGGCTTTTGATACCTTTTCTTTTACTATTTTTGTAAGTGTATTTTGGTCAGTTCGAGTTTTAGGTCCTTTTCTTTTAATATTTTTATAAGGGCATTTTAGTCAGTTTGAGTTTTAGGCCCTTTTCTTTAAATTTTATACAAAATGGGTCCTTTAAACTATGAATTATACTGACTGGGCCTGAAACCGATTTTGGAAACTATTTAGGGCGTGAAACTTAAAGCTCCTTTTATATATCCATCCGTATCAACTATCAAAGGCAGGCAGGGGGGTTGGATTGAAAACAAACATTTAATTACACACAAATCATCAACAAAAGAAAACAATGAACAACGCCTGCCTTTTGCCTGTGGCTTTTTCTTTCATCGTCAAGTCGTCCATGGTTCTTCACATTTGATTACCCAGCTCTGTCCATGCTCCTCGAAGCAACCCAACGTGCTCAATATTGACTGACATTATTATACAAAGGGGAAGGAAAGGAAGACAACTCTCGCTAATGTAAGAAAGATTGTAGTGTAGTAGATGATGATATGTATATTATATATATATATATATATATATATATATATATATAGTGTTTCATAGCAAGCAACAGAATAAAGATGAGAAAAAGAGTAGCCCCAAGTTGACACACAGAAACTAAGGCACAATGGCGCCATACGCACAAAGAAAAGTAAATCAAAGCTCAAACATACCTACCAGCAATGAGGCCATGAACCTAGCTTTCTCGTCCTAACTAACTAATTTAGGACATTCTAGCAAATAGAATATTGTTTAAATAATTTTTTTTTCATATTTGATTTAAACAATAATTAATTAATGGTGAAATTGTTTTATTTTATTTTTGGGTAAATTATGCTATACCCCATGTGGATATACTGAAATTCACGTTACTACATTATGCTTATATATATACTAGTATTTTCCGCACATTCGATGTATGTGCTTTGATATATAAATATATATAATATTATTTTATGTTTAACATGTTATTTTTAATTTAAAATGTTCAATTTATGAAATTTAAATTTAATTAATTGATTTATTAGGATATAATTGGGATAAATTAAAAAGGTAAATGATTTTTTTTTAACCGAACCGATAGCTTTTTTCATTAATGTCAAAAATTTACAAGGCTAAGTAGCCAAAGACCTTCTGTTTACAATTTTCACAGATAGGCAATGCTCACATGGAGCCAACAAAAGCAGAGGCGAATGACAAAAAGCAGCCAACAATTGCAAAGGCAAATGCGCGACCGTAAAACCATAACCAGTAAACAAAAAAAATGAAGTCAGACGTTGCATTGATGATAAACCACCCTACAACATTTGAGTATGACAAAAGGGAGCCCAAGAAAACAAGCTCAGCAGCTGTCCAAGAATTCTGCCCATTCGAAACCTGCAAGCTCAACAACCGTTCGATCATCTCGCCATTCGCTCTTGAACAGCCAAAGATTTCGGGTCTTCCACAACATCCAAAGGATATAAACTGATAGTTGTACTCGATGTTGAAAGACCTCTTTTTTGGGCCCTGAGCAGACGAATCCCCACCAATCTTTAAAACATCCCATTCCATTCTTCATGAAGTTCCAGGAAACTGGTGCCAAATGCCAGATGTTGCATGCTCGAGAACAGTGAAAGAAAATATGCTCCAAAGATTCTTCACCCTCCCCACATGATGAACAAATGGTATCAATATCCATCCCCCTTCTTTTCAAGTTAAGTTTTGTAGGGAGGACATCATGAATACACCGCCAGAGAAAATGTTTCAGCTTATTCTTAATTCGTAATTTCCACACAAACATCCAAAGCTTTTTCATTTTGGCCCCGCGATCACTGCCTTCAGACTCCTCTTTTCTTCGAACATCACATTCACAAAGCATTTTATAAGCCGAATGGACTGAGAACTGACCTCTCTTATCCCTGGTCCAAAACAGCTTCAGTCCAATTTTTTGAGAAGGCGGCAGAGCATCCAGCATCTTGAAGGTTGAACCATCTTCGGCTTTTGTTAGGAATATTTTCTAGTGTTCAATAATCATGTTATCTTTGTCTAGGGACTCAATTGTATTTTATGTAAATATAGGGACTAAAGTGTAAATATACCAAAGTAGGCTTTGGTATATATAGGGCAAGTGTGTGTAAATTACACACAACTTGAGTTTTAGCTTTCTCTCACTAGAAACACTCTCTCATCATTATCATAATTAGGGCTTAATTGTAGAGAGAGAGAGATGAGCTTATTGTAGAGAGAAGCTTGGTGATTAATGGAAGATTGTTTGATGATTACCTCCAAAGTCTTCCGCGCGCAAATTATCTCTAGGTAATTCTTCATCGATCTTAATTCTCAAGTTTACATTCGTTGGATGTGAAATCTATGACCTACAATTGGTATCAGAGCATGCGTGTGCCACTGAATTGATTTTTAAGCTTAATTTGATGTTTACGATGGTGTTCGATTGATGAATTGATGTTTAAGATCGCTACTGTTAATCGCACTGTTCATCGCGATTTACACTGTTCATCGCTTTCTTATATGTCCTGCTTGCTTAGATGTTTGCGATGATGTGTTTGATACTGTTTGCGATGATTAATAGTTGATTAATTGAGCTGATTATTGCTGAATTTGGACCAAATTGTTTGATTTTTGATCGAACTGTTCATTTGATCTTCAAATTGTTCATGTGAAAATCTCGAAAATTGTTTATGTTTTGCTTTTGATCTGATTTAATCGAGTGTTTTTACATGTTTAATTGCTGATTTCGATCGATTTTCTGAGCTTAATTTGAGAATTTAAGTGTTTATGATCGAGTTTTACTTTTATTGCAAAGTTTACGAATGGAAGGTTTACGAATATTAACTTTGCAATAGTCTGTCGATTAGCTTTGCGAACGAAAACTTTACGGTCAACGAAAGGTTTACGAACGCTTTCCAATCGTAAACTTTGTCTACGCGGTTAAAGTTTACGGTCAAACCTTTACAGTGTGTAAAAGTTTACGGTCAAACACTTAAGTTTACGATCCATTCAGTTTCCATTCGTAAAGTTACTATTTACGAATCATCTTCATTCGTAAACTATCTCGAGGTAACTGTTTACGAACGCTTTTTGATCGTAAACCTTTGAAGTCACTGTTTACGAACGCTTTTTCAGTCGTAAACTATCTGAAGGCACTGTTTACGAATACTTTTCAATCGTAAACTTTATTTTACGAAACTACTGTTTACGAAAGATTTTCAATCGTAAACCTTGTTTACGATCTCAACAGTGTGTGAAGGTTTACGAATACTATTCAATCGTAAACTAAAGAGTACTGTTTACGAACGATCAAAGGTTTACGAACATTAGTTTGCGAATCTTAGTCGTAAACCAAGATAAACTCAGTTTACGAATATAATTTTACGAATCTCAGAGTTTCATTCGTAAACCTAGATAAACTGAGTTTTACGATTCACTAAGTGGAAGAGTGTCAGTGTTTACGAACGAATTTCAATCGTAAACATAAAGTCGAGTTTACGACAGAGGTAATCGTAAACCTCTATTCCTGTTTGAGTTTACGAATCACTTTCATTCGTAAAAGAATTTACGAATCTTTACGATCGTAAACCTTCCTGTTTACGAATCCTTAAGTTTACGAATACTCATCAATCGTAAACCATTCAAGACTTAGTCTTCGAAAACTATTTCATTCGTAAACCTCATCCGTTCAAGTTTACGAATAAGTTACATTCGTAAACTTCCCATACAGTGTTTACGAATCATTTTCATTCGTAAACCTCATCCTGATAACTGTTTACGAACGTAAACCTTACCCTGATAACATTCGTAAAGGTTTACGAACGATTAAAAGTTTACGAACGATTCTCATTTGTAAACACTCTATACTCGTAAACTAAAAAGCACTGTTTACAGCTTCTCTTTCATTCGTAAACTAATATTGTGTCAAATCAGAACCGCAAAATCTTACATTCTTTTAATAATATACAAAGTCTACGATACAATCTAAGTCGATAATTAATATTTGTATCTAAACTTTGCTGTGCTGAAAAGTTTATGAACTGAACTGAAATCAAAAGTTTGCGGTTAATCAAAAATTAAAATTTTTAAACAGAATCGAAAATATTGATCACAAATTAAATCAATTCTAAAACACGTCAACGATCAATATACATCCAACAATTTTATTTGATCAAAATTAAGATCCAACATTCTATATAGAATTTAATTACCAACATTATTTCAACTTAACTTTTCAAAATTCTATATTTGAACTGAAAAGATTAAAATGGATTTATTTCACGAACAAATGATCAAGACACTAGAAGCGAGGCTAGCTAATAACGAGCGTGTCTTAAGAAAACATTTAGAAATTGAAGCTAGTCTTGAATGTCAATTGACCAATGCAAAGGATGAGATTATAAGGTTGAAGACTACGACCACAGAACATGAATCAAAAATATGTGAGTTGAAAATAAGTCTGTCTGCCTGTGATGAAGCAAACAAGTCAATGTTGCAAAAATTCTCATCCACAAATAATGAAAAAGAAATGGTCAAGAAATTAGAAGCAAGATTAGCCAATAATGAAGTTGTCCTAAGAAAACATCTATTAGAAGAAGCCAATCTAGGAATAAAACTTCAATTAGCTAATGAGAAAATAGCTAAACTTAACAATGATCTTGCTAAATCAAATTCTGAAACAACAGAACTAAAGGAAAATAAAGATTATCAAGCTCAAAATAAATTTCTTTCTGAAGAACTCACTAGATTACACTGTAAAATTAAAGAACTAGAGGTTCTTCTTGCAAAGAAAGAACAAATTGAGCTAAAATTGTCTCTAAATAAGTCGACTCAAACAATTGAGTCTGTGCCAACTGAGGAAAATTCTATACTATCGATAAAACCCGAACCTAAGGATTGCTACACTCCAGAAAGTGATCGCAAAATTGATGAATTACACTCTCTTCTGGATTCCGAACGAAACGGGTTTCGAACTCAAATAGTTAAGCTTTTAAAGGAGAATTTAATTCTCAAAAATTCCTCTAAAAAAGGCGCAAGAATGACTAAAGATATCAAGAAAGAAAGAATAGAGGAAGACAAATTATCTTCTATTGCCTCGACTAAATTTGGTTCTACCTCTATTCCTAATCCAAAAATACCCAAAGTCATTCTAAAATCAAAATTAAAGAAAGAAGCTACTAAAACTAAAGTAGACAATACTTATACATTCTCTATTAAAACTGAAACGTCCAAAAGTAATAATTGTCTAAACAAAAGTAGCTCATTTAATACACATTACAAAGTGAATGATGTGAGTGTAGAAGGTAGGAAATACGACACTTCTATACTTAATGCTATTGATTCTATAAGCTCGTATTCCTCTCTCAAGTACCCGGTCAAAGTCAAATCCGAATTGCATCTTAAGCGACTGGCGAAAGAGAAAATTTTCTCTTCTACAAAAAGACACACATTCACCGATGCTGAAAAGTTAAATTTCAAAAAGGTACAACAAATTTGGAAACCTAAGCTACAAATGGAAATAAGTAGTCCTCGACAAATGTGGATTCCTATGACTACTTTATGTGATAATTTTGCTTCCAAATTTGAACCTTATATGCATAATTGTTTCACTGCTAACCAGGGAGGACCCGTCCAAAAATGGGTACCAAAGTCCCGATAATTTGTTTTGCAGTTTCCCGATCATACATGGTAAATAGACGACGATTGCTCCACATGTATGGTCGGTATACGATGATGAGCAGTCGCACAAGACCCCGACACGTGTGGTATTCGGTTTGCTCCACACACGTGATCGGTATGCGACGTGAGCAAACACACCAAATCAAGACTATTCCAAAGCTCTTGATTTAACATTGTTTTTATTTTTATTTTTTCGTTAAAAAAAAAAAAAAAAAAAGGGCCCCTTAAAAAAAAAAAAAGGGCCATAGAAAAAAAAAGGGGGCCATAAAAAAAAAAGGGCCATAAAAAAAAAAGGGCCATAAAAAAAAAAATAAAAGAGGCCATAAAAAAAAAAAACAACAAAAAAAAAAAACAAAAAAAAAAAAAAAAAAAAAACAACAAAAAAAAAAAAAGGGGGAGAAAAACTTTTGAGCTATAATGTTTAAAGAAGGCCGAGCCGATTTCAAAATTCAAAAAACGCTTGAATTTCTGTGGAGTCAAACTCTATATTTTCAGTTTTTGACTATCATAGGGAGTTCGACTTAGTATAAATAGCGCTTAATTTTATAGAATAGTCGGTCTTCATATTCTATATTGTTTTTATTTTGGGGGAGTGGATAGATAGATAGACAAGGCGCATGAACTTCAAACGAGCGTATTACCATAGTTCTAATGTAAAAAGCCCATATGTTTTAGGGGGAGTGAGACTTATAAGTGCAAAAGGCACATTTATTTGGGAGTGTCACTTCAAATACATAAGGCGCTTGATTTCTTCGTAATATGCAATTTCTCAAAAAACGCATCTATTTAGGGGGAGCAAGGGCATCACATTAGGAATAGCGCAACAATTTAGGGGGAGCGTTACCTAAAAAGGCGCAAGAGATTAAAGAGAATGCCCTGAAGACAAACTTCAAGCGTTGAGGGAGTATCAACATCAATTAGCGCATGGACAACACGAGTTGTTCACATACATGTTCCCATGGTACAGTTAATCCCAACTGCACCTATCCCAGGAACAACCCCGAGTGTATGTGAGGGTTTTGAGCGAATCACGATGCAATTATCACAACTCAACCACAAAATTATCCGGGCCATAACCCTATAGGTACAGGACTGATTTATCAGATCCCGAGTAGAAGACGCTTCAACTGGTCCAAAGGCGCATGCACAACCCTTCCTTAGCTACTCATATGTCTCTCTAACGACAGATGTTTCAATATCTCACGGGGAACCGCATATGCTATCACCGTTTCACTCGGAAGCGGGAGATATTGAATCTAGTGGTCCACAGCCCCACACCACGACTTTCTTGAACACTTAAGAGTCTAGTGTGTCCTCATAGCCTAAATATTTTTACATTTTCTAGGACACATACATTATTTTACACACACTATGCAGGTCTATGTGACCGTGCCAGAACTTCTGTAGACGCATCATTCAATGGTGTGCTTCTATGATCAGAAGGAAGTCCTGCCGTTGCAACATAAAAACAACAACGGTAGCAGGCCATCTTCTGGAGCACGACTCTAAAACGATGTCAACGGGTTGCCTATGTGGCCCCGTAGTCCCTTCAAATGCAAGTCTGTGTGACTTCGCATCAACGACCAAGAGTGACATCAAGGGATGTCTCACGATGATCGGTCGTCTGTCCCGTTTTCAGGTACTTCATCCAAAATTCAATGCCAACACGTTCAGCGTACACAGGATCACCTTGATCACACAGCATGACGATACAAATGAATCGCCATGAGGGGGAGAAGTATATCAAGGAGGCCAAGCACGTGAACTCATTAAAGAAGCCAAGATTTCAACGCACGTGCTGAACCACAACAAACAAGACCTCTCTCCATGGTTCGAGCATACACGACAAGTCGATGTTGACGATCCACGCGACTCTGATATATGCAAGAAGGTGACGAAGATTCAAGTTGCAAAGAAGGAATAGAGGGTGCATGTAAATAGGGGGAGACTGAAGATTCTCCAGATGCTCTCAGCTACTTTCTTCAAACAGCAACAGAAGACCGTGTCAAATTCAAAGTTGAACACAAAGGCAAAAATTATCAAAGGGGGAGATTGTTAGGAATCTTTCTGCTGTGTTCAAATGATGATGAAGACTGAAGATTATCAAAGACAAAGACAACCGGCGCTTCAATGACAATTGAACACTAAGGGGGAGATTGTTAGGAATATTTTCTAGTGTTCAATAATCATGTTATCTTTGTCTAGGGACTCAATTGTATTTTATGTAAATATAGGGACTAAAGTGTAAATATACCAAAGTATGCTTTGGTATATATAGGGCAAGTGTGTGTAAATTACACACAACTTGAGTTTTAGCTTTCTCTCCCTAGAAACACTCTCTCATCATTATCATAATTAGGGCTTAATTGTAGAGAGAGAGAGAGGAGCTTATTGTAGAGAGAAGCTTGGTGATTAATGGAAGATTGTTTGATGATTACCTCCAAAGTCTTCCGCGCGCAAATTATCTCTAGGTAATTCTTCATCGATCTTGATTCTCAAGTTTATATTCGTTGGATGTGAAATCTGTGACCTACAGCTTTAAAGACAGCTCCAATTGTTAGCACGTGTCTTGCCTTGAGCCAACAATTCCAGAGCCATGAAGAGGAAGCGGGGATTGAGGCTGTGAAAAGATCAGACTTAGGAAAATACTTTGCTTTGAGGAGTTTGGCCACTTGCAGGTTAGGGTTGGTGAGGATCCTCCAGAGTTGTTTGGCGAGCAGCGCCTCATTGAATTTTTGAATCTCTTGGAATCCAAGACCCCCGTCTTCTTTGGCTTTTGAAAGTTTATTCCAGGACGTCCAATGGAGTTTTTCCCTCCCTGATCTTTCGATCCCCACCAAAAGTCAGCTGCAATCCTGGTCAGTTCCTTACACAGGTGCATAGGAAGTTTGAAACATGACAAAACATAAATGGGAAGAGAATTAATCACAGCCTTAATGAGGATTTCTTTCCCTGCGCAACTCAGAAATTGTGCCTTCCAGTTGGTAACTTTGTTTTTCACCGCATCAGCAACAAACTTGAAGGTCTCAAGTTTGGATCTTCCAATGAACATAGGGAGTCCCAAGTATCTTGTTTTCTGCTCCTCCTTGACACCAGCGAAGACACCCTTAATAGCTTCTTTCACATTAGGTTCTGTATTCTTGCTAAAAAAGATGGAAGAATTTGTCATGTTCACTGTTTGTCCTGAGACCAAGCTAAAAAGCTCAAGGGTGTCCCTAATCACGTGTGCTTGTTCTAAGCTTGCCTCTTCAAATATGAGAGAATCATCTGCAAAGAATAGATGAGTAATAACCGGCCCATCCTTACAAAGTTTCAGCCCCTTATATCTCCCATTAATGACAGCTTGGTGAATGAGGTTGGAAAGCCCTTCAGACATAATAAGGAAACGAAATGGGGATAATGTTGGGAATCCCCGAAGGGGCCCGAGGCCCTCGTTCCTTGAACGGCGGAATTTTAAAACTTTAAGGGAATCCCGCATTCCCTTGGACCGCTCGGTAATAACACGAGAACGTATGCACGAAAGTAAAGGGTCTCAGCCATAATACCTTGACGAAATCAATGGAGATGGCTAGCTTCGAACCCTTCTAGTCCCCGGGATATCGTATCCCTCTCCTAGCACCTTTACGCGCACGAACGGGGCAAGAGCGTCACGCCGGCACCACACACACGTCGCAGCCGTACCTTGCTTGAGACGGCTAGGCCAAGGTTCGGCAGCACCTTCTTCACACGCACGCCGCGTGCCGCGAGAGAGAGTGAGAGAGATGAGAGAGCGCGAGAGAGAGAATGAGATACGAAACCCTAGCCGTATTTTTTTATTTTTCACAATGATGACTTAGGGTTTTTCATTTTGAAAAACCCTATATATACCCTAGGGTGTTTGGCCGAAAAAAGTAAGTTGGGTGGAGAAAAAATCTCACCCACTTATTCATACCAAGTCACTTTTTTACTTAGTCTTTCTCTTTTGAATTTAAATTCAAAATTCAAATTCAAATTAATATTAAAATAAATTAATATTTAATTCTATATTTAGTATATTTAAATATAATATCCAATATATATATTTCATTAATTTTCGAAATTTTTATCAAATAAAAAATCGATTATTATATATATCTAATATATATGTTTTATTTAATTCTAATCTAAATATTATTATTTTTCTAAAACAATAATAAGCATATTTAAATCATATACTAAATATTAAATATCCAATATAATATTTCCAAAATATTTCGTGAGGTGAAAAGACCATTTTGCCCCTCACGCGATTTTACTGCATTTTCGGCCATTTTGGGTTTTGGCTGGCCAAAACCCTAATCTCTCAATCCAGGCCCCAGCCTGCTCTATTCTCATATTGACGTTGTGTCGGTTGCCCTTTTTAAGCCCGACCCTCTTGGTTCGTCTCAACCGGCTCTGGGAGGAATCCAGGAGTTCGGTATTCACCTCGCCAGCCCTGTGGTACCGAACCGATCCCGAGTTGAGTACGAATAGGTATTATTCACGAACCGACTATAGATTGTCGTACTACGTATAAACCCTTTACGTTTGTCCCGGTCGAGTGAAAGTCACGCGTAGTCGAACTTACAGGACTCGACGCTATGATGTACGTGTCGGTGACATTTACCAAAACTGCCCTCCACGACACTCGTGAGTCAGTTATATGCTCTGGCCAGATGCTTAGGTAAATTCCCGCACATCGAAAACTGCATAGGACATTAACCTTGAATTTAATCAAGGCCGTAAATCCCGCTCAGCGGTATAACCGGCAATCACGTCGAAAAGTCAAGACCGCATTTCGCCACTGACCCTTGCTTCATGCAATTTGGGCCTAGCAAACTAGTGACAAATCAAGACCTTAAGACCAACCCCGAGTTAAACCCTTTCGGTCTAAGGTTCACGTAGACTACTATAGTCAATCGCTCGATCAGCGACTTTACCAGCGTGTGATCGTTCGATTACGAGCCAGTGTCCAAATACAGACAATCCCCTGATTCGTCTTGTATCAATGTCACGCGCTCCCACTTCCCAAGTGAATGGTTGGCACAACCACTTTGGACCCGTCGACAAACAAGTCGTACTCGTCAATCCAGTCACCCTATTGGAGACTAAAACTTGTGGACTTAATTCAATATTACAGTATGTCAGCTTACTGGTGCCCCCTCTCTGTCCCCACAGAATCAGTAACTGAACTGTAAATATTGGGGTTTTATTAATTCGTCTTATTACCCGACTGCAAGATTAATTTATTTAGACGAAATAATAATATGCCTTTGTATTGTTTGTCATGGTAATTTCGACAATAAACAAACAATAATAATTTCATTATCAAATAATTCAATTACAAATGTTAAACACATCAAAATTACACTAATGCCCTCGTACTATCTAATCCTCGTACGGCATCTAGGGCATAAACCTCAACAATCTTCCACTTGCACTAATGCCACGCGCTATAATATCTCAACCCCATTTTATCGAGGTGACGATCTAGCATTGCCTGAGACATTGGCTTCGTGAACGGGTCCACCACATTTTCTGCTGAGGCGATCTTCTGCACGGCTATAGAGCCATTCTCAACGAACCCACGTAACACGTGGTATTTTCTCTCTATGTGCTTGGACTTACTGTGAGCACGGGGTTCCTTAGCTTGTGCGATCGCTCCGCTATTGTCGCACCACAATGGTAACGGGCGATCCACTATGCTAGGTACCACCTGCAGTTCTTCTAAGAACTTGCGTATCCAAACACCCTCCTTGGCAGCTTCTGAAGCCGCTATATACTCCGCCTCAGTGGTGGAATCAGCAGTCGTGCTTTGCTTGGAACTCTTCCAAGTTACTGCGCCATCATTGAGCGTATATACAAAACCCGAAGTAGACTTCCGGTCATCCACATCTGATTGTAAGTCCGAATCCGTATAACCATCTACCTCTAATTCTCCTGGGCCGTAAATCAGTATCAAGTCCTTAGTCCGTCTAAGGTACTTCAGGACTGTCTTTACTGCCGCCCAGTGTTCCTTACCAGGGTTGGCCTGAAACCTACTCACTACGCTCACAGCGTACGCTATGTCTTGTCGCGTGCAAAGCATCGCGTACATCAGGCTACCCACAGCTGAAGCATAGGGGACTCCAATCATCTCTTGTCTTTGTACCTCGTTGCGAGGAGACATAGCCTTTGAGAGATGAATCCCATGCCTCATAGGTAGGAACCCTTTCTTAGAGTCGTCCATCTTAAACCTTTTAAGGACTTTATCTAAGTAAAGGGCCTGAGATAAGCCAATTGACCGTTTCGTCCTATCTCTCAATAGGCGTATTCCTAAAATATAGGTCGCTTCTCCCAGGTCTTTCATAGAGAATTCGGTCGAAAGTCAAACTTTGACCTCTGAAAGCATCCCAATGTCGTTTCCTATCAAAAGGATATCATCTACGTACAATACTAGAAACGACACCTTGCTCCCACTGGCCTTCTTGTAAACACACGGCTCATCTTCGTTCTTTATGAATCCGTAGTTCTTAACTACTTCATCGAATCGAAGATTCCAACTCCTTGAAGCTTGTTTCAGTCCATAAATGGACCGATTTAGCTTGCATACCTTCTGAGCATCTGCATCTGACGCAAAACCTTTGGGTTGTTCCATATAGATCTCCTCCTAGAGGAATCCATTCAGGAACGCGGTCTTTACGTCCATCTGCCAGATCTCGTAGTCATAGTATGCTGCTATCGCAAGCATAATGCGAATGGACTTAATCATCGCGACTGGTGAAAAGATCTCTTCATAGTCAATACCCTCTTTTTGACTATACCCTTTCGCTACAAGCCTAGCTTTGTACGTTTCCACCTGTCCGTCAGATCCAATCTTCTTCTTGTAGATCCATTTGTTCCCGATCGGTCTAAAACCATTGGGTAGGTCTGCAAGTGTCCAAACCTGGTTTGAATACATAGAGTCCATTTCGGCTTGCATAGCCTCAAGCCACTTGAGGGAGTCTGTACCGGTAATTGCCTGGTCGTAGCTGACGGGATCGTCCCCTACGCATCCCTCAATCGCAGCATCTCCATGCTCGACGTGTACCATACCATATCTCTCAGGCATTTGAGAAATCCTACTAGACCTGCGCAATTGCGGCTGAGCCGGGTTTTCTGGAACGTCGTCCAACGACTCTGTAGCAACTGGAGTTGAGTCGTCGCTTAACTCGCCAAGAGTTATTTCACGTCCTTTACCGTCTTCGCTAATGAACTCTTCTTCCATGAAGGTTGCGCGTAAAACGACAAACACCCTGTGTTCGTCTGGAACGTAAAAGTAGTACCCCATTGAGTCATCGGGGTATCCGACGAATCTGGCCATAATCGACCTTGATTCTAACTTGTCTCCCTGTAACTTTTTCACAAAGGCGGGGCAACCCCAAATCCTAGTATGATTCAGGCTTGCCTTACGATTATGCCAAGCTTCGTAAGGAATTCCGTCGGCAGAACGGGTAGGTATCCTGTTAAGGATATATGCTGCTGTCTCTAAAGCATAACCCCATAACGAAATGGGGAGATCTGTGTAACTCATCATTGACCGAACCATATCCAAAAGCGTTCGGTTTCTATGCTCGGCTACGCCATTTAATTGTGGCGTGCCTGGAGGTGAGTACTGTATAACGATGCCATTTTCTCTGAGAAACGCATCGAACTCAAGACTCATGTATTCGCCACCTCGATCTGATCGAATGGCTTTAATGATCTTGCTAATTTGCTTCTCCACTAACGCTTTATACTCCTTGAACATTTCAAGAGCTTCGGACTTTTGTCTCATCAAATAGATAGTCCCGTAGCGGGATGCATCGTCCGTAAACGTAATGAAGTAGCAACAATTACCTCGGGCCGTTACTCTAAACGGTCCGCATACATCAGTGTGGATTAAATCCAACTCTTCTGTGGCCCTAGTAAAAGTCTCTGTGAAGGGTGACTTTGGTCATTTTGCCTAGGATGCAAGACTGACAAGTTGGGATCGGGCCTGAGTTCGCTGTGCAAATCAGACCGTCCTTTTCCATCTTGTCAATCTTTGCTTCCCCTGCATAACCCAGTCGTAGGTGCCAGATGTATTTCTCGTTTGACCCCATTGACGAGTTGGTAATTGTATTTACAGTTTCCACCTTATTTCTTAGGTTGACGTAATATAAACCTTTTATTAACGTCGCATTTCCAACGTTTTCATTTCTAAAATAAATTTGGCAAACATTATCAATAAATTGAAACAATGTTTTTAAGCCCCTTGGGCAAAACCAAAACATCAGAAAGTTCTAAAAAATGCAAAGATGGTAAAAGCAAAGTCTTCGATCTCACGTGCGTTGTTGCAACACTATGTCCGCTGCCGACGTTGATCGAGATCTCACCAGCTCGAAGCTTCCTACTTCGTTCCAGACCCTGGTTCAAAACACAAGTGTGGGAGCTAGCCCTTGAGTCTAGTATCCATGAAGTAGAATACACAGAACAATTAGCTTCGAAAACTAATTGCTTGCCTGAAGCGTCAGACGACACCTTCAGTTTAGGACAGTCTCGCTTCCAGTGACCCAGTGCTGGCAATGGAGGCACATGTCCGTGGGCTTCACGCCCGACTTTTCAGCCTTCTGGGACTTCGCCTTCTTGGAGATTCTACCCTTTGGCCCGCTGTGCTTGTTCGGCTTCCTTTTCGATCCCTTGGACCGAATAGTCGCAACAAGCGCCACCTCATTGCCCTTAGGACCCCTATCGCTGCGATATTGGGTTCGGACTGTAACCATCTAATTAATCAGGTCCGGTATCGAATACTCCCGATTATTAAGGTTGCAAATCACCACGAACTGGTGGAAGGAAGGTGGGAGGGACAACAGGTCTCGCTCAGTCGATTGAGCATTCAGAGTCAAAAGCTCCTCAATGTCCAAGATATTTTCCAGTTTTTATAACCTGAGGACGATCCTCAGATTTCTAAGCCAGTCAACATAGTTTGGTCCCACCAAAGAATGTTTTTCCAAAAATACGGATAATGCGTTTTGTCATCGTATAATATAGAAGAGAAAATAAATTGCAGAAAGATAACAGATAGCTAGGATTTGAAGTGTTTAATAAGACTAAAACAGGACTTTAATTTTTTCGTCTGACTACCACTATTTTTCTCGAAATCCTGTCTCCCGTTAGGAATTTCGGAAACCTCGTTGAGTAGTTTCATAGTGGCGTTGATTTACCCGCACTGTATCAAACTAGCCTCAACTTAACAGTTTATTGGTATATTCGATAAGCCAGGCTCGTGTCCCACACGATTCTGTCACACAGAAGGTTCAACGAATTTGTCTCAGTCAGGGTCAGGGTCCCTCGGCCTGTAACTCAGACGTCTTGGGAATGACTGTACAAGTGCTACCTATCAACGTCCTGCTAACCTTCCACTTTTGAGTGAACTTCGCCTCCGTAGGATAACACTTTGCGGGAGGACGAAGAGTGGTCGGTGAGCGGCATTATAAAAAATGCATCCAAATACGTTCACGTCAAAGGCGAGGGTTTTAGCGCCGTAACTCGGTCAACCAAAACCGTACCCCTAAGTCGTAACATTTTTGGACTTGATACAAGACAGGAGCTCCGCCCTTTACTCACTTGATATTTTAAAGTCTAACTTCGGGAGAATCCTCACAGATAAGAACAAGCACATTATGCACGATATCACGTTCGAAACCAACACGCACATAATAGACTTTAATAGTAAACCTAGTTTCAACCTATTAAAGTAAATGTGAAAGACTGGGGATATTTCTAGTTCTATCCTATTGAACAAAAAGAAAACTCTAAGTCTTCGGGCTTGTCTCGAACGAACACCTCGGCCACCGTCTTGTTCGTTCGTCTCGTCTCGATCGTCTCTCGTTCGGCCGTCATTCCTGTACTACTATAGCCTATGATGGGGGGATCTTTCCCTAAAACAACAAAGCCCGTCTTTCTAGAAAAACTGTAAAGTACAACCCGGGGGGGACCTTGTCTCCCTTAACATATCACCCGGTAAAAACAGAACCTAATCCCCAATCAATCACCACGTAATTCAAATATTACATGCATCACGACAATTTTACACAGATCCGAGCCTAAATTCACATTTGGGCTTTTATCAGATTTGGGCCAGGCCCATTTGGGCTTAGAGGCTTGACTGCGCGACCCAATCGCGACCGAGCCGTGCGCGCCCACGCGGCCCGATCAAGTGCCGCGAGCGCTGCGCGCACAGCCAGGCCAGCGGTGCCGCACGTGCATGCGCGCGCGGCCTGCCTTGTGAGCCGCGCGCTAAGCACACGGCCAGCCAGAGCTGCGCGCTGCGCGCGGCCCTGCCCAAGGTGCTGCGCGCTTCGCGCAGCAAGATGCCCGCGCGGCCAGCCTACGCCGCGCGCTGCGCGCGGCTGTGCCCCTCGTGCCGCGCGCTGCGCGCGGCCTGCCCTTTGTGCCGCGCGCTGTGCGCGGCTGTGCCCATGGCTGCGCCATGCGCGTAGCCGGCTTACTGCGCCGCGCACCTGCGCGCGGCTATGCCCGTGGCCGCGCCCTGCGCTCGGCCTGGCCAGCCCGCGCGCTGCGTGCGGCCAGCCATCGCCGCTTGCTGCGCGCGACCAGGCAGCGCCGCGCGCCGATGCGCGCGGCACAGTCCCGAGGCCGCGCGCTGCGCACGGCCATGACCCGAGGCCGTGCGCTGCGCGCGGCCAAGGTTCGGGCGCCGCGCGCTCCGTGCGTGCGGCTTAGGGCAGCGAGGCGCGCACCTACGCGCGCGGCCAGCCTAGGGCGCCGCGCGCTCCGCGCGCGCGGCCAGCCTTTCCAAGGGCAATTCTCGGGCTTCGTGGTCATAGTCCCGTGACTTAACCGAGCCTAAGGCTCTGATACCACTGTTGGGAATCCCCGAAGGGGCCCGAGGCCCTCGTTCCTTGAACGGCGGAATTTTAAAATTTTAAGGGATTCCCGCCTTCCCTTGGACCGCTCGGTAATAACACGAGAACGTATGCACGAAAGTAAAGGGTCTCAGCCATAATACCTTGACGAAATCAATGGAGATGGCTAGCTTCGAACCCTTCTATTCCCCGAGATGTCGTATCCCTCTCCTAGTACCTTTACGCGCACGAACGGGGCAAGAGCGTCACGCCGGCACCACACACACGTCGCAGCCGTACCTTGCTTGAGACGGCTAGGCCAAGGTTCGGCAGCACCTTCTTCACACGCACGCCGCGCGCCGCGAGGGAGAGTGAGAGAGATGAGAGAGCGCGAGAGAGAGAATGAGATACGAAACCGTAGCCGTATTTTTTTCTTTTTCACAATGATGACTTAGGGTTTTTCAAAATGAAAAACCCTATATATACCCTAGGGTGTTTGGCCGAAAAAAGTAAGTTGGGTGGAGAAAAAATCTCACCCACTTATTCATACCAAGTCACTTTTTTACTTGGTCTTTCTCTTTTGAATTTAAATTCAAAATTCAAATTCAAATTAATATTAAAATAAATTAATATTTAATTCTATATTTAGTATATTTAAATATATTATCCAATATATATATTTCATTAATTTTCGAAATTTTTATCAAATAAAAAATCGATTATTATATATATCTAATATATATGTTTTATTTAATTCTAAATTAAATATTATTATTTTTCTAAAACAATAATAAGGATTTAAATCATATTTAAATCATATACTAAATATTAAATATCCAATATAATATTTCCAAAATATTTCGTGAGGTGAAAAGACCATTTTGCCTCTCACGCGATTTTACTGCATTTTCGGCCATTTAGGGTTTCGGCCAAGCCCCAAACCCTAGTATCTCAATCCAGGCCCCAGCATGCTCTATTATCATATTGACGTCGTGTCGGTTGCCCTTTTTAAGCCCGACCCTCTTGGTTCGTCTCAACCGGCTCTGGGAGGAATCCAGGAGTTCGGTATTCACCTAGCCAGTCCCGTGGTACCGAACCGATCCCGAGTTGAGTACGAATAGGTATTATTCACGAACCGACTATAGATTGTCGTACTACGTATAAACCCTTTACGTTTGTCCCGGTCGAGTGAAAGTCACGCGTAGTCGAACTTACAGGACTCGACGCTATGATGTTCGTGTCGGTGACATTTACCAAAACTGCCCTCCACGACACTCGTCAGTCAGTTATATGCTCTGGCCAGAGGCTTAGGTAAATTCCCGCACATCGAAAACTGCATAGGACGTTAACCTTGAATTTAATCAAGGCCGTAGATCCCGCTCAGCGGTATAACCGGCAATCACGTCGAAAAGTCAAGACCGCATTTCGCCGCTGACCCTTGCTTCATGCAATTTGGGCCTAGCAAACTAGTTACAAATCAAGACCTTAAGACCAACCCCGAGTTAAACCCTTTCGGTCTAAGGTTCACGTAGACTACTATAGTGAATCGATCGATCAGCGACTTTACCAGCGTGTGATTGTTCGATTACGAGCCAGTGTCCAAATACAGACAATCCCCTGATTTGTCTTGTATCAATGTCACGAGCTCCCACTTCCCAAGTGAATGGTTGGCACAACCACTTTGGACCCGTCGACAAACAAGTCGTACTCGTCAATCCAGTCACCCTACTGGAGACTAAGACTTGTGGACTTAGTTTAATGTTACAGTATGTCAGCTTACTGGTGCCCCCTCTCTGTCCCCACAGAATCAGTAACTGAACTGTAAATATTGGGGTTTTATTAATTCGTCTTATTAGCCGACTGCAAGGTTAATTTATTTAGATGAAATACTAATATGCATTTGTATTGTTTGTCATGCTAATTTCGACAATAAACAAACAATAATAATTTCATTATCAAATAATTCAATTACAAATGTTAAACACATCAAAATTACACTAATGCCCTCGTACTATCTAATCCTCGTACGACATCTAGGGCATAAACCTCAACAGATAATGGATCTCCTTGTCTAATCCCTCTAGATGGAATAACATAACCACAATTAGTACCATTGACATTAAAAGAGAAGGAGGTAGTACTAATGCAAATCCTGATCCACTCGGTGAACTTGGTATCAAATCCCATTTTTTGCATAATTTGAATGAGGAAGGACCATTCAACTCGATCAAAGGCCTTAGCAAAATCAAGTTTAAATGCCATAAAACCTTTCTTTCCTCTCCTCAAAGAATTCAAATAGTGGAAACATTCATGAGCCATAGTAACATTATCAAGGATGTGTCTACCTTGGATGAAGGTTGATTGACTAGGGTGAATGATGTTCTCAAGGTAAGGTTTAAGTCTTTCAGTGAGGAGTTTGAAAATAATTTTAAAGGTGACATTACAAAGGCTGATGGGTCTAAAGTCTGTAATGCAAGTTGGATCCCTAACTTTAGGAATGAGAGTGATAAGGGCATGCATTTAAGTAGCTTGCTATGACTCAGAAAATTATTGACAGAATGACAAATATCAAGATAAATGATGGACCAAAACTTTTGGAAGAAGAGAGGGGTCATACCATCAGGTCCTGGAGCTTTATTTGGATTCAAAGAGAAGAGAGCCTTCTTGATTTCCTCTACAGAAGCTGGAGGTGTGAGCTGCTGGTTCATGGAGTGAGAAATGGACATAGGTATCCCTTCAAGTTCCTCGTTTAAGCAAGGTGGATCAGATGATGTAAACAAATCTTGGTAGTACCCACAAATTTCTGCCGCAATAGTGTCAGCTGTTGAACAAAGATTCCCAGATCTTCCTTTGAGGGTCAAGAGAGCATTTGTTTTCCTTCTTTGAATGGTTGAAGCGTGGAAGAACTTGGTATTTCTATCTCCCTCGTTAAGCCAAAGCACCCTAGATTTCTGTTTCCAAAAAATTTCCTCCTCTTTATAGGCTTTGTGAAGCTCAAGTTTGAGGGATTTCCATGCCTCCCAATCTCTTGAGCCCCCTTCATCTATGAGTTTGGAGAGTTCTGCATTAATATGTTCGATAAGAAGCCTCGAGTTAGTTTTCATGGTTCCACACCATTTCAAAAGTTCCACACGATAGATCTTAATCTTTTGAGTCAGTTGGTAATGAGGGTTCCCCACAATGCAGTTCGACCACGCTTGTTCAACTACTTCCCGAATACCAGGTTTATTGATCCATCTCTTGTCAAAGATAAATCGTTTTTGGGGTCTTCTTCTGTTATGTTTGAGGGTCAGCAACAATAGGCTGTGGTCAGATGAGTGCTTCTCCATATGGGCAACATGTGACCTCGGGAATTGCAGCATCCAATTAGGAGAACCAAAGATTCTGTCAAGTCTCTCTTCAACACAATCCTCCCCGTCTCTGTTATTAGTCCAAGTGAAACTCCTGCCAACAAATTCCAGCTCGCTCATTTCCAAGTTACCAATGAAGGAGTTGAACATTTGCATGCATGCTTCACCTTTGACTAGACCACCTTTTTTTTCACTCAGGGTTCTAATTTCATTAAAGTCCCCCCCTAAGCACCAAAGTTTGCCCAACTGCTTACTTTCTTGGACCAAATAGTGGAATTCTCGTTTCCTCTCATTGGCACAGTTGCCATTTTGCACAAAGGTAATCTACAATTGATCTTGAATGCCATGAATCTTACAACACACTTCCAAACAGAAATTTGTAGAGATGATGTTGATAATTGTAACTTCATGGCTCCATCCTACAAACAGACCCCCTTTAAGCCCTTGTGGGTCAACTAAGTGCCATCTATCCTGCAGTTTAAGCTGCTTGCAGATCATTCCAACGAAAGCCCTTTTCTTTTTAATCTCACTTAGGAAAATAAGTGAGGGGAGGTGGAGTCGTAAAGACTCCTTAAGTTGTGAAATCGTAGAGGGTCCTCCCAGACCTCTACAATTCCACATAATGACACTCATCTGGGTAGGTGGGGCCAGCCATCGCTGGAAGCCCCCACCCTTAAGCATTGGTCTCTGGTGTCCTCATCTTTCTTCTTCTTCCCAATAGTATTCTGCTCTTCATCTTGAGTAGCATTCTCATCAATTTCTCTGCCTCTTTTGAACCCAATGATGCCATTCTGGTCACTTTGAGATTGGTTACAGTTCACAATACTCCTCACAGCTTGCTTTCTCTTCACTGCCTTAGTTTTAGTACTTGAGGCTGATATTAAGTTCATGTTGAGTTCCTTCAGGGGACTTCTTGTCACAACTTGTAGGATAGTCTTGGGTTTAATGGTGTAAGCCTCTTCCATGTTTGTGTCTCCCGCAGATTGGCAACCATCATGTAAGATCTCCTTGTCAGCCTTCGGGTGGTTAATTATTTCGTCATCATTTCCCCTTATAAGCCTCTCATCATCGACTTCTGTGGGATTGAGGTTGCACCCTTGGTTTTGGATTTGGGTCTCCGGGATAGTCTCTTCCAGTGGAGGATCCATCACCTTCCTGGTTTCATTAGTTTTTTTAGTATGGCTCTGTTTAGTTGAAGTGTTGGCCTGCTTCCTTATAGCCCCTGCCTTAATCCATTCGCCAAACTGTCCAGGAGTAAGATTCCCTTCTTTAGCTGCCTGAGCTCTAGTAGCACATGTTTTTTCAGAATGTCCCACTCGCCCACAATAGAAGCACACCATTGCCAACTGCTCATATTTAAACATAATCCAATGGGAGACCTCATTAAGTTTGATGTGAGTACCTCTAATCAACGGTTTGTTGAGGTCCACCTTCACCTTAAGTTTAATGTGGCATCCCTGGATTCCACCAGACTCCGTCATGAGTACATCCAAGCACTTGGGGAAAATCTTGCCAATCTTTAGTGCTGCTTCTCTAGATTGCCAATGCCGAGGGACACCCCATACTTGAAGCCACATTTCAATAAAGTGGAACTCTTCCCCTTTTAAAACAACTTCATCTTCCCAATCTCTAATAATAAGGTAGTGTTGGTCGAAAGTCCATTGTCGGCCTTCCAGGATTGTTCTCTTATCCTCCAACGATTGAAAGATGAATTGGAACAAGTTTGTTCCTAATTCAACAACTCGAAAGTTCTCTTTGATTGGCCAAATGGTGTGTAGAGTGCTCTTAAGGCCCAGAAAGCTTACTCGCTTTTCTCCAAACACCTTGCCTACAATACTTCGCTTACATTCCGCTCTACTATGAAGAATGTCATTCTCCTCAACAATCACTCCGGCCTTTTCAACCTCAGATAGTGTGATGTTTTCCATTAGCCCCGAAATGTCCTCCAGCTTGTCTGAGTACGAGATATCTGTTATTCTCACTCCCTTCCGTCAGCTCAGCAACTCCTGCAACAAGATGAAAACAAGAAAGAAAGAGAGTAACGGGTTATGGAAAGACTAAGAAGAAAAAGTGGCTCTGGTTTAGGTTATGAGTGTGAGGTTGGTTCAAGGGAGGCGATTCCCACAATGGTCCTAAGTGCAAGAATGGTAAATGCTACGAAAGAAAGTTTTGTAGCTGATGACGGATAAAATGGTAATTACAAATGACATACCAAATCAATTTGAATTTGCCACACCATTAAGGCCCTCGCCAATTATATAAAAGTAATATATATATATGGGCAAAAAAACTTCAAGGGAAATGTTTATATATATACATTATGCTACATTAAACTAGGCTTGGCAATGGGGCGGGACGAGGCCGGGGGATTAATTCCCATCTCCACCCATCACTTATTGGGGAATCTCCGCTCCGTCCCCACTAAGAAAACGGAGAAAATTGTCTTCCCGTCCCCATACCCGCGGGGATTTCTTGGGATTTTTTCCCCACGGAGAATCCCCGCCTACGCATTTTTTTGTATATAATATTTTTATTTTTTGATATAATAAGTTAAACAATAACAAAAATAAATTTTTTTCGAAAAAATTATCATACGACATAAGTATAACATACATGAACGTGATGAAATCGAAAAAAATAGAGAAATGATGAAGAAATAAAAGGATTTAGAATATTAATAAAAATAACTTCATAATTTAATATATCGGATCCCCACGGAAAATAGGGTGGGGATCCCCGCGGGGCGGATTTCCATGGGGAACAGGGAATTCCCTCCCCGTTGCCAAGCCTACATGAAATTGTTTATATTGGGCAAAAAACTAGTGTATATATATATATATATGTACATATATATAACTCGGCCCAAATGGGCTTAGAGACAACTCAGTGGATTCCGCAATAGTTTGGCCCAATACCTAAAATGATTCACTTTCTTAACCCTAAACCCTAATATCAAAATCAAGAATATGAAATTGTAAAAAATCTTTGGGTTACTTTAGGGTCTTTTAAAAAAATAGCGCTTGACCAAGTCAATTTTAAAAAAATAGCACTCTTGACTTTTTTTTTTGTCAATAGCACTCTTTTTAATTAACACTTAATCATCTTCTTCTAATCCCTTAATATTATTAAAAAAAAAGAAAAATAAAAATACAACGCATGAATTAAAGCTGCACGACCATTTTCCAGCAGAAAGCATTCGTTCCACCAAGCAAGCTCACCTAATTTTCTTCTTCTTCTTCATCGTCCTTAAGAAAAAGCACCTACATTTTCTTCTTCTGCTGCAAGTCAGTCGACCCGACCTCATATCAGCTTCTTCACAGTCGAAAGAACACTTGAAAGTCCTCATTGAAAGATTTTCGAACCTCAAACTCTTCACTGTAAGTATTTTCCTGGTTGGATTTTGAATATAACCCTCGAAATTTGTAATTTTCTGTCCTAAACCCTGTTCCAAACTAAATGGGGTCTCAAAGCTTCGAAATTCCGGTTGGAAGGACGAACATGTTCAATGTTCGTTTTTTAAAACGTCCAGTTGATCAGGGGACCCCTGCTTGAAAACAGACGCCCCGCGCGTTAGATCATGGGACCCGCACATAAAAGCAGGGTCCCCGCACGTAAATTCACGGGACCCGCGCATTAGTGCAGGGGTCCCGACGGTTCCCGCTCATTAGATCATGGGACCCGCAAATTTATGCAAGGGTCCTGCGCGTAAAAACAGGGGACCCGCGCATAATCTCTTTTTATTGATAGGTCCCATGCCCATACGTGCGCTGGTCCTAAACCCTAATTTTATTTTTTCAAATGTTATATTGAACTTTACTTCTTTTATAGGTCATAATCATGACGATCACGAGCATTTTTTTTCAAGTCGATGGTCAGTGGATAATTTGCGAGGACAATACGTCGAAGTGGGTTCCCGATCCAAGTTGCCGGTGGCAATCAATCTTGGTCGACGACGGTTCATGCACATTGGAGGATCTCACTGACGAGATTTTGAAGGCATTGTCGTTACGCAACGACAATACCAAACTTACGATAAGCTACATGCCTTGCATAGACTACAATTTTGTGCGACCCATCTACATCGAGAACGATTACGGCGTACGTGCGTACCTTGGTTTTCGTTGTCCACGGTCAAGACCACCTCTTCACGTGCAACTTGAGTTATCCGTCAGTGATGCACCACCACATCAACCTCATGATAATGATTTATCGAGTTTCGACGTCAGCCTTATAGCGCAGTGCGACGCAAACGCAGAAATCCAACCATTTGAGGGTTTTTGCAGCACGCAGAAATCCAACATTCCTTACCAACGTAATGAAACCACTGGCTTTGAAGGCGATTACTCCGGAATGGGCGGTGACGAAGATGATAATGAAAACGAGCAAGTCGGTGGAGAAGACGATAATGAAGACGAGCAAGTCGGACAACCCGAGGAGCAAGGTGCTTCAGATGATGATGATGACGATGTTGATGTCGAGGAGCATGACGCTGTAGATGTGGCCGAAGATGGTACCTATTCGTTTACGGATGGTTCAAGCCTATATGTTGGACAAGAATTTCGTAGCAAGAAAGAATTCAAGGACGAAATCACTAAAATCGCAATCGCTGCGTGTTTCGAATTCCAACTGGATAGGTCAAACAAAACCCTGTACGTAGTGAAATGTGCCAACGAGAAATGCGAATGGCGAGTACGAGCTGCTCAGGACAAGAACTCCCCCCTTTTCTCAATCCGAAAGTACTGCAACACGCACACATGCGGTGTGTCTCATCGACGCCGTAGACATCGGCAGGGAAGTTCATCGCTCGTATCGAGCGCATTGTTGGAAAATTTCAGGGCTCCTAAAGACTTTCTTGCACCCAGTTCAATACAGTCGATGATGCAGAACAGGGGAGTAGAAGTTTCATACTACAAGGCTTGGAAAGGGAAGCAAATTGCGACTGATGAACTAGTCGGTAATAGGGACGATTGCTACGGTTTACTGCCGGCGTACTTAGATGCGGTGAGGCAAGCCAACGAAGGCAGTATCACCGATTGGGAGATGGACGAAGACAATCGGTTCAAGTACATGTTCTTGGCATACGGCGCATGCGTCAGAGGCTTTGCGTACATGAGGAAAGTCGTTTCTATCGACGCAACTTTTTTGAAGGGGAAGTATAAAGGGGTCATGATGATTGCCACGGCACAAGACGGCGATTACCATCAATATCCTGTTGCATGGGGTCTTGCCGACACGGAGGGAACCGAGTCATGGACGTGGTTTCTCACGAGATTGCGACGTTTTGTTGCGAACAGTGATGATCTCGTAATAATTTCTGATCGAAACAATGGTATAAAGAATGCCGTTCCGGCCGTTTTCCCGCACGCATTTCACGGTTTCTGTGCGTGGCACATTCAACAAAACGTGAAGACAAAAATGAAGAAGAAAGGTGCTTGCCCGATTTTTTGGCGTGTAGCGACTGCCTACACAAAGAGGAGTCCGACCGTTATTTTCAGCAGCTTGAAGACAAATACAAGGAAGTGGGAGCCTATCTTAACGAAGTTCCAAAGGCTACGTGGACAAAGGCATATTGCCCTAGATCAAGATACAACATAATGACGACCAATGGATCCGAGTCTATAAATGCGGCTCTACGTAAAGATAGAGAACTTCCAATTATTGGATTGTTGGACTCGGTTCATCGACTAACATCATCATGGTTCAGTAAGCATCGGCGAACTGTGGAAGCTTCAATCGCTGCGAATGTGACTAGGTTTAAACCGAAGGTGGAGTCGATCATACGAGAGAATTTCGGCTAGTCGCAAAAATTTCATGTGTCGGAAGTCGGGCATCTAAGATATAACGTGTACGGGCAGCATGTGAACGACGGGGTCGATCTAGAAACGCGCAGATGCACTTGCATGATGTTTGACATCGATCGTATCCCATGTCCACACGCGATTGCAGCTTGTGGTTACGCCCAAGTCCCGGTGTATTCATTAGTGCACGATTATTACACCTTGGAGGTCTGGAAGTTAGCTTACGAAGGGACCATATGGCCGGTAACGAATCGCATTGAAAGTAGTATTCACATGTTGCCACCTCTTGTTCGTTCACAACGTGGAAGAGCACGGAAAAACAGGTTGCCTTCGATGGGGGAATTTGGTAGGAGGTAACGTCCTTGTATTTGCGCATATTTGTTTAGTAACACGGGACCCGCACGTTTAGTAACACGGGACCCGCACGTGAAAACAGAGGACCCGCACGTGAAAACAGGGGACCCGCACATTTGATCACGGTACCGCGCTGATAACATGAGCGCTTATGGACGGGTCCTCTGCCAACTTAGGGTTGGTCACGTTCGCTTATTGAGTCGTACCAATAATTGAACAATTATTGGTCAAAAGTGTTTTCTCATTCACATGTCAGAGCAGCGTGCCTATAAAGTCTATACAGCACAGATGACTTGACAGTTGATGAATTTCGTTAATAAAAGGATGGGAAAATAATAATATTATTAAAATTCTTAAAAAGTTAATAATTAATAAAATAATAATTACTCGATTAAAAATTGTTAAAAATTATCTGTAACATTAACAATACATAAGGCTTCGACGTAAAAAAAATAAAAAATAATCCAACATGTATTTCGAGTTGACCAATCTCATAGGTGAAGATAGAAAAAGAGCACTCCCAAAAACATACCTTGTGTTGGTGAATTTTGTAGGATTTAACAATCTTATAAATTGAATGTTATTATTGTGATTTGATCCAATTTTTTGATTTTGTGTTATTTTATGATGACTTAATATTGTAGTAGAGGATAAACAATGTATACAAACGCACAATTATGGCTTAATTCCATGAATTAACAAATCCAAAATCGCACATGAACACAGTGGACCCGCACGTTATGGGCAGGGTTCCCGCACGTAAAAACAGGGAACCCGCGCATATTTGCTTGATCCCCGCGCTGAGATGTTCCGATCCCGATTGGTCCCGTGGAACTTATGCGCGGGTCCCCAGCTATATCAGGCATGGTCCCGCGCATATACACATGGGACCCGCGCGTTATGAGCAGGGTTCCCGCACTTAAATTCAGGGGACCCGACCGTTAACGTGCGTGGCACATCCAGGGGACCAAGGATGCGCCGCACTAACATTCAGCCCAGACTCAATTATGGTCCAATTATTGTTGTTTTAATTTTTCTGTGGATATGATAAGTGTCAGACTGTCATGTCAAATCACACATCACGTTTCATACTGAAAATCCATATCCAAACACAGAAAATTCATATTCAACACAGAAAATTAATATTCAACACAGAAAATTCAACACAGAAAATTAATATTCAACACAGAAAATTCAACACAGAAAATTAATATTCAAAAAATTTATATTCAACACTAAAAATACAAACAACACTAAAAACTGTCCCAATCGTTCTTGAAAATAGAAATGGCGAGGTATTTTCGAAAATCCGCCATCTGATTTTGTGTCAGGCGGGTGACGTCGTCCTTCGGCACCATAAGCGATATCGCCGCCCGCAACATTGCGACGCCGTGGTCTCCACTGAAAATCGGATCCAAAATTATACGCATTTTTTATCACGAAAATACGACCGACAAATAAAACGCAACATTCATGAAAACTTACGGGTGCCCTTGTCTTCTGAAGTCGCGACACCACCCAGCTGGCCAGCTCTTGCTCTTGTACACACGATTTGTTAGCTTCAGCTGCTTGAAAATCGTCGGCACCACGATCGACAGACTATTGAACTCACGCTCGATGTAGCGCATGTCCCCGTCATAAGCTGGATCGGAGTCGTAAATCGTGAACGTCCGCTTTGCGGTATCAATCACCAACAGCACCCAATGGCTTCGCGTACGGACCGGGATGGCGATGTGGGACGCTATGTCCCACGGCGTGTTCATCCAAAATTCATCTTCTCCCTTAGCGTACTTGAGCCATTTCTTGAGCCCTTTCGGGTGCGCCGTCCCTTTGATACTTACCCCTTCCTCATCGACTCGGGTCTTAAAGCTGTGGGGCATGTACGCCACTGTCCTCGTGCACGCCTTGCTATTTCTCTACATTGCGAGGATCCCAAAGATGGATTCATCGACGTGCTGCAATAAAATATAGACCATTATTGAAACTATTCAAGTAAGCGCAAACACATTTGGTAAATTCATACGTACCATGTCATCGAGCGGCATACCCTCAGTCGCAAGGTTTAGGAGCCACCGAGGGTCGTGTGTTTGTAGTCGGCCCTCGATTTGCGTACCGTGCACCGAAATCAGTGCTAACAACTGCGCTTCGACAGTGGGCCAAAATTTGGCTATCTTCACTTGGATATGCCGTTCGAACAACGAAAGCTTTGGAGGGCGGACTGCACTCGTCGGTGGGAAATCTGTGAACGGAGACAGCTGGTACTTCGATGGCTTCTTCGGCCGCTCAGGGGTATTCTCCTTCATGACGTCTTTTCCTTTGTCGGCCGCTCGGTCAGAAATTGAAGCCTCGGGGTGCGCCTCGACCTGAGCCTCGACCTCCTGAGCCTCAACATCGTACCTGCCCCTCCACGACGATGGGTCCACCTCTTCCGTTCTCTCTGCCTCTTCGCCGGTCCATTCCGGTTGGACAAAATCGGCCCAACGGGGATGCTCCCATTCGGACGGACTGTGACCGTCCCATGCGTCCTGACTCGGACCCTCGTACGATCCCATGGCGTTGGTCCATCTCTCATCGTAATCTATACAAGTAATTTCGAAAATAAGTATATAATATTTTTTCCACACTAAGTATAAAAATTTACCATGAGACGATTCGGCATGTGTAGTGTGCCATCCACCACCAAACCCGCTCGGATCGTCATCTACATCGTAAATAGTAAACTGATAAGTAATCTACACAACTAATTAAAAAAATAATTATAAAAAACTTACAATGAGGCGGCTCAGCAGGCGGAGTGCGCGATCCACCAAAAAATCTACTCGTCAGGTCGTTCCGTAGATCCTGAAACGCGTTCCCCAACCCTCTGATGCTCTCGCCCCACGATTGCATGAGGCTCCAACGACTGTCGTTCGTCTCCCACCGTCGAGCCTCTTCGTTTCGGAACTGCGAGAGGGCGGTACCAAGTTCGTCGAATCGCCCAAACACGTCCGTGAAGTTTTGGTCCACACGACTCGAAAATTCCTCGAAGCGTGCCTCCGAAGCGAAACCATAACCACATGATGGTCCCGTCGGTGGAGGTTCGGGGATCTGGGGGATGGCCTGTGCATCAAAATTCTGTTGGATCGCAACGCGCTCGTTGCGATCTCCTTCTGCCCCACGACGGGAATAACTAGCATCCACTCCCTGCTGGAGTAGGCCCGTCACACGGTCGAATAGTTCGTGCGCCACCCCAACGTCAAAGACGCTGTCCCGAAAGTACTCCGCCTCCAACTCGTACGCTGACGGCACTAACAACCCTCGTACAGGGGACCCGTAGGCGGCAGCTACGACCGCCTCCAGCTTCGGACATCCCTTGCGACTCCAATAGTTCGTCACCCACCTCAACATGCGTGGCGTAAAATCTTCTTCTCTGCGCCCCGAAAACTCATGCGCAACGCCCGATATGCACTCGTATGCTAGTATCTGAAGACAAATAACGAAAATAATATTAGCAATTATTTATAAATTAAATCAAGATATGTCAAAGCTTAATTAGAAATCACCTGAAGTGGTTGTACGAACCCACTGATCAGCCAACTACTTTTTGCGTTCGCCCCGTCCCTCCTCTCCCGTAGATTTTGTTTTACGGCCCGTATGACCTCCTTGAAAGCCACGCTGCCCCAAGGAAATTGGAAGAAAGCCACCTCGTGTTCGACAAGCTGAAGGACCCAAGAACTGACGATGGTATCCTTCTTTGAGAGTCGAGGCAGCAAGACCGCGGTGGCGAAGTAAACGTCTGCCAACTTCAACTTGTCAGTGTCCACGCGTTCCTCGTCGCCAGCCAACTCCTCCAATTGACGCTTCACGTGCGACATGCGGACTGTGGAAGTGCCGGCAAAATGTCTTTCGGCGAAAGCTGCATTGGGGTACACTTGCGGTAGCTCGGCTGCGAACTTGAGCCCGGTGATTAGGCAATACTCCGATTTTGAAAATCGGAGTGGTTTGTTGCCAACAATCATCCAAAGCTCGTCGCGGTTGTGCAACGTCGTCTGCCTCTGGATGAGGTACCACAGCAACTGGGCCGAGAGATTAAAATCCGCCGCGGCACTAACGAGTCGGCCGAACGCACTCCCGGCCCTATATGTCTCCCACTCATGGTGGTTCAGACACCTTCTTATCAACTCGCTGGCCTCGGGGTATAGCGAGGTCAACGTAATACGGCAATCATAAACTTCGTCGCCTCTTAATTGCTTCTTCATCACAACCTAATTTATACGTAATTATAACATATTTTAGCAAATTACATGGTATGAATATTGAAAATATAAAACCCTTATGCATAGCTGCGCAGGGGACCGTATCGCATATGCTGAGATTCCCGCACAGATGCGCATCTGCGCGGTTCCCGCACGGGTCCCATGCGTATAAGCACGGGTCCCCTGTCGGGTCTCCTGCTCTTGCACGTAGGGAACCCTGCCTTATGCACGGTTCCCTGCGTGCAAGAGCAGGAGACCCGCGCTATTATACAGCGGACCCGTGCTTATACGCATGGGACCCGCGCGAGAACCTCATCATCTTATGCGTGGGTCCCATGATAATATGCACGGGTCCCGTGCTCACAAGCGGGGGCCCTATGCTTGCAAGCACGGGTCCCATTCGTTTACAAGCTACCTAAGCTTGCAAGCACAGGTCCTATGCTTACAAGCACGGGTCCGATGCTTGCAAGCGTGGGTCATATGCTTGCAAGCACGGGTCCGATGCGTTTACAAGCTACCTACGCTTGCAAGCACAGGTCCTACGCTTGCAAGCACGGGTCATATGCTTGCAAGCGTGGGTCCTATGCTTGCAAGCACGGGTCCTATGCTTGCAACCACGGGTCCGCATCAAATTAGGGTTCGATACGTCATTGCCAGGTCCCCTGCTCGCGTTAAATTGAAGAAGACGAAGAGTAGAACAAATACCTTCACTTTTTGGGGTCTCGCGTTGATTGCCATTGTCGATTGAGTTGCAGAGAAAACGATTTGGGAGAGAGAACGATTTGTGTGCAGAGGAAAACAATTGAATTGAAAGTGATTGCTTTTTACTTTTACTTTTATCTGTACGGGTCTGCTGCTTCAGATTCGTTACGGTAAACCTTTAAACCCTTGTAATTTTTTCGTTAATGTGTTGTTGAGGTTGTTGATTCTCATTAAATAAGGGTAAAATAGTCTTTCACACAGAATTAGTAAGGGTACAAAGGTAAAATCGGATATTGAGTGCTATTTTTTTAAACATGACCAGGTCAAAGGCTATTTACTTAAAAAATCCGTTACTTTATCGCTACATGGCTAGCCAGGTAAATTTTAATTCGTAGTAATAGTTTCGAAAAATTCTTGGCGTTTTTGTAAGTTTGTTATCCGTGTTGATCTGCTTGAGGATATGTGATCGCATGCTCCTTACCATCAGTGTCATTCAGTCCATATTATGTATGCTTGCCGTGCATTTCTTTCTGCATCAACTCGTTTTCTGATTGTTGTGTTTTGTGGGCATCGAATAGAATTTCACATTTAAAGTATTGGAAGCTAAATGGTGAGGGCTTATAAAGTGAAAGGGCAGAAAAGGAAGAAAAATGGCGAGAAGTATGATAGGGACGATGATTCTGAGCAAATAGAGGATCAAGGTTCATCGAAGAAGGTGAAAGGTGAAGGCTTTGAGTCAGATATGGAGGATAAAGTTGAGCAAGTGGCTGTAGATGATATGCCCGGGATTCCCATTGTTCCTGTAGATGCCGGTGGTAAAAAACCAGGCGTTATATTCGTTCTTGAAAAGGCCTCGTTGGAGATTGCAAAAGTTGGGAAGGTGCGTTTAAATGGTAAAGACGAATGTGTTATGCATAGATTCTGATTAATTTGGGTACTTATTTGCAGACTTATCAGCTTTTGAGCTCAGACGAACACGCAAACTATTTGTTGAAGAATAAGAGGAACCCTGCTGATTATCGGCCTGACATTGCATTTCAGGTTTGATTTTTAGAAGTTGAACTTGTTAGATTTAGATTGTACAATTTCCATTGTGGTTGTTGCATTTGAAAGCGTATACCTCTTCACGCCGTATATAGTTGCATTTAGTTTTGGATTAAAGGATCCTTCAATGTTAGTAAAAGGATCCGCTAGGCTTGGCAATTATCTATTAGAAAGAAGACTTAGATGACAGTGCTGCTGCATAAAAAGGCTTATTTTGAATTTTTATTGCATTTGAATGCATAATGACAAGTGAGATTCTTCGCTAGTCAGGGAAATGCTCAATTCAATTAGCATTGTGTTGTATCAGAGAGGATTTTCTTTCTATCTTTCTTTGCACAAGTGCTCGAAAATTGTGAAACTTTTGTTGGTCTGTAACTCTGATCCCTGGGCACTTCATCACTTTGTTCCTTCTTTAGCTTTATGGAGCCAGAAAACGTAAATATATGATCTTATTGGCAAGCTTATATGTTCTAAGCATTGGACAGTTTCCTCTTGAAGGGTTTTGCTCTGTTGTAACATGCATTAATGATCACAACACTTGTAGGCTATTCTAACGATTTTAGACAGCCGAGTGAACAAAATCGGGAGATTGACAGCACTATACGTGCGGACACAACAAGGCCTTCTTATTGATATTAAACCTCATGCCCGCATGCCCAGGACGTATAAACGTTTTTCTGGTCTCATGGGTAAGCGACCTAGCATCAAGAACCACATATGTAGAATACAGTATTTCTCCGATGAATAATCTACCTACGATATTTCTCTAATCTTTGTTACCGTTGCATTGCACTGCAACTGCTGCAAAAGTTGCACATAACTGCATCTGGTAAGGGTGAAAAGTTGTTGCGGGTCATCAAGAACCCTGTTACCCAGTACTTACCAGTCAATTCTCGTAAAATCGGTATGAAACTCCACGCAATTTTGTGTATCGTGGATATTATTTATTACTTGATCATATTATTTCTTTATCATGAACTTCAGGGTTCTCTCACAGTTCAGACAAGTTGGTCGATATGCACGACTATGTCAGCACAATGGACAAGGATTTGGATCTTGTTTTTGTGGTACCTTTTTCCTTCCCCCCAACGTCTTTCATATTGCTGGAATTGTTTCGTACTTTGGGTATTGCCTGTTGGCAGGTTGGTGCAATGGCCCATGGGAAAATCGAACAGGAGTACGTCGAAGATTATTTATCAAGTATGATATTGTTCTTGCCCATCATCTTATAACAACATATATAATCATAATCTTATTCTCGATTACTCAGTATTCTTGATCTTTGACTTGTCTATGACATCTACTTATTTTCTCTTTTTCTGATATAAAAATGGTCGATTTGGTTGCAGTCTCCGAGTTCCCAATGAGCGATGCATACTGTATTTCCATTATCACCACCTCGGTCGAACGCAAGTGGAAGATCTTGTAATAACATCTGCCGCCTTTGTTCAGGTCTTTTCAACTCATCATTCTACGATCAGGGTCCATTTCCGAGTGCCGTAATTGTAACTTGTAAGAATTACTATCACCAAATATGTCTACATTTCTTTCTTTAAAAAAAAAAAAAAATCTTCAGACTTGTCTAGCAATAAATACCACCAGTACATGAATTAAGATATAGCAGTCAATTCAAGAACTGTTTCTTACATGATAAAGAGTGGGTAATCCACCTAAATAATCATGCAAGAACTCTTTATTACATCTCCGCCGATCTTTTTCACAAAGAATGGTACGAGCAGACTTGAAAAATTCATCAAATATCTAACCATGTTAATAGTAATGGTAATAGCAGGAGCCGTTGATCTTATCTCCAAATGTAAACCTCTGCGACGTGATCGTACTATCGGCTACGACCCGACCATCAGTGTATAATAATCTTAAAATCTGTTTTTCCATACGAATACCTCATTGCTGTGGGCAAAAACTCTGCTGCTACGATTATGAAGGCAGGGTAACAACAGGGTAGTCATCAATACAAGAACTGTTGCCGTCGAAAGGGTCGCAGTTTTGGCTGGGAAAACAATTGGAATGCCCATTGCGTGCAATAAATAAATCTTATTGATGGGGTTTTGAAGAAAGGCTTTTGTGTCAATGTAACTGTAGGCTGTTAGAGGTTGTATGTATGTATGTATACACACACATGACACAGATGTGTAGGCATAAGGCTGTGCTACAGTACGGTCATATGTTTGAAGAGGGATGGATATGAGCAAATCAGATAAGGTAAAGCGCAGTTGATGTTAACATCCCATTAGTAACACTTTTTTTTCCTACATGAAAGTACCTAAACCTCCTTGCATAATCACGAGTTGGCAACCTCTTAGTTAGAGCCGTCGAGTAGGCATGCGGCCCCGCGAAAGGGTGGGTTGGCCTCAATTGTTTAGGCCGGCCTATTATTAAAAACTAGTATATTACGCACACCGTGTACATTAATATAAAAATATAAAAATTATTTAATAATATGAAGTTATAATATTAATTTTAATTGTAAATTATTTTTTATAAATTAAAAATATGTTTTTTTGTATATAATTGGAATAAATTTAAAAATCAGGAATAAATTGGTAATTAACATTGCCATACCAAATCAATTTGATGATAGTTACTCTACGAAGGTCTCCATTAATATATAGTATATATAAAATATTGTAATTATGTTATATTTATTAAATATTATTTTGGTCTTTGAGTTTTATTTTTTTAATGGGTTAATGGATCTATAGATAATTATTGTGTTGTGCTTTGGACTTTATTTTTCAATGGACTAATAATTTTGATTAATCTACAGATTTATTTTTTCACTACGCACTCGCCGGCCCGCCGGCAGGGCGGGGCGGGCCTCCATTTCCCAGACCCGCGAATGGCGGGCTGGCCCGCACTCGCCCTGCCGGCCCGTTTTGACAGCCCCTACTCTTAGTATTTGTAATAATAAATCAATACTATAAAAGGATGTATAAGAAGAGTTGCAGATGGATAAAAGTGTAATAAAATCACAGTGACTTAACTTTCATGCTGCATTGAAGTTTATGCAAAATCTTTAATGGTGATGTAATAATAAGTCAATTCCGAGCTCGAAGAGAACTATTTTTTTTTTTGTTGGTGTCAAATGCTTAACATTTAATGATTTTTTGCGATATGTTAACTTAGATTTGTATTTTGTTTCATCAATTAAAAGTGAATTTGCATCCATCGATCAGCTGATTTGATATATCGCATCAACGAATAAAACAACTAAACGCATATTCTCACCGTCAACGGCGGAGCGTTTTATTAGGCGATTGCCGTGGGAATTGCATGGGCCCGCACTGCAAAGTATTTCTCTGGTGAGAGATGGACGCATTTTGTTCGCGGTATTATCAGCATTTGATACGGCCTTGACGTCGAATATTGAGATATAGCTAGAGAAGTTTTCGCCTCTTTGACTCAGTTTTTGTAAAGGAGATCGACGGCTACGAAGGGCAGTGTTTCTGCCCCAGCTCAGTTTATTTATAGCTCGCTAAAAAGGATTGATTGCATTGCATAAGAAAATGACAGACTATGCACTTTAGGGTTTCTTCTTCCTTATTTTTTGTTTTATATTTTAGAAATTATTTAGTAACTTATATTAACCATATTAAGTTAACCAATTCGACTCTGCCATTTTACGGATTCAAACTGCAGGTTTGATGACGTATATTTGATAAGAAAACTTGTTGATGTTTTTTTTTTTAACCGATTACTTTTATGAGTTTGAGTGTTGAAATATGTTTTCTTTCTTCTCCTTTTTCTTTTCTGTGGTATTCATTTTGTTTATTGGTTGAGCTATTATTATTTATTGTTACATATAACTTATCACTAGTAAAGAAACGGGAATAGATGACGATTTTTATGGGATATGGGCGACGGTTTCACGGCGATGCCCAGAGCCTCGACGCACATACTGAAAATATAGGCGACGGTCAACCGTCGCGCAAATATAACCTATAGTATACTATAGGCGACGGTTATTAGCCTAAACCGTCGCCTATAATTTCAATTACACCGTCGCCTATAGTTGCATATGGGCGACAGTTGTTCTTGACAATCGTCACTCCTTATTAATTTTTTTTTAAATATTTAATTTGTTTTTACGATATTCCATCAAACCTGTAATCAACCCAATAATTTTTCCAAACACAATCATACAATCCTACAAATAAATTTCAAAAAATAAAATATTCAACTAATCCTCAAAGTAATAACACAAATCACAAAGTTTCACAAAATTCTCCAAAACTACGATAACTCACATGACTAAACAAACGATATTGAAGTACTCGGCCCACAACTCTCGTATCTCTTTAATGGATGCATCGTTGTAAGCAATTTCTTCTAATAGCTGAACATTATATAAGAATAATACAATTAAAGCATAAATATATAATAAGAATTATTTAAAAATTCTCAAATTTAGTTTTATTATCATACATTCACCAAGTTGACCCTCTCGCCTCCGATACAACTAATAATATCATACGTATATTGCATGACGTAGTTGCCACACAATTCTGTACCGGACGGTTGTCGTGGGAACTAAAGTGTTACAATGAACAAACTATATTATGTTAGTTATAATTAATAAATTAATTTGTAAAATCATAAAAAAAAAATGTGAACCTTGCATGCTTTCAAAGTAACAACGGATGCCTTCGTCTTACTTGAAGTCCACCTACGAAAGTCGCCGTCTTTATTACCCTGAAGCTCAAAAATATGCAACAATGCTACTATATTAAACAAAATTTTAAATACGAATTTTTATTTCACAACACTTACGCGTTTAGTCGGTCATGGATCCCTGTCTTCCTAACACCAAGCTTTGGTACCAATGGGTCGAATACAAACAATGTGTTCGCGGCAAACTCAATCACCATCAAAATCCAATAACTCCTAAATAAACACAAAAAATTATCGAATATTACATAAACTACGAATATATGATAGAAAATATTTATATCCTACCTTTCACAATAAGAAGCAAAAAAATAACTGCATGACTAATTTAAATCTCTTAACGCCGCAGCCATGTAACTAATTTCCCCTATCGACCTTTTCCTCACGGCCATCAAACCTAGAATAATGGGATTGAAGCACTGAAAGTCCGATGACTTTCGACGAAGATACCTTTGTAAAATTCATAAAATAATCATATAAATTTAATGCAAAATAACTTGTAATATTTGTTACAACCAAAATGAAAATACCTCAGAAAAAGTTAAATCACCGAAGAATCCAAACTCACGAGTTTGAATAAGTCTCGAATGTCCTTGATGTCGATGAATGTCTGATAATCCTCACGTCCCGAATTGTAATGATAAACATCTTTCATACTGAATACTAAAGATGCACATAGTCGACTCATGCGAGACGTGAGGGCCTCGAACAGAAAACGACAATGATCGCCTAGACAACTAACCACCCTCGAATCAAGGCATGCAATGTCATCTTCATTTACCGGCACATAGGGATGTCAACAGGGCGGATCGGGGGCGGGGATCTAATCCCCATCCCCGCCCCGCGAAGCAAAACGGGGAAAATCGGCCCCGTCTCCGCCCCGGCGGGGATTCCCCGCCCCACCAATATTTAAAAAAAATTAAAATTTTACTATATAATATATAAATTTAATATATTTTTTTGGTAGAATATATTATTAAGTATATTTTAATCTTATTTATATTTATTTTAGTATTATATAAACTATATTTTAATATTATTTTAATATTAGTTATATATTATAGTAGACCGGGGCACGGGGCGGGGATCACCGCGGGGAAAAATGTCTCTCCGTCCCCGCCCCACGGGGATCAAAATTCGGGGATTCTCCGCCCCATTCGGGCTGGATCTCCGTGGGGACGGGGAATCCCCGCCCCACTGACAAGCCTACCGGCACATTGGAGGACTTCATCGGTGACTTCCCTTTCTGTGCGTAAGTCTTTAGTAGGGAGGGAAGTGACTATATAAGAAACACAAATTTTAGTAAAGATTTTCAAAGGATCAATATATTGTTTTTCTTATCGGCGAATGTATCAACTCTCTGTGCCACTGTACGAAGCTATTATGCGCATCTCCTAGCATCACAAGATTTGTGGTTGATACAGGAAGCCGGAACCCATCCTTTTCATACGCAATGATGTCAATAGAGACAAACAACCATGTTGCCTCTCGCAACTGGGACTGAATGAATGTCAGTTCGTCCCTCAATAGAGACAACCATGTTGCCTCTTTTTCTCATATTCTGCTCCGCACAATTCATAAACTCCTCAACATCATTCAAATACTCAGCCGTTGTTCGCATACTACGCATCCAACTCCGATCTATTCCAATCACCTAAACTATCTACCAAGTAAATTTATACAGATAAATCACTGAAACAAATATAATTCACATATATCATCAATTGCATGGCCTTGAGGGTCCTTATCTGTTAAGATCATTTTATAGTGTTCATTAGTTTTATTTGTATTAATTTTGTCTTTCATGGGTCAATGTACTTGTTATTTTGCTATTTGGGGTATGATATATATAGTGGGCTAGGGCTTATTTTATGTAACACTTTCCACAATAGTAAAAAAGTCCTATTTTGAGCTAAAACCTAGAAAACTGTGAACTCTCCACAACAAGATATAGCCGTCAAAGCAAAACACGCACAAACACACACTCGAAGTTGTTCACTATTTCATCGATTTCTAAGAGTTCTAGTTAGATTTCGGGACCTACATTATCACTCCAACCTAGCACATCTTAAACATTCATTATCACTAGCAAATGTGTGTTTGAACTTCGATATTTACGAAAATTCGACAGCATTTCCCCATAGTTCTCCAAGTAGACAACAAATACGAAAGGATATATTTATGTCTACCCAGAGAACATTTAAAAGAAATAAACCAAACTTTTCGTCCATATCAAAACTCAAATACGCATTACAACCTAAAGCGATAATAAACGTTTAAGAACGGTCCCAAAACTGGGACCATTCCTAATGAACAAATCTTGAACGAGTATCTAGGCTAATAAAAGTAGTAAATCACATAAGTTACAACGATTAAGCACATACTTTTCACATACAGAAACGCAATTAACGAAAATACGGAGTTAAAAATTACCATAAACATCCAAAATAAGCTCGAAGAATCCCGAACACAGCTGTCTAAGCAATAAGACCCTAAATTTCGAAGCAATAAAACGCCCAAAATTAAGTTTATATTTCGAAATCACCCAAAAAATCAAGAAATTCGATGTATATAAACAACAAATTCAACATATATACAACAAATAAACCGAATTCAAGCAAAATTGACCAAAATATTAGTCAAAATTCGAAAAACCCAAATCAATTTTGAAGAGAAAACTCAAAATTATACCAAGTTATCCCGTCGGTTTCGCCGCCGTCTACCCTTCGCCGTGGACTTGTTAACCGTCGCCTTCATCGTGGAGCTCAGAAGCCGTCGTATTCACCGTGGATTGGTTGTCAACTGATGTCGCCGCGTGGAGAAATATAATCGCGCAAGTAAAAAAATGAAAAGGAAGAGAGGGTTTTGGTTTTTAATAGAGAATAGGGGACGGTTTCAACCCGTAACCGTCGCCTATTCCATTTTTTTATATTTTTATTTTTACCTATAAGCGAAGGTTTCTACTAAGACCCATCGCCTATAGGTATTGTAAATTCTAGGCGACGGTTACTATCCCGTAACCGTCGCTTATAGTCGACGGAATTTAAAAACAAATAAAAAAATAAAAATCCTGCGCGTGGATTATAAGCGATGGTTTTGGAGAATCCGTCGCCTATAGTGCTGTAGCCTATAACTACATTTGTACTAGTGTATCTCACCTTATACATAATGACTACATAACACACATAACTTCTGTAAATACATCATGTAATGATCGATTTCATTTTTTTTTTCTCTTTTTGCTTTTTATGCAGGCCTAAGATGTTTATGAACTTCCTGATGATGAGGGTCTGGGATTCGTTGACCAAATTATTTTTTCCGACGAAATCTTGATTGTACATACTGACATGGATGGATCAGTATGTAGTAGACAATAGAGGTATAATAGTCGTATTGCAAAATATTTGTGATTTTTTGCAAGAAATTTTGAGCGCTTATGTTTTTTCGTATCTGCATACAGATTGGGCAAGATATCAAATCCGTCTTTCACAACAAATTTTCTGAATCCTTAGTAGTTAAGTGACGTGCTTTGGATCACGAGGATGATGTTGGATAGAGAAACACAAAATAGAGTAAGATTGGATGTCAAAGTTGTTTTTTTATTAATATCATGTGCTTTTATTCTTCGTTCAACTTAAAACTTGTTATGCAGAGACATCAGAATGCGCGCCATTGTTGGAGAGCCTTTATTGCTTAACGGTAATCTAGAATCCCATTATGTAAGTGGAATCATTTGTCAATTTGTTGTTGTGTAAGAATTTTTTTTAGTAAAAATTGAAATAGAGACTTAATTATGAACTAACTTCATTGTTCCGCGCGTTGAAAAGCTCATTGAATGTGTTTGATATGAAGAACTACGAAACAAGGTTTACCATTGCAACTGAAAATGTCAGTTATGTTATAAGGTAAGTCAATGTTTGACACAAATGAATGAGTAATTTTTTTCTAGTGATGATGATCAAACTTGTTTTTCATTCTAAAATAGCAAACCTGTTATTCTCTTCGTTGTAGATATGGTGTTAAAATAGATATGGTGTTCGTGGACGACTGGACAGTAGTCAAATTCGTTAATCGCCAGTGCCATAACAAGATCAACTCTTTTATAATGGTATATCCGAACGTTGTGATGTAGCAACGTGATCATGCTCTCCAAACGTAAGTCGTAGATTTTGCTAACGTTTGTTGTTTTTACCAACAGTTTCACGATCCATGCATGTTTATAGTGGTGAAGAGATTTTGATGCCTGATTTTGTTGTGGCGACCCTCATTTTCTAAATACTATTAGTGGCGGATTTTCCGCAACGTAAGCCGCGGAAGGCCCGTCTAACAAAAACTTTTCACACCATAGAATATATTACAACAAAACATCGTATTACAAAGACGATCCTGTACAAATGTCGTAGCCCCAAAATATCAAAAGGACAAAGAGCCTAGCGCCGCTCCATAGGTCTTCATCCATGTACAGCCTCACCCTCAAAAGTTCGTGGAGTCACCGCCATCAGCCCACCTCAGTCGCGACGTACCTCGACGTCGGATTCGGTAGTACCTACAACACGTAAACACTGAGCTATTTGCCCAATAGGTGAAAATATGCGTGAATGCAGCGTGCTCTCAGATCTCGTTCCTCAAACACCTCACAATATATGCACGCTCGACTTTTTCCTCTCGTCCCAACCTATCGTATACCATATGTCACATCAGGGCCCTAGGCTAGACTAGGCACCACGCACGCATAATAAAATACAGAGTCAGGGGCCCGCGCTCGGGTAGCCCATGCTAGTAGTGCATCTGGACGATCACGCCAAACATCCTCCCACTTGATCGCTCCCTCCCGAGTTTCCTCCTGCTCAAGTGGTAGCCTACGCTGGCAGTGCACCTGAACGATCATGCCAGGCATCCTCCTACCAGGTCGCTCGTTCCGCTAATCATCCGACGGTTTGCACCTCAAACTGCGCTCCAACGCAACTGAGTAGACGAATCGATCACGTCCGTCTCCCGTCTGGTGCCTCAGTCCTAACCTCATACTCCATTACGAGTCGACGACCAACATTGGTCACATTCTACCCCGCTCGTAGACACTATACAGTGTCACCGTGTCCGCACGGTCACCATCACTTGCACTGCTATGGATGCATATGTCGTGCATGTTGAAATGCAATGTTATCACACATATGGACTTTCCCGAATTTCCCTTCTTTGCCGAAAATTTGAGTTATTTAGTCAATTTTCTCTTCACCCAAAAATCTGGACCAAAGGCCCGAAATTTAATTTATGCGCCGAAAAAGTCTCTAGGCCCGAAGATTTGTTGCCCGAAAATGAGTCTGACGCCGAAAATATTTTGACCCAAAAATGTGGTCGACGCCGGAAAGTTCCACCCGAAAATTTTAATTTCAAACGCCGAAAACTTGATCCCGAATATCTTTCAAAGGCCCGAAACTCTTTACCCGAAAACAAACACAATTCGCCGAATTTCCTTTCTGACTCAGATTATTTAAAAAACTCGAAAATTATATTTTATTCCGCGAAAGCCTTGTTACCCGAAAATACTTTAATCGCCCGAAAATAGTTTCAAGGCTTGAATTTCATTCGTGCCCAAGACTATTCATAGGCCCGAAAATTAGTTAAAATACCCGAATATAAAAAATGCATCTACCCGAAAATACTCAAGAGTTTAACACTCGTTTCAAATATCGAAAACATTCCTTACTCACTTAAATCACATGTAAATACATATACAACACGAAATCATACAAACGTAACATAAATTTAAACGCACATATTCCCCCGAATTCTGTGCTTTAAACTCATGTAATCACCCGAAAGTCACACAAGGTCACGAAATATGTTATCACATAAAACACATAATATTTACGTGTTATAGATGAAAGATTTCACCTACCTCACGTCCGAAGTTTGCGTGTTGTAAGATTTTCCCGAACTCCCGATTTGTACGATTTTTCCCCGAGCTTCTTTGTTTCGAATGTTTTCTCCCTTTTTCTTTTCTTTGTTGCTTTCTTCTTAATGAAGTTTTGAGGTGTTTTTAAGTGTAGATATATGTTTATGTTTTGGACACATGGGTGATGATAAGGAGATGACAAGGAGGTGATAAGTAGGTGACATAGATTACCCATTTTGCTAAGAAATCTCCTTGTCCGAAAATTTATAAGGTTTACCCGAATTTCACCATCACTTTGCCCGAATTTTTGGCTTGGCCCAAAATCCTTTGTCCGAATTTCGGCTTGGCCAGAAAATCTTTGAAATTTGGGCTCTACCCGAATTTTATTACGAAGCCCGACTTTTGATATATTTTACCTTTTTCTCCAAATTTCGGATTTTTACTTACATAACACATAAACCTTTCTCATTGAAACATTTACATAGATAATTTCATCATAAATCCCGTATTAAATTTTTTACGGGTGTTACATCCTCCCCCCTTAAAAGAATTTCGTCCCCGAAATTACATCGATTGAAATAATTCGGGATAACGACTTCTCATATTATCATCTCTCTCCCAAGTGGCCTCTTCAACCGATTGGTTCCGCCACAGTACTTTGACTAACGAAATATTTTTATTCCGAAGACGCTTCACTTCGTGCATCAAAATTTCTATCGGCCTTTCTTCATAACTCCAGTCTGGCTTAAGGTGTTGATATAGGGACTCGTTCTGGATCACATGGCTTGGGTCCGCTACGTATTTTCGTAACGTCGATACGTGGAATACGTCGTGGACTTGCGACAGTGAAGCCGCCAGTTCTAATTGGTAAGCGACCTCGCCGACCCGTATGAGTATTCTGAAAGGGCCAATATATCTCGGACTCAGCTTGCCCTTTCGCCCGAATCTCTTTACGCCCTTCATTGGTGATACTTTCAAAAACACCCAGTCATCTTCTGCGAATTCCAGTGGCCTCCGTCTCTGATCCGCATAGCTCTTTTGTCTACTCTGAGCCGTTCGCATTCTCTCCCGAATTTTCTTTATGGCTTCCGTCATTTCACGCACCATATCGGGGCCTAATAATGTTTTCTCGCCGACTTCGTCCCAGTGTACTGGAGATCGGCATTTACGCCCGTATAAGGCCTCGTACGGTGTCATCCCAATCGTCGCGTGATAGCTATTATTGTATGAGAACTCGATCAATGGCAGGTATTTGCTCCAATTTCCCTTGAAGTCTAGTACGCATGCACGTAACATATCCTCAAGGGTTTGGATCGTTCGTTCGGATTGTCCGTCTGTCTGAGGATGGTAAGCGGTACTGAACAAGAGTTTGGTTCCCATTGCTTTCTGTAAACTTCTCCAGAAATTCGATAGAAATCTCGAATCTCGATCCGAGACGATAGAAGATGGAATCCCATGGAGCTGAACTATTTCCTGAATATATAACTCCGCGTACCGCTCCATGGAAAAGGTTGAGCTAATCGGCAGAAAATGAGCAGATTTGGTTAGGCGATCAACAATCACCCAAATGGCGTCGTGGCCTTTGATTGTTTTCGGTAAGCCAACGACAAAGTCCATCGTGATGTGGTCCCATTTCCATTCAGGAATCGGCAGAGGTTGTAAGGTTCCCGCCGGTCGTTGGTTCTCTGGCTTAATTTGCTGACAGATTAGACATTGGCTTACAAAGGTAGCAATGTCTTTCTTCATCCCCGGCCACCAGTAGGTCGTTCGCAAATCTCGATACATCTTCGTGGTGCCTGGATGTACCGAGTACGCTGTGGCATGTGCCTCCGTCATTACAGTTCGTCGTAGTTCCGCATCATTGGGTACGTACAAACGGTCCTTATATTGGAGACTCCCGTCTTCGCGTATTTCAAAGTCGGATGGTGTTTCTTCTGGTTGCGCGCCTTTCACTTTCAAGTACAGCTCGTCTCTCTCCTGTGCCTTCTTGATTCGCTCTAACAATGTGGGTTGAAGGGTTAGTGTAGCCAGTTTTGTCTCGACTTCGCCCAAATTAACTACTTCCACCCCGAGTCGATTTAACTCTGTGCTCACAGCTTTTTGGCTCAATGCGTCAGCAACTACGTTTGCTTTGCCTGGATGGTAGTTGATTACGCAGTCGTAATCTTTTACTAGCTCCAGCCAACGTCGTTGCCTCATGTTCAACTCCTTCTGGGTGAAAAAATACTTCAAGCTTTTGTGATCGGTGTATATCTCGCACCTTTCTCCGTAGAGGTAGTGTCGCCAGATTTTCAGAGCGAAAACCACCGCTGCGAGTTCTAGGTCGTGGGTTGGGTAATTCTTCTCGTACTCCTTCAATTGTCGAGAAGCATAAGCGATAACCTTCCCGTTCTGCATTAGCACGCATCCCACACCGTTCTTCGAAGCCTCACTATATACCGAGAACCCTCCGGTTCCTGATGGTATTGTCAGAATTGGGGCCGATGTAAGTCTTTTCTTCAACTCCTGGAAGCTCTGTTCACACGACTCTGTCCATTTGAATGGAACATTCTTCCTTGTCAAGTTCGTCAATGTCGAGGCAATGCTGGAGAAATCGGCTATGAACTTACGGTAATATCCCGCAAGTCCTAAGAAGCTCCGAACTTCGGTAGGAGTGGTTGGACGTGGCCAGTTATTAACGGCTTCAATCTTACTAGGGTCCATAGAAATTCTATTCCCAGAAATCACGTGTCCCAAGAAGGCCACTTGCTCGAGCCAAAATTCACATTTCTTGAATTCGGCGTAGAGCTGTTTCTCTCGCAGAATTTCTAAGATGATTCGTAAGTGAGCGGCATGTTCTTCTTTTGTCTTAGAGTAGATAAGAATATCGTCGATAAAGACGATAACGAAGCGATCAAGAAAGTCCTTGAAAACCCGGTTCATCAGGTCCATAAAGGCAGCTGGCGCGTTAGTCAGCCCGAAAGGCATGACTAGAAACTCGTAATGGCCGTACCTCGTGCTGAATGCAGTTTTAGGAACGTCTGTCTTCCTGATTTTTAACTGATGGTATCCCGAGCGGAGATCAATTTTCGAGAATACCGTGGCGCCTTGCAGTTGATCGAATAAGTCGTATATCCTGGGTAATGGATACTTATTCTTGATAGTGATTTTGTTCAGCTCCCGGTAGTCGATGCACAGCCGCATCGACCCATCTTTCTTTCGTGCAAATAATACCGGTGCTCCCCAAGGTGAGAAGCTGGGCTGAATAAATCCTTTCTGCGATAGTTCTTCTAACTGTTCTTTTAGCTTCCGTAATTCATTCGGAACCAGTCGATAGGGGGCTTTGGAAATTGGGGCTGATCCTGGTATCAGATCGATAGTGAACTGTATTTCTAGATCAGGGCGTAACCCCGGGAGTTCATCGGGAAATACATCTGCAAACTCATTCACGATAGGCATATCTTTCAGCTCAGGTTGGGGTATTTCTTCTGCCTTTACCGCGTACATAAGAAAAGACTCGCAACCCGACCTCAAAAGTCGCTGAGCCTTTAGAGCAGAAATTCGGGGCATACTACGTCGGTTCGCCTTATCCAAAAAAGTGAACACCTCTTCTTCGGGTAATTAGAATCTAATGATCTTCTTATTGCAATCGATAGTGGCTCCATATCTTGAAAGCTAATCCACCCCGAATATGATGTCATAATCGCTCATCGGGATTATAATCAAATCGACCTCTAAATTTCTACCCTCGACGTTTACGGGGCACTTCTCTACTACTCTATTTGTTCGAATTGGGTCCCCGTAAGGTAAGGTCACCACATAATTGCACTCAGACCGAGTAGGATAGATTCTCATTTCAGCCACATAGTTAGCCGACACAAACGAATGTGTGGCTCCAGAATCAATGAGCACCAAAGTAGGTACATTATATATAATTAACCTACCCGTCACAACTGAAGGGTTCGCCTCTGCCCCCTCGTTTGTTAGGGTAAATACCCGTGCTGGAACTGGTGGTGGTCGTACAGGTGTCTGGGCCTGATTCCCTGGTTGGTTGCAGTTTCGCGCGTAATGTCCCGGCTTCCCGCACTGGTAGCAGATGGTGTTAGGGTTGGGTCCTGCTTCGAAGCAAGCGCCCGTGTGATAGCGTCCACAGCGTTGACATTGTGGAGTGGGAGCAGTGGGTCGAACTGGGAAGTTGGTAGGTCCCATATTCGGCCTTGGCTGCCAGTTGGATGGTCATAGGCGACCTCCTCGGTTATTGTTGGGGCCTTTTCCGAAAAAATTGCCTTTTTCGATCACCCCCGCCTCCCTGTTGGTTCTCTACCTTTCTCTTTGCTTCTTGCGCCGCCACGATCCGTGCCTCCGCTTGTTCTGCAATGATTGCTCGCTCAGCTACTTGTGTAAACGTCACTCCTCGCGTGCCCACCATGCTTACGTCTCTGTAGACCTCAGGTTTGAGGCCTATCATAAAACGTGCCACCTTTAGTGCGTCTGTCGCCACCATATGAGGAGCGAAGCGCGACAGTTCTTCAAACTTGCGGATGTATTCCGCAACGGTCATTCTCCCTTGCTTGAGATTGATGAATTCGTTCATTCGTTGGGCTCGATCGTGGGCGGTAAAATACTTGTCGTGGAAGAGTTCCTTATATCGTTCCGAGGTCATATTGATTGGGTCCTCTAGGATTTTGATGGTGTCCCACCAAAACCTAGCATTCCCGCGGAGCATTGAGATAGCTCATAACACCCTCTCGTTCTCTGGAACTCGGCTATACAGGAACATGTCCTCGATTGTACGTAACCAATCATCGGCCATAGTAGGATCAGTAGCGTCCGAGAATGTCGGGGGTTTCATCTTGCGAAATCTTTCTCCTATAATCTCCACACGTTCTGGTTGTGGAGATTGACGGGGTTCTGCCAAACTCCGATTGTGGATGAGGTCATTAATCTGATCCGACTGACGTTGAATCAGTTCGGTGAGTCGCATAATTGTTGAGTCCCGTTCGTTCATGGGGGACTCAGGTGCAGCCCTACGGCTGGACTCGCCCGTATCTCTACGTCCTCTAGTCATCTTGATACTATTATCTAAAATTAATCACACCAACAAACACATAACTTTCACATTTAGTCATAGTAAATCGTAAAACTCACAGGCAAGGCTGATCCTCCAGGCTTTTGAGTGGCCGTACATGGACAGTCTTCAGAATCCCTAACCTAAGCTCTGATACCACCTGTGGCGACCCTCATTTTCTAAATACTATTAGTGGCGGATTTTCCGCAACGTAAGCCGCGGAAGGCCCGTCTAACAAAAACTTTTCACACCATAGAATATATTACAACAAAACATCGTATTACAAAGACGATCATGTACAAAGGCCGTAGCCCTAAAATATCAAAAGGACAAAAAGCCTTGCGCCGCTCCACAGGTCTTCATCCATGTACAGCCTCGCCCTCAAAAGTCCGTGGAGTCACCGCCATCAGCCCGCCTCAGTCGCGATGTACCTCGACGTCGGATTCGGTAGTACCTACAACACGTAAACACTGAGCTATTTGCCCAGTAGGTGAAAATATGCGTGAATGCAGCGTGCTCTCAGATCCCGTTCCTCAAACACCTCACAATATATGCACGCTCGACTTTTTCCTCTCGTCCCAACCTATCGTATACCATATGTCACATCAGGGCCCTAGGCTAGACTAGGCACCACGCGCGCACAATAAAATACAGAGTCAGGGGCCCGCGCTCGGGTAGCCCATGCTAGTAGTGCATCTGGACGATCACGCCAAACATCCTCCCACTAGATCGCTCCCTCCCGAGTTTCCTCCTGCTCAAGCGGTAGCCTACGCTGGCAGTGCACCTGAACGATCACGCCAGGCATCCTCCTACCAGGTCGCTCCTTCCGCTAATCATCCGACGGTTTGCACCTCAGACTACGCTCCAACGCAACTGAGTAGACGAATCGATCACGTCCGTCTCCCGTCTGGTGCCTCAGTCCTAACCTCATACTCCATTACGAGTCGACGACCAACATTGGTCACATTCTACCCCGCTCGTAGACACTATAGAGTGTCACCGTGTTCGCACGGTCACCATCACTTGCACTGCTATGGATGCATATGTCGTGCATATTGAAATGCAATGTTATCACACATATGGACTTTCCCGAATTTCCCTTCTTTGCCGAAAATTTGAGTTATTTACTCAATTTTCTCTTTACCCAAAAATCTGGACCAAAGGCCCGAAATTTAATTTATGCGCCGAAAAAGTCTCTAGGCCCGAAAATTGAATCAAAGCCCGAAGATTTGTTGCATATTAGATAATGGCTTAGCTATTTTCGAAAAATCCTTAATGAAGCGTCGATAGAATCCTGCATGGCCCAAAAAGCTTCGAACCGCCTTAACCGACGTGGGCGGGGGCAGCTGCTCGATTGCATCAATCTTGGCTTGATCAAGTTGTTGATAAATTAGGATATTACGTGATTTTTATACCCTTAAATTTGCATATTTGATCGTTATCTATTTAAATATTCTTGAATATCTTATGTTTGCATGTCATTTCTTATTCAATAGATATATTGAAATAATCACTATAATTTAAGTCTTTAGGGGTTTTTCTGCAATATTTAGGAGTATTGAGGCAATTATGCAATTTAACTAATTTTTGAAAGTGAAGGAAGCATATCAACGTGGATTGGTGAGAAAGAGTCAAAGGGGAAGATTTTCTTTTACTTGAGAATCAAGACAAACGGATGAGAGAGAGAATTATAAGAGAAGATGAGAGAATAAAGTGGAGGATATTTATTTCCTTAAATCTAGAAGAGAATAGTTTCCATAGCAAGGCTCAAGGATACACACAAGGAAAGAAGGATCTCATGTAACTTAATGCTCAAGAAGTAATCTCCCATAAAAAGGGCAGCTCTCAACCCTAATCAAATGATCCGACGGCTGCCACATCTCTCATCCTACAGCCCTCACGCACACCTCACCTAAGCAGCCACCTCCCGAAGCAGCCACCTTCCATCAATCTCACGTCACCTCTCACCCTCAACACGGCAGCCCTCTAACCAGCCACCTCCCGAAGCAAGCAGCTACGTCTCGTGCGAAGAACAGAGGGGCAGCGAGAAGATCTAGACGGCTTGCAAGGGCGTTTCTTCTTCCCAATCACGACGGAAAATCCCGAGGAGATACGTGACAATTCGAATACCGTGAGGGGAAGAATTCTATCTTTTTAATATTTTATTTTCAACAATGTTTTCTTTTAATTCGTTGCTGATTTCGTTTATTAATATGATTGGCTAAGTTCTTTTGTGATTAAGACCGTGTTAGGCCGAATTATGACTACGTATTAATGCTATTCGTATTTTATTTAATTACATGAGTTATGTTATGTGTTCTATGCTTGATTTTAATGCTTGTGTGTGCCTGATCAACATATGCATGATCTTTGATTGGTTTATGAGACGGACAAAGTGATTAGACCGATTAGAACAATAAGCATCGAACACCACTGCGTAAAACCGACCAGACATGGAATTCGGTTTCGTATGTGTGGTTTCTGAGATCTTAGGCGCCGAAAGCGTCTAAACTCGGGGAATTTCATAGAGATTGAATGCATGCATAGAAACTACAGTCATATAGACATATAGGGATTGGTTCTCTATCGCATAGGATTGCTATTGCAGGACAAACGAGTAGCGATTGTTTTAGGAAATTTTACCTTGACTTAGATTCATGTTGATTAGATAGATTCGATTGCATGACGACGTAGGAGTAATTTGTGCTGAGCATGTGTCTTGATCACGCTTCGTTTATTGATTTCAAACCATTATCTTTATTTGCTTTAGTTTTCTTATTTGCGTTATCTTTTAATTCATCGTTAATCAAATCTTATAAAAATCAGAAAAACATATTTTAGTCTAAATTAGGATTAAGAATATTTTCTTAGAATTAATAGAGTTGTCTTCGTGGATCGATACTCGGACTTCGTCCGTTTTACTACTTGCACGACCTAGTACACTTGCTAGTATTCGAGCGTGTCAAGTTTTTGGCGCCGCTGCCGGGGACAGCGGTATCATTGGTTCTAGGGTTTATTCTAGATTTTAGTTTAGATCTTATTTATTTATCTGCATATTTTCATTATTATTTTATTAACTTCTTTTACTTACGTTGATTCATCATCTTTGGCAGAGATTCTCGTTTGTGCATGACACGAAGCTCGAATAAGGAACCACTACTATTTGATGCAGAACTCGAAGCTACGTTGCGACGCAATAATCGAATTCGCAGACAAAGGATGGCGAATCAAAATCAAGAAGAGCAACACCAAGAGATAATTGCTCCACGACCTACTCTACTAAGCCGAGCCCTTCCGGGCCCCTTTGATGATAATGACCCGATAGTGATTCCCGAAGGGCCTAACAATCAATTCGAGATCAAGCCGGTGACCTTGCATATGGTGACAGGGGCGGTACAATTCCATGGGCTAACTAATGAAGACGCCAATGCCCACGTCACCAAATTTCGGCAAATTTGCAGAACGATCAAGTACCCGGGGGTTTCTACTGAGGTAATTAGACTTACATTCTTTCCTTTCTCCCTTGTAGGAAAAGCATCAGAATGGTTCTCGTCGCTGCCACATGCATCGATCGAAAGCTGGGAACAGATGGTCGAGTGTTTCTTAGGCAAGTACTACCCACTCTCGAGGACTAGCGAGATAAGGAGCGAGCTGGTGAATTTCAAACAAGAAGGGGGCGAGACGTTGAGCGACGCTTGGAGTCGATATAAGAGGCTCCTCAGACAATGCCCAAATCATTGCATACCACTGATCGTCCAGATGCAATCCTTTTTCTTGGGGCTTAGCACCCAGAACAAGCGCATTGTCGACGGAGGGTGCAACACGAACTTTATGGAACTTGATGATGCAGACGCACTTGCAGCCATCGAGAGGATCGCGGCCTATCCAGCAAGGTACACTGTTCAAGATTTGGATCGAAGGGCAGCGGGCGTCCACGAGATAAGCACCTCAATGGAGGCGCAATTTGAGGCCATACATCGGAGACTAGACGAGATGCAAGCCAAAAGTCCCGACGAGGTGAATCAAATCCAGTCAAGGCAAAGGAACTTCTACTCAAATACGTATGATCCAAGTTGGAGAGGCCACCCGAATCTGTCCTATGGAAATTCACACTATTTGAAACCCGCGGAGGCACAACATCAGCAAGAACGATCTCCATATCAGAAGCCATCAGGATATCAAAACCAACAGGAGCCACCACTGCCGAAACAAAAAGCCGACTGGGAAATAGCAATTGAGAAAATGGCAAGCTTCCAAGGTGAGCAGAATCGCAAGATGGACGAGCGGCTAAATAAGATAGAAAATTCAATACAAAATTTATCATCTACGATGGATCATCTAGCCAATTCCATGTCCGAGCGCAAGCAAGGGACACTACCGAGCAACACCGAGAGAAACCCGAAAGAGTTTGCAAAGGCCATTCAGCTAAGGAGTGGAAAGACGCTAGAAGCAGCCCCAAAGACTCAGGAAGTGGAAGAAGAAATCAAGGAAAATGTAGACCAGAGCAATCACGGCCGTGAACAAGGTCAGAATGCGAATTTTTCAGAGGACGAAAGGAAACCTGAGCCACCACCACCGATTAAGATCCGACCTCCATTTCCTGCAGCACTACGAAAGGGAAAACATGATAAGCATTTTGAACGTTTTATCGATATATTTAGAAAGCTTGAGATTAATATCCCCTTTTGTGAAGCTCTTTTGCAGATCCCAAAGTATGCAAAGTTCATGAAGGACATACTCTCAAATAGAAATAAGCTGGAGGAGCATGGTACGATAGCCCTAAGTGAAGAATGCTCGGCCGTACTACAAAGAAAGCTACCACCGAAGATCAAAGACAGGGGGAGTTTCTCTATCCCTTGCTCTATAGGCTCACTCTCGTTTACTAATGTTTTATGTGATCTAGGTGCGAGCATTAACTTACTGCCTTTCTCACTTCTTAGGAAACTAGGAGTTGGCGAGCCGAAGCCCACATCTACGATTCTTCAGCTGGCGGACAGATCAATCACATACCCTAGAGGAATCATAGAAGATGTGCTAGTGAAGGTGGGAGAACACTACTTTCCCGCAGATTTTGTGGTCTTAGACATGGAAGAAGACACTGACATGCCGTTGATACTTGGTAGGCCGTTTCTCAACACGGCAAGAGCTCTAATCGACGTCGGTAATGGTAAGCTCATCCTACAAGTAGGGGATGAGAAGGTAGAGTTTGATGTATACAAGGCCATGAAACACCCTACGGATGACAATTCATGTTCCTTTGTTGATAGTATTGACCTGTGTGCTTTCGAGTATTTCAGCGTTTTCAAGAATAAGGATGAGTTGGAAGCATGTCTAGCAGGAGAGGATATAGAGAATCAAGCTGATTTAGACTATACTGTGGCAAGCCTAGAAGCTAACCCACCTCATCGAAGGTCGGCCAGACCAAGAGTTGAGCCACTCGATCGACCTTTAGGATCGCTGCCACGACCATCAATCGAAGACCCTCCGACCTTAGATCTTAAGCCTTTACCTAGTCATCTTAAGTATGTTTACCTTGGCACCTCTGATACTTTACCTGTGATTATTTCTTCTTCATTGACAGGTCTCATGGAAGAAAAACTATTAAGGGTGCTAAGGAACACAAGCGGGCATTCGCATGGAAGGTGGCCGATATCAAAGGAATAAGCCCGACCGTTTGCATGCACAAGATTTTGATGGAAGATTCGTACAAGCCAGTCGTACAACCACAGAGGCGCTTGAACCCAACAATGCAAGAAGTTGTGAAGAATGAGGTAATCAAGCTTTTGGACGCAGGTATTATTTATCCTATCTCTGATAGTGCGTGGGTTAGTCCAACACAGGTAGTCCCAAAAAAAGGGGGTATGACTGTTATAAAAAATGCTTCTAATGAGTTGATCCCGACTAGGACAGTTACTGGATGGCGTGTTTGCATAGATTATAGGAAATTAAATGATGCCACCCGTAAAGATCATTTCCCACTTCCCTTTATTGATCAGATGTTAGAAAGATTAGCTGGGCATGAGTTTTATTGCTTTCTAGATGGTTATTCGGGTTATAATCAGATTTCTATAGCGCTTGAGGATCAGGAAAAAACTACTTTTACTGTCCTTATGGTACTTTTGCATATAGACGTATGCCATTTGGATTATGTAATGCACCAGCTACTTTTCAGAGATGCATGCTAGCTATTTTTCATGATGTAGTGGAGAAGTTTATGGAGATTTTTATGGATGATTTTTCTGTGTTTGGCCCTTCGTTTGATGCATGCCTCGATAATTTAGCATTCGTTCTTAAACGTTGTGAGGAGACTAACCTTGTCTTGAATTGGGAGAAGTGTCATTTTATGGTACAGGAAGGTATAGTTCTAGGTCATAAGGTATCACACAAGGGAATCGAGGTAGATCAAGCCAAGATTGATGCAATCGAGCAGCTGCCCCCGCCCACGTCGGTTAAGGCGGTTCGAAGCTTTTTGGGCCATGCAGGATTCTATCGACGCTTCATTAAGGATTTTTCGAAAATAGCTAAGCCATTATCTAATATACTTGTTAAAGATGTTGTTTTTAACTTCACTGAAGATTGTTTGCAGGCCTTTCGAGCTTTAAAGGAGAAACTCACTACAGCCCCAGTAATAGTTGCACCAGATTGGACTCTACCATTCATTTTGATGTGCGACGCCAGCGACGGTGCGGTAGGAGCTGTGTTGGGACAGCGTAAGGATAAGATATTTCAAACAATTTATTATGCTAGCAAGACTCTAGACGATGCACAGAGGAACTATGCTACTACCGAGAAAGAATTACTGGCTGTGGTATTTGCGGTAGACAAATTCCATTCTTATCTTGTGTTGAATAAAGTTATTGTATACACTGATCATGCTGCACTTAGACACTTATTTGCTAAGAAAGATGCTAAGCCTAGGTTGATTCGTTGGATTTTATTGCTGCAAGAGTATGACTTAGAAATTCGTGATAAGAAGGGTGTTGAGAATGTGATAGCTGATCATTTATCTAGGCTAGACAATTCACATGAGCAGAATAGGAATTTACCTATCGATGAATGCTTTCCTGATGAACAGTTATATGCTTTACTTGATACATCATTACCTTGGTATGCGGATTTTGCGAATTATGCTGCTACAGGTGAAGTACCAGCTGGTCTAAATTTTCATCAGAAAAAGAAGTTTCTTTCTGATGCGAAGCATTATCTATGGGACGATCCATTCCTATTCAAGACATGTTCTGACCAAGTAATCCGGCGATGTATTCCCTCTGAAGAGGTAAACTCTGTCCTATCTTGTCATTCTGGTTTAACGGGTGGACATCATGGGCCTACTAGGACTGCATTTAAAGTACTTCAATCAGGTTTATTCTGGCCTACCTTGTTCAAAGATGCTCATTCATATGTGGCTTCATGTGATCGCTGTCAGCGTACTGGTGCTATTTCTAGAAAGCATGAGATGCCCTTGAATATTATGCTAGAAGTTGAACTATTTGATGTATGGGGTATTGACTTTATGGGGCCCTTTCCTACATCTTTCTCTAATAAGTATATTCTCGTTGCAGTAGATTATGTGTCTAAGTGGGTAGAGGCTGAAGCATGTAGGACAAATGATGCACGTGTAGTTATTCGTTTTCTTAAGAAGCATGTCTTTACGCGTTTCGGTACACCTAGGGCGATAATTAGCGACGGTGGTACTCATTTTTGTAATAAGTTATTTGCTAATTTGTTGTCTAAGTATGGTGTGAAGCATAAAGTTTCTACCCCATACCATCCTCAGACGAGTGGGCAGGTAGAAGTCTCGAATAGGGAGCTGAAGCAGATCTTGGAAAAGACGGTGAACGCCTCAAGGAAAGATTGGTCGTTGAAGTTAGATGATGCACTTTGGGCGTATCGTACCGCATATAAAACTCCAATAGGGACTTCACCTTTTCGTCTAGTTTTTGGAAAAGCATGCCATTTACCTGTTGAGCTAGAACATCGTGCATATTGGGCTATTAAGAAACTTAATTTTGATAATTTTGAGGCAGGTAAAAACAGGTTGCTCCAGCTGAACGAGATGGAAGAGTTTCGCCAAAATGCATACGAGAATGCGAAGCTGTATAAGGAGCGAACAAAGAAATGGCATGATAAGAGAATAATGAAAAGAGAGTTCAAGGTCGGAGATCAAGTCCTATTATTCAACTCACGGCTACGACTATTTCCAGGAAAGTTAAAAAGTAAGTGGGTAGGGCCATACGTCGTGGAGAAAATCTTCCCATCTGGAGCGGTACAGATCCTAATCAACGGGAAGGATTCTCACAAGGTCAATGGGCACCGGCTGAAATTATACAATGATAAGGGAATTGGAGAGACAATCTCGGTAATTCTTGAGGAACCAAGTATTACTGACACCTCGGCTTTTTATCGTTCTATGTCTTTCAGGGACACCTCGTCTGGAGAGAATACCAGCGAGCTGAAGGACCTCCAGAACCATGAAGCAAGCCGAGATACCGATCCTCCTTGATCGGGTCGAGAGTCGAGCTAACGACTTTAAAAACAGCGCTTCTTGGGAGGCAACCCAAGTCTTATCGATGCATATTTATTATTTCAGTCCTATTTTATCTTTTATTATATATCTATAATTCGTTATCACGGTGTTCGTTTAGTCGTGTTTCCTCACAGGATCGTAGCTAGTTTGGGGGTGATCCATCATAAAGAGGTAGCTCGTTTACTGTGGAGCAACCAAAGTCTTCTTACGTCCCCACCTACATCGATCAACACATTATTCAGGGCAGTATCACTTAAACTCTTTCTTTGCTTTAATTTTTACACATTGAGGACAATGTGATAATTAGTTTGGGGGTGGGGTGACACATGCTAGATTTATATGCTCACATGTTTAGGTATCGATGTATTGATTGATGAAAGTTGGTATTGGAACATCATCTCTGAAAGCTCCTGTCTGTGATGAAAATTTTTAAATTTTGTGTCGTGATAAGATTCAACGAGTTGAATGTGAAAGTCTGACATGTTATGTGTTTTGATATTAGCATGATTATTTGGCTACATTGATTGCTTTAGGAAGATAATGCGTATCATGATACACAAATCCAGCGTTATATGTGAGTTTTTGAGCCTTCAGAAAAGATTATTAGAGCAACTCATTACATGCTCAATGTGTTTTTCATGAGTGTCACGCATGGACTGAATATTTTCGAACTTGCTTTGTTATGCATGTCAACATTACTATGTGGATTTTATGCGCGAAAATGAGAAGGGCACCTAGGATTGAGTCGCTGGCCTAAATATCTCCATGCCTCACATGTTTATCACTTAGTGAGCCCCTTTGAGCCTTATTTGACTTATTTATTGATATGGAGCCTAGATATTAAGCCATGTTAGCCTCATATTTAGCCTTACTACCCGCTATCAACGTGTTATTTACTGATCGTTTGGTGGGAGAGAAGCGAGAAATGCAACGTCGGTGCAAAAAAAAAAAAAAAAAAAAAAAGAAAAAAGCGAGCTATGAACTCCTCCATCGATAATCTATCATCCTAAAAAGGATTGAAAGAAGAGGAGCATAGTATCTATATATAAAAAAAAATACTAAGAACCCTTCCCGCGATAATCTCTCATTCTGAAAATAAGAGAAGGGCTTAGATGAAAAAGAAAAAAAAAATGAAGGGCAGAAATGAATAAGCACCGGCGTGAGCAAAGTGAGAAGAATATGAGAAGAGCGATTCAGTGATTAATATGCTTGATTCTTTTAGCTCACTTATCCCATATGACATACCTCTTTAACCCGAGCCCCATTACAACCGTTGATAAAAGACCCTTTGATTCGTGCATGACTTCTGACTAAGTGATTGTGACGTGATATATTTGCAAGCCTAGAGTAATATCTTTCCATATTGTGAATTGAGCGTTTTGATACATATCCCATTAAACACTTTGAGTGATTTGAGCGATCCATGTGAGAGTTGTTGAGTGATACGTGTTAGAATTCTGAAAATATCTTTGTTGCTGTGATATGATTACGAACTATCACTTCATGTTTCGTGTTTTGCCTGAATCATTCATTAGCTGATGACGATCTCGATCTATTGTGCTTTTATTTTCTGAGATAAAACAGGAGTGACTCATTTGATGATGTTGTGCAATCCTAACTTGATTTATTCTTGTTTCGCTTTTATGATCGAGGACGATCGAAGCTAGTTTGGGGGTTGTTGATAAATTAGGATATTACGTGATTTTTATACCCTTAAATTTGCATATTTGATCGTTATCTATTTAAATATTCTTGAATATCTTATGTTTGCATGTCATTTCTTATTCAATATATATTGGAATAATCACTATAATTTAAGTCTTTAGGGGTTTTTCTGCAATATTTAGGAGTATTGAGGCAATTATGCAATTTAACTAATTTTTGAAAGTGAAGGAAGCATATCAACGTGGATTGGTGAGAAAGAGTCAAAGGGGAAGATTTTCTTTTCCTTGAGAATCAAGACAAACGGATGAGAGAGAGAATTATAAGAGAAGATGAGAGAATAAAGTGGAGGATATTTATTTCCTTAAATCTAGAAGAGAATAGTTTCCATAGCAAGGCTCAAGGATACACACAAGGAAAGAAGGATCTCATGTAACTTAATGCTCAAGAAGTAATCTCCCATAAAAAGGGCAGCTCTCAACCCTAATCAAATGATCCGACGGCTGCCACATCTCTCATCCTGCAGCCCTCACGCACACCTCACCTAAGCAGCCACCTCCCGAAGCAGCCACCTTCCATCAATCTCACGTCACCTCTCACCCTCAACACGGCAGCCCTCTAACCAGCCATCTCCCGAAGCAGCCACCTCCCGAAGCAAGCAGCTACGTCTCGTGCGAAGAACAGAAGGGCAGCGAGAAGATCTAGACGGCTTGCAAGGGCGTTTCTTCTTCCCAATCACGACGGGAAATCCCGAGGAGATACGTGACAATTCGAATACCGTGAGGGGAAGAATTCTATCTTTTTAATATTTTATTTTCAACAATGTTTTCTTTTAATTCGTTGCTGATTTCGTTTATTAATATGATTGGCTAAGTTCTTTTGTGATTAAGACCGTGTTAGGCCGAATTATGACTACGTATTAATGCTATTCGTATTTTATTTAATTACATGAGTTATGTTATGTGTTCTATGCTTGATTTTAATGCTTGTGTGTGCCTGATCAACATATGCATGATCTTTGATTGGTTTATGAGACGGACAAAGTGATTAAACCGATTAGAACAATAAGCATCGAACACCACTGCGTAAAACCGACCAGACATGGAATTCGGTTTCGTATGTGTGGTTTCTGAGATCTTAGGCGCCGAAAGCGTCTAAACTCGGGGAATTTCATAGAGATTGAATGCATGCATAGAAACTACAGTCATATAGACATATAGGGATTGGTTCTCTATCGCATAGGATTGCTATTGCGGGACAAACGAGTAGCGATTGTTTTAGGAAATTTTACCTTGACTTAGATTCATGTTGATTAGATAGATTCGATTGCATGACGACGTAGGAGTAATTTGTGCTGAGCATGTGTCTTGATCACGCTTCGTTTATTGATTTCAAACCATTATCTTTATTTGCTTTAGTTTTCTTATTTGCGTTATCTTTTAATTCATCGTTAATCAAATCTTATAAAAATCAGAAAAACATATTTTAGTATAAATTAGCATTAAGAATATTTTCTTAGAATTAATCGAGTTGTCTTCGTGGATCGATACTCGGACTTCATCCGTTTTACTACTTGCACGACCTAGTACACTTGCTAGTATTCGAGCGTGTCAGTTCCACCCGAAAATTTTAATTTCAAACGCCAAAAACTTGAGCCCGAATATCTTGCAAAGGTCCAAAACTCTTTACCCGAAAACAAACACAATTCGCCGAATTTTCTTTCTGACTCAGATTATTTAAAAGACTCGAAAATTATATTTTATTCCGCGAAAGCCTTGTTACCCGAAAATACTTTAATCGCCCGAAAATAGTTTCAAGGCTTGAATTTCATTCGTGCCCAAAACTATTCATAGGCCCGAAAATTAGTTAAAATACCCGAATATCAAAAATGCATCTACCCGAAAATACTCAAGAGTTTAACACTCGTTTCAAATATCGAAAACATTCCTTACTCACTTAAATCACATGTAAATACATATACAACACAAAATCATATAAACGTAACATAAATTTAAACGCACATATTCCCCCGAATTCTATGCTTTAAACTCATGTAATCACCCGAAAGTCACACAAGGTCACGAAAATATGTTATCACATAAAACACATAATATTTACGTGTTATAGATGAAAGATTTCAACTACCTCACGTCCGAAGTTTGCGTGTTCTAAGATTTTTCCGAACTCCCGATTTGTACGATTTTTCCCCGAGCTTCTTTGTTTCGAATGTTTTCTCCCTTTTTCTTTTCTTTGTTGCTTTCTTCTTAATGAAGTTTTGAGGTGTTTTTAAGTGTAGATACATGTTTAAGTTTTGGACACATGGGTGATGATAAGGAGATGACAAGGAGGTGATAAGTAGGTGACAAAGCTTACCCCTTTGGCTAAGAAATCTCCTTGTCCGAAAATTTATAAGGTTTACCCGAATTCCACCATCACTTTGCCCGAATTTTTGGCTTGGCCCGAAAATCTTTGAAATTTGGGCTCTACCCGAATTTTATTACCAAGCCCGACTTTTGATATATTTTACCTTTTTCTCCAAATTTCGGATTTTTACTTACATAACACATAAACCTTTCTCATTGAAATATTTACATAGATAATTTCATCATAAGTCCCGTATTAAATTTTTTACGGGTATTACATTTGTGATTCCTGATGAGGCTATAGCCTTGGACGAGAAAGGACAGTTTCTTACTGTCACTGGCATGTCCTTAATCGTTTGAACTATGAGAGCAGAGCGTATAATACATAATCTTGGGATCATATCTCTTACTCTTTAAGAATTCATTCACTCGCACGTGCATAACTCGTGACCAAGAACATGTTATCTCATATTGTATGGGCAATGTACAGAGACACGAAGGTAATAAAACCATTATTATTCGATTTGGTCTACGTGGGAAAGTTAGTTACTAAGTGACAAATTTTTTGGTCTAAAGATTGGTAGATGTGATGGGAAGTTAACGAACCAAACAGTTTCCAATATCCCAAGAACATCAGACAAAGTTATTAAGAGTTTGGAGATCTCGTACGTGCATTGTTTATGACGAGGAGCGAAGTCAGTTTTATTTTGGGAAGCGCGGGTGCACATTGTGATGAAGCAACTCGATCGTGACTTGCAACTCTACCACTTAAGAAAGTCGTAGAATTTTGTAACGATTCTTTAACACTTTGATGATCCATAGACCTGATTTTGTGGTTCATAATGGTAAACAAAAATATTGTGATGAAGCAACTTGATCGTGTTTTGCAAATTTATAACATAAGTAAGTCGTTGAATTTGTTAACGTTTCTTCTTTTTACTAGCACTATGATGATATATTAATGTTTCTAGTGCTTAGGAGATAGATCAAGTTTTAAATATTTTTGACTAAAATAAATGTTTTAACTCTTTTTGCTTGACCAATCAGATTTTATTATCCTAGGAATAAATCTCCAATTAATGTTTGTTATGATCGTTGCATTCAAGAACTGTTTCTTACATTGATGCAAAGCACAGCCACCCAAATCATTCATACACACAAGAAAATTATTTATTACATACATCTCTGTCGATCTTTTAAACAAAAGGATCGAACGAGCCAGCAGACTTGAAAAATCCATCAAATATCTTAACTAACGGTGTTAAAATCACTTGTGAACTTTCTTTCCAAGCATCATCATCTAAGTGACCACTACAACCACATAGTCATGGTAATAGAAGGAGCCGTTGGTCGTATCACCGACCGTCGTAAACCTCTGCGGCGTGGTCGTACCATCGGGGACGACGACCATCAGCGTATAATAATCTTGAAACCTATTTTTCCATACGAAGATCCCACTGCTATGAGCCAAAACTCTGCTGCTACTAAGGCAAAGTAATAACAAGGTGGTCGTGAATACAACAACTATTGCCGTCGAAAGGAGCGTTACGGTCGCAGCTTTGGCTTGGAAAACGATTGGAATGGCCATTGCACGCAATAGATAAATCTTATTAAAGGGTTTTGAAGAAAGGCTTTTGTTTCAATGGAACTCTAGTTGTTTGAGGATGTATGTATATATACACACACACATATATATATAGGCTTTTGGTTGCTATTAGATAAGGTAAAGCGCACAGTTGAATGTTAACATCCTATTAATAACACTTTTTTCCCTGAATGCATGTATACAGTAAAGTACCTAATCCCACCTTGCAAATCATGACAAGTTGGCAACTACTCATTAGTAATAATAATATTAGAAAAAATAAGGACTCTAATTTCAGTCTTTGCTCATTATCTCTCGCAATTTGGGATTTTATTTTCTGACAAGGTTTGGGAATTAGTTCATCTGAATATGGTTGGCACTAAGTCTATAATTAATGATTCAATAGGCTTCGCATGCAGTTGAGTTGAGCTTGTGATTGATTGAGGGCCAACTTCTGTCGTGTTATATATAGTACACGCCTATCCTTTAATCTTACGGGGATAGAATTTTCCTTATTGTCGAACAGAAAAAAATATGATTTTTATATTTTTTTTCTAATGATCTTCTTACTATAAATAGAATCCTAAATCCTAAATAAAAACAAAAAATATCCTTAGGAAGACACAAGCCAGTTGAAAATGATACTATACACGAGCACTTCTTTCACTATTTATCTGTTTATCTAGAAGAAACGAATCCTTCATTATCTTATCTACATTGATTTTGAGATATAAGACAGTGAACAGTTGATTTGATTCTATTAAGGAACCAAACAGAAAATGTCCCCTTTAAAGTCAAAAGAACTAAAAGACGTAAAAGGATATAAGAGTTGAACACAGATGAAAGTGTGTAATAAAATCGCAAGACTAACTTCCAGGCTGCTTTGAAGTTTACACAGTATTTGATGGTAGTGTAATAAGTCAATTCCGAGCTCTAAAAAATCTCCACCCTTTGTAACATTCGGACAAAAACAGATTAGGATAGCAAAAACACTATCAGTGGGCCGCCTGTTAATCAATGTGCCCAAGATATTTTTTAACAAGCATATGACCTATAATTATAATTTTGACTTTTGACAAAATTATGAAATTGGGTCACTAAGTGTACATGTTTTCGTTTTTGGGTCACTATGTTTGATAATTGTAAAAATAGATCACTAAATTTGTATGTCAAAATAATTTTGGATCACTAAGTATATATTTTTCGCTTTTTGGTCACTAAATATCAATTTTTTCAATTTTGAGTCAAATTTAATAAGTCAAATGAGTGACCCAAAATTCAAAAATTAATATTTAGTGACCGAAAATCGAAAAATATATACTTAGTGACTCAAAATTGAAAACATAACCTAAAATTGTTTTGACATACAAAGTTAATGACCTAATTTTACAATTATCAAACATAGTGAACCAAAAACGAAAACAATCATTCTGACCTATAATTATAATTTTGCTTTTTTTAACCTCTCTCCAACTGTACTAACTCTTCTCCGTAGTTTCAACCTCGTCGAACTTCCTCGTTCTAGCTCAGAAAATTTTTGTGGGCTGCAACTTTCGAAGGAGATCAACTGTCGAGCGATTTGCCCGGGACATCGATTGATCATTGCCTAATCAAGATAAGGAAAGAAACCCATGTGAAAAGCTGTTGAGAGCCCAATGTCACGATAAATGACGACAAATAGAGAAGGGCTCAAACGATATATTGAAATTAGCTCTTCACTTGTCCGAAAAGATTGGATCTTTCTTTAGGCCATGGCTGTGATGTGGAGCATGACGCTTTGGGTGTCGAGAATGATATGTATGGCATTGGCCAGTTGGGTTATTTCATGTTTAATTGTTGCTGATGAAATTGCAGGCTCATTGAGGTCAGGAGATATTGGCCCTTTATTCCATGTTGGTTGATTTTTTAATCTCATTTAGGTAGTATTTTGTTTTCCCCCTATTTGAAAGCCTTTGTGTATGTATATTCTGTGGTTTGCTTTGGCAATTTTGCCTAGTGATATGTGGTAGTGAATGCACTAGTTATAATGTTTTGAGTGTACAGCTTAGGTGAGAAGAAGAACGTCGTCTTCCTCCTCATTTAGTATCGACGGAGAAATAAACAGTGAAAAACCGTGGCGGTGGGCAGTTACTAGCTGTTAGAAACCTTTCGAGCTTCTCGTATATGAAGAAGATGTTTTCGATGGCTGCGAAGGCCCATTTTCTTAGACTGAAAGGAAAGCCATCTGCAATCTTTATCGCTCAAGTCAAAGACATTACGTCTGAGTTTCTCAGATGCTTAATGGTCTTAACGTCGAATCCAATGGATCAGTCGTGTTCGCCCCCTCGTATCAACTGATATAGTATTCGTGCGAAGGCAAACGGGGAAGATTCTCCATCTCCCTGGATTCGTATAGCGATCAATTCGTTAATCCTTAGGAAACCGAGGCAAAGTTCATAATGTATGAGTCATTTTTTGTCCGACGAGAAACCACTTTAAGCAGCAAATTCATGCTGAGAAGGAAGGCCAACGTAACAATCCATTATTATTATCAGAGCATAAAACTTACTATCAGTGTTTGAATTTCTGATTCGATTATAATGACAGTTATAATTGTTAATAACAGACGTTATGAAAAAATGTCAGCACATTATTAATAATAATTATAAAAGCAAATAGCTGGCCAAACTGATTATTATAATAATACTACATTTCTCAAACAGTGATATCGCATAATACTAAAAGCCATATTGCCTTAAACCTTCATTATTTATCCATGTGTGTTTCCCAAGTGTGTATCTTACAATCGCAGAAAGTGTAGATGAAAGAAGGATACACAGATTTCAATAACAGTACAACAGCCAAACAAGTGTAGTCGTCGGGTAATAACATACATATGCACACAACATAGCAGAGCCCACGCACGTACTACAGTAGGATTAAGGCCAGGGAGAGATTATATTACAGCAATAATCAGAGATGTACACCGTACCTGATCGAAGAAGACGAACGTCCCCACACCGCAACATTTTTTCTTTTTCATCAATGGCAGTCTCTTGATTGCCAGCTAGCTTCATACCTCCCCATTCCGTATGCAGTCGTTGGAATCTCGGTCAAATGGAAAGGGTCGGGTTCGATTCCGTAATCAGTCAACGGTCTGTGCTCTAAGATATCGTCGTGCTCAGAAACGAATTCGGGGATCTCAGCCTCGCCCTTCTTGATATCATGCCAGAGGTATTGAAGGCGGCTGACGTATTTGATTTTCCAGTACAAGCTACAATTTTGATTGAAAAAAAAAGCATTGGAGGTGAATTTGAAGTGCAAAAAAAAAAAGAGGTTAAACAGCTTAAGAATAGCATTACCCTCCGCTTAAAAAGAACCTCCCGAGAGTGGCGATGACAAGCCTTGACCTGAGCCCTGGATGAAGGAAGTAGACAACCTTAAGCCTGTCTTTGTAATCGTCGGGTAGCTCTTCGTAGATCCATCTAAGGATCGTGATGCCTGGTGAGTTGTCTTCTTTCTGAACATTAGTATGCATGTATAAAATGCAGAACGGCCCTTTTGCCATCTCAGTCATGAACTTGTTGAATACGTACTTTTTCAGCCTCTCTCCAGAGATCACAGTGGCTAAGATATTCACGTCATCAACGATATATCAGCAAGAAGGACAAATTAAGAAAGCCAAATTAATAGCATGATGAACCAAATCCAAATTTGTTTGAAAATTTTCTTTACTTTTACCCAAAGAAGCTCAGACTATGATTAAAGAAAATCACTCCAAGGATCATCATTGTCAACCGAAAATACACCAGTTTTGATGTTTTCCTAAGTACAAGAAAAAAAAATGAAAAACTTTCGAAACTCCAACTATGAACGCTACAGCTTCTAATCAAGAAGTGTAGCAGAATTACAAAAAATTACGTCTTGTTCCTCCAAACTTCCAATTACTACAAATATCACATCCCCAAGAAGCAATAGTTTCCATCTCAAAGAACCTCGACAAAAATTCAGGGTGCAGTTATCAGCAACAATTGATCAGTAAGGAAAAAAGAATCAGCAAGTACCATCGATATATATATATATATATATATATATATATTGACTACTACATTATCCTTATAAACAGATACAATTTTCGAAGTTTACCAAGCGAAATCACACCACTGAGAAACAAAAAAAACACAGAGAACCACAACAGATGAAAGAGTAGCAGCTGTGAAAAAAAAAACAAAGTTACCAGGGAAATATCTTCCAACAACGCGGACTATGCGATTACCGTCCTTATCCGATCCTTTTTCCAGGCGAAGGAATTGGAGTGCTTCGAGGTCAGAGAAATCCTCGTCGTCGGCGGCTGAGGGGAGCAGCGGAGGGCAATCGTGCCACTCCTCTTCTGATTTGGTCAGAAAGGGTCGGGCGTCGACACCTAGATCCGATGCTAAAACCATCACCGAGAAGTCCTGGGCTGGTGGCGATGATGATGACGAACTCGCCATGATTGATATTAGGGTAGGGTAGGGTTCCCTTCACTCTCAATATCTCATCTTTGCAACTTCACCCCACCAATAGTTACTTCTCAACGAGTAGCACGTGATGTATAAATAACGGCAAAATTATAATTCTACGTCACTAAGTATATTTTTTCGGTTTTGAGTCAATGTTTGATAATTGTAAAAGTAGGCACTAACGGCAAAATAATTTTGGGTTATGTTTTTAATTTTGGATCACTAAGTATATATTTTTCGATTTTGGTCACTAAGTATTAATTTTTCGATTTTGGGAATTTTTCGATTTTGGGTCACTCATTTGGCTTACTAAAAATTGACTCAAAATTGAAAAATTGATACTTAATAACCCAAAATCGAAAAATATATACTTAGTGACTCAAAATTGAAAACATAACCCAAAATTGTTTTGACATACAAAGTTAGTGACCTACTTTTATAATTATCAAACATAATGACCCAAAAACGAAAATATGTATAGTTAGTGATCCAATTTCATAATTTTGCTTATAAATAACTGACAAAGATTTAATAAAATAATAATAAAAAAAATCCTCGGATGTTCGATATTTGTCCCCAATCCACAACTATTGGGCCAGCCCACCTCCATAATTACCTTTACCACCTCTAAATTTTCTGCTCAGACCATTTCTGCTCCATAATCGGAGCATTGTGTTGACTGTTGTTGAACGACGCTCACGACAACTGAAGGCCAAGTATAAAGAGTGCATAGTACAATCGAATTGCCGTCGGATTTACTGCATAAGCGGAAAAGGATGCCATGGAAAGACTTGTTGCTGTAAGGTTTGAATTGAAATGAATACAGTTGTTGTGCAACTCTCGCAATTTATAGCTGTAATTTCTGCGAATTTGCTGGCTGGGTTGATAATAATATCTGATGTTTCCCAGAAATTATCGCATCACGTTGAAGCTTGTGTGTGTGCCTGCCCTTTTTCTGAAAAAAGGCTCTTACTGTTTCACCAAAAAATTGTTAGTACTTCATTTGTTGTGCCAATCCGATCCCTTTTTTTTTTTCGTGAGGTTGGTGTTTTTTTTTCTTGGGTAATTAATTTGGTTCACCTTTTTGCTATGGTGAACTATCAGCGTTAGTCTCTTCGATCTGCAGTGGCTCGTGATTCGAATTTAATTCGAACCAGATGGAAGTTGATTTCGCCGAAAAGTTGACTTTTCTCGACTATGATAGCGACGACGGAAATTATGGCAAAGGAGTTTGCGTAGATGACGGCGACGACGATGACGAGCTTTGCTGTTTTTCTGGTGACATTCCGAAGCTTCAGTTCAGGTACACTGCTCATGTCATAATCTCGGAAAATCCATGAAAAATGTATGACGTTTTTACCTTCGTTGCTGCGATGTTTAATCAATGTGAAGGAAAGAGACGTCAACAGCTAGGTGGATTGAGGACTTGGGCATGGCTGAGTTGTTGGTGAAGAAAGGCAAACTGTGGACCACAACTGGTTTTGTTTGCCATGGAAAGACTTATTGCTTGATCGAAGAAGCTTTGTATGTGCTTCCGTTTAAGTTCAATTGCTGTTTCTTTTTCTTATTGGCATTTGGTGTCTTTAGTAAAAAGTTCTGTCTATTTTGTTCGTCTTAATGCTCATTGGTATGGTAATAATATGCATGATTTGCGTAAAATTTCTTCAATATTAGTTTGTTTGCCAAACTGATTTTCAGGTATTTGGCTGAAATTGGTGCATTGGACATCTTGAATGATGAGGATGCATCTCTTCCATTGAGCGATATGTATGTAAAATTAGCAGACAGAAGGGTCGGACATGGCTGTTCTTGGGAGTCTTTCGAAGTCTATCGTCACCTCAAGTTTCTTGGTTACATAGTTGGGCGTCACGGAGTCCCTTGGTCTTTGAAGCATAGTAAAAAGAAATACGCCGATGCTCCAGAAGATGAAAACAACATTGGCGAGGCTAGCACCAGAGGATCAGTAGACAAAGCTTCGTCTCAGAGATGTTTGGCAACTTGCATTTCGGTGAAAACAAACCGATATACGATGTTTATCCACCCAACAGCAAGTTTAGGAAGTCGTCTCCTGGAAATCCGTCTTTACTGCTCTGTATTGCAGGGTAAGAGAAGTTTCATGTAGAAAAAGCTGTCTTCTTCTAGACACTATCAATCATTTTCTTAATTTCGTAACTGTCTGAACCAATTCTATTGTTAATCTTATTGTCTTAAACATGCAGCATCCACCCGCCCACAAGGTGGGAGATCGAGGACCTTGAGGAAAATTACCACGGGACCCCTATAAAATTCTGTGTTGTCGAGCACGGACGGGTCAGTTTTATTTCTTTTACAAAAGTTGAGCTGCCCGTTCTCCCATGATGTTTTGTTGATCTGATCCTTTTTTTTTTAAGTCGTTAGTCGTCGAATCTAGTTTTTGATTCTTGCTTTGAATTTGATCAAGTAGTTGTTTGTTCGATTTCTCTTGGAAACAAAGTAGTGTGTTAGTAGTGTCGATGCTATCAAGTGCTTATTTTCAGCGCGAAACTATTCAAGCTTGATAAAAATTGTACAATGTCACCATGAACTGATATGGTCAACTGAATATTTGATCAATACAACCTTGGACTCGTTGTCTTCTTCGGTTTCTTGTTTCATTCAAAGTGTCACCCCTCACATGTAATGATTTGCGATGAGATTTTAACGACGACTGTGGAATGCAACAGTCATAGTAAGTGCGATAAATTACGCCCAGATAGCTGAAAACGGTCCGGGCCCTCCCATAAAAATGGTGCGACCGGTTAATCAGAACCACCGAGGGCAGATAGCTTTTCAGCTGTAACTTTCAATAGATATTTGGATACAAATAATCAGTGCACAAACCTTCGGAAGGAAAATGAAAGCCATCAGGCAAATTTCATATCGGTTGTCGTAAGTACATAGAGGTTGTTGTCATATCCATGGGTAACGGCGGAATCTTACGGCCGAGTCTTAGGTGTTCAATTCCATCTCTGCAATTTCAATGGCTTCTTTTGTATATGAAAGGCCAGCAAATTTGAGAAAGTTATTGTTAGAATAAGACCCAGACTACCCAATTACTAATGAACAAATGACTGCTAGTGTAACGAAGAAATCGGCCGAAAGGACAGATTTTATTAATATGAGAGTGAAGAAATATTACAAGAACACCACCAACCCCACAAGTCAAAGCTGCTCAAGTTTTTCTTACCACCTATTCTAGCTTTTTTATTGTCCCATTTACCAAATCAAATCTCATAATTTCATCATTAAACATAATAAAAGCAATTAATGAGAAGATTCCCATCTTCGGCTTTTTTAATTAATTTTTTTTATAAAATAAGTGAAAAATAATACTTATTAGTAAAATTAATATTTTCGTATATGTTACGTACGAGTTATAACTCGTATCTTTAAGATACTAGTTAGATCGACCGACACCGACAAACTCTGCAACCAACAAACTCTGCAAACTCGTACGTGGGAGATACGAGTACGATATAACTCGTATCTCAAACATACGAGTTATACTAGCTCGTATCTACAAGATAGGACTTGTGAGATCTATAAATTCCACTTCGTTGAACGAATTATTATATCACACAATTCACGATTAAAATCACTCACATCAAATACAAAAATGGTGTCCAATCATATAAAAGTGGTAATTATTTTCGGTGGTGAAATCATTCACACATTCAATTCAATCATCAAATGCAGTATTGGTCCTTTACGATACCGACGAATTCGTCGTTGTATCAAATTTTTTGAATTTCTGTCATTGTTGTTTGAAATTACGGGTGCTGATAGCAGTTCTTGTTCGTTGACTGTTTATGTCAAGAATAAATACTTTCAACATTCTCGCATATTTTATCAGCTACTACAAATTTCCAACGACATGGACTTATCATTTTTCATACATCCTGATTTCGAATTCAATCATTTTGAGGTTTTTGTGGAAAAAAAAAATGAATACGCCAATTTTGATCCCAATGAAGAGTCTGATCGGAATTTTGAAGACAGAAGTAGGTTTCGTCAATTTGAATTTGGTTCATCAAGTTATGCTTGTCCAGAGATATCCGATATAGTCACAATTACGAGAGGGCTAAAAAATGTTTCAATTGGGATTCCTACGTTAAAAGTGCCAGAAGCCGAGCAAGAAGATGATGTCAATGATTCTGAAGCAAAAGATGAAAATATCTTGTTCGAGTTTCCAGATCTAAACGATCCTGACGATAACACCGACAATGATAATCCAAACAATGCCCTTGCACTAGTAAATGGTCCCCGAGCAATGTACCAGTATGTTCCCTTTAATCATACATATCAAATGCCACCTCCCGATGTTGATGACTACGGTGGATGCAGGGAGTTTTATGATCGAGAAACTCCCACATTTTGTCGATGTATGATTTTTCAAAGTAAAAAACATTTACAACATGCTGTCAGTGATTATTTGATCAGGGTGGGTATGCGCGAGTATCATGCTAGAGAAATCAACACCTTTTGGAGTGTCTAATGCAATCACAACATCGAATGTCCTTGGAGACTGAGAGCCAGCTGAAAGTGACAAAATATGGAAAGCCACACGAATGATACATGAATGAGTTGTCCACTACTAATCGTAAGTTTCTCAAAACGTGATTGCCGACAAACTTGTTGGAACGGTAAAAATGGACCCAACTTCCTACCCAAAAATATCCACTAGCTCGTAAAGGATCAACTTGGCTACGATATCTCATACATACAAGCTTGGTATGGACTCAAAAGAGCTATGGAAAATATTTATGGCACGTGGGAAAATTCTGTAAAGAAGCTTCCCATTTTTTATGAAATCATTACAACATTATATTTCATCTAAAAAATCTATGGTGGACTTACTTGTATCGAGCAAACATGCGTAGGACTAGATCGTGAAAACTCACAAGTTTTTATTCGATTGAAGAAACTACACTGAAATGAGAACTCCCATTGGACTTACCTTGATCGAGGAAAACCCACGTTTTCTTATTTCCCGTTCTCCTTCTCCTCTTCGTCCTCCCCTCCATCACGTTATATTTCATCTAAAAAAAGAAATATTAAATAAAAAAAATTAAAAGTAGGAGTAATTAGTCTTTTCAGAAAAACATGTAAGTGTAAGAAATATTTCAAACATATACTACCTTAAGATAAATTTTTATGACATGATACGTACAAATTTTATCCTTATGGATATTTAAGTGTAGATATATAATATAATAATATCAAATAAATCTTAGTGTAATATGTTATTGTAATAATATTTTCATAACATATTTTAATATATATTTATTGTTACTCAATATCCATGCCAATCTAGATAAAAGAATATTGCGATGCATTTTATATTATTATAAGCAAATAATGACATTATATACTTGCGTTTTCGATTTGATGAATCTTAACAATTTTATCGTAAAAAAAATGTAAAATAAAATTCGAAAACATAGACGCATTATTCCCATTTACGCATTGAATTAATAATGCCGCCGGCTATAATATTCCCATTTACGCATTGAAAAGGTCCCTTTTGATTAAACTATATGATCCACCAAATGCTACAGTACAAATCACTCGTTTTCATGCTTGTTTTTTTACCCTAATAATTTGAATATTAAAACTACATAAACATATCATATGCTTATTTATTCTAACACCAACCATAATTTTTCTAGATGCCTCCGCCTGACAAAAAATAAAAATAAAAATAAAAGAACGGTGGCGCCCATGTGACGATTGCATAAACAATAAAATCCCCTCACGATTTTATTTATTTATTTATTATTCTATAACTAACATAAAATTGTTGGATACCGAAAAGATGCCTTTTTTTTGTCGTATTGCTTGGAGATTTGAAAAGACAAAATTATAATTATAAGTCACTAAATATGTTTGTTTTTCGTTTTTGGGTTACTAATTATAGATCACTTCTTTGGCTTATTAAAAATTGACTCAAATTTGAAAAATTGATACTTAGTGACCCAAAATCGAAAAATATATATTTAGTGACCCAAAATTGAAAATATAACCCAAAATTATTTTAACATATAAAGCTAGTGACCTATTTTTACAATTATCAAACATAATGACCCAAAAACAAAAACATGTATACTTAGTTGATCCATTTCATAATTTTGACAAAAGCATTTGAAAATATTAAATATTCTCATTAGCCGTCCAGGCAGGAGGATCATGGCAGCTATTTCAGACAAGTCTTTGCACATCGTATTAGAGAAATATTGCTGCAACAGTAGTCGTCGAAATTAGATGTCCTTAAACATGCAAGAATCGAACAACAACCAAGTCGCTGTTATCATGGTTCCATTTCTACCACACAGCCACCTCAATCAGCTGTTGCAGCTCTCTTGCTTAATGACGTCGTCTTCGTCTCATCATTCGATACCCATCTACTATGTGAGTTCTTCGATCCACATCAGACAAGCCAAAACCCGCGCCCACGGTCTGAACCTTGCCAAGATTCGGTTCGACGAGCTGCCTATGGCAGATTTCGAGTCTCCTCCGCCCAATCCCGATGCTCTGAACAAGTATCCTATACAGCTCAAACCTTCGTGGGAAGCTGCGATGAGCTTAAGAGAGCCTTTCGCAGATTATCTGCGCGGCATGTGTTGTAAGTACAGAAGCGTTGCTGTAATCCACGATGTAATGATGTCTTGGGTGGTACAAGACGTTGTTTCGATCGGCAACGCCGAGTCTTACTCGTTCAATCCCATCTCTGCCATTTCGATGGCTTCGTACGAATGTGAAAGGCTAGTCCAGCCCCTTACGGTAGGTTGTTCGAAAGAGTTGCCGTCTTTGGATGATTGTATAGCGGAGGAAGTCATGGAATTCACTGCTACGCTGACGGAACCTAAGAAGTATAGATCTGGCGATCTCTTCAATACCACTAGATATATCGAAGCTCCTTTCTTGAATTTACTGGCAAAGGAAGAGATCTCCGAGGGCAGAAAGATATGGGCTATCGGGCCAATGCTTCCGACGAAACTGCGTTCGTCGGTTCAAGAATCTGACGGCAGCAAAAAAGACAAGTGTTTGAAGTGGCTCGATAAGCACGAGCCCAATTCGGTAATCTACGTATCGTTCGGTACTACAACTTCCTTGTCAGATGAACAGATTAGAGAGCTAGCTTTGGGATTGGAGGAGAGTAAAGCAAACTTTCTTTGGATACTGAGAGATGCTGATAGAGGAAATGTGTTCGACGGAGGCTTGAGGAGATTCGAACTTCCACAAGGTTTTGTAGAGAGAAACGAAGGGGTTGGGTTGATAGTCGGAGATTGGGCGCCGCAGATCGATATATTAGCTCACCCTTCGACTGGTGGATTTATGAGCCACTGTGGTTGGAATTCGTGTATAGAAAGTATTTCGACGGGCGTGCCCTTGGCCGCGTGGCCCATGCATGGGGACCAGCCCAGAAACGCTTACCTTGTGACGGAGATTCTGAAGGCTGGGATCGTTGTAAGAGAATGGGCACATAGGAGAGAATTGATCAAAGCATCTGTTATCGCAGAGGTCGTGAGAAGGTTGATGGATTCGGAAGAAGGGGATGCTATAAGAAAGAGGGCTCGAGAGATCGGCTCGAGTTTGAGGCAGGCGACTGAGGAAGGAGGTGAATCTAAGGTCGAAATGGATTCGTTCGTCGCCCATATCACACGACGCTCAAATGAAGACAAGTTAAAGCTCCACACTACGCTAAAATGAGCTAGTGTTACCTAAACGTGTTCGGAAATTGGAACCGAACTATTGGTTAATGGTTCGGTTTTAAATGTATTTTCGTTAGTTATTTTCCGATTTACCATATTTCAAACAACAAATTGCTGGTTTAGCTGCTGAAGGTGGATGTAGATGTAGCTAACCTAACGAGTTCTTTTTTTTTTTAACGTCATTGATACGTCCTAGTCACCAACAGTTTTCAGAAAAGTTGCATTGATAAGTCTTATGCAACTTTTCATAAACTTTGAGTGATAAATTAGTCACATCTCGCTGCAAATCGTCATTGATATATCCTATTCACCTGCAGGCTTACATTTGCATTGATAATTCTTATTAACCTCTAAGTTTTCAGAAACTTTGTAGTGATAAGTCACATTCACATTCAATACTACTACATGGGACCAACTCCGATCCAACATATTCTACCATGTCCCTTCATTAGAGAATTACAAAAATAGTGCACTATTACAAAAATAATTAACTGTTTTGATTTTAATTATCACTAGGTTCGACCTGTGCGATGCACGGGAATGTTTCTTAATTTAGAATGCCACGGGAATTTTTTTTATTAATAAAATACTGAAACCGACACTTGGTAAAGAAAAATAATAATAATGAAGCGATATTTAGGAAAAAAATAATAATGACGTAATCGTTTAATAATAAATAAATAAATAACAAAGCTTTCTTCCACGTTGAGGAAAACGTTGAAAATCTTCAGCAAAATTATGCAGAGCATATTTTTCGGTAGTAAAGGCCTTTATAGTGGAATTGTACACATGATCGACTTGTTTGATAAATTTATTGGAAGTTAAATCATAAACAACTATATTGATCTCTTACTGATATACCATGAGAATATATTACATCGAAAAACCTTAAGTATACTTCATAAAATTATTCTGGGCAATGAAAGTTGCGTTGACAGAATTTATGTTTTCAAAAAACACATAATATTATTCAATTCTGAAACCCGGGTTTCAAAAAATGAAGTTTCAATTCGAATATGGTTTGCCTCATTTTGTTATAAATTGTTATAGAAAATAAATTCAGCAAAATTCCAACGCATGGGAATGATAACAAATTCATGATGCAAATGATGTCTCCAAATTAAATTCAACCATGCCACACTGCTTTTCACTATTTCTCTTATTTGGGTTCTCTGCTGAAATTAGTTTGTCGATTTCTGCTGGACTTGGGTCTACACCTTTCCTATTTGGCCGAACTAATATGTTTGCGTTTGGGAGATTGCGATTTTGAAATTCAGTGGTATACAAAATTGGAAAATGCGCAAATTAAACATTATTCCGGGCAATAAAAGTTGTGTTGACAGAATTCACCATAGTCAGCGATGCATCACCTAAACTCTATTCAAACTTGATGCCTCAGTCTTCGATTACTAATGGATGTTGTGTTATATATTCATGCTTTAAGAATAACATTAATTATATGTAGGCAATGAATTACTGATATAGTTCCAGACTGTATTCAACATTGATGCTTCGGGCTTATATTATTAATGAATGGTGTGTTCTATATTCGTGCTGACCACTAATAGAGGTCACTACTCAACTGGGTGGTTAAGCTCCCTCCATCTATATGTATTGTATGATTAGTTTAATCTCAAACTTTCAAATATACCAACAGATAACAATATTACAACGTTAAATTTGTTTTCAGGAAGCAAGCTTAGCCTCTGACATTGTTCTATTCTTTCAATATTGGAAATAAAATAATGAAGCTATCTTTTGAATAATAATAAAGCTATTGTTTGAAAAAAAATAATGAATCTATTGTGTAAAGAACATAATAATCATGAAGCTATAATTTAAAAAATATAATTATGAAAATATTGTTTAAAAAATAAACTAATGAAGCTATCGTTTGAAAATAAAATAATGAAACTATCGTTTGTAAATAAAATAATGATCCTATCGTTTGAAAAAAAACAATGAAGCTATGGAAAAACAAATAAAATAATGAAGCTATCGTTTGAAAATAAAATAACGAAACTATCGATTGAAAATAAAATAATGATCCTATCGTTTGAACAAAAAACAATGAAGCTATGGAAAAAAAATAAAATAATGAAGTTATCGTTTGAAAAAAATAACGAAGCTGTCGATTGAAAAAATAATAATAATGAATCTATCATTTAAAAATAATGAATCTAACATTTGAAAAACATAATGTATTTGTTAATTAGTTTACATACAATGTATTTGTTATTTATTTTTCTTCAAAGAAATTTATTAGAGACTGTTGGGATGCACACGTTCATGTGCATTTAAGCTTAGTGTCCATTTGTATTCTATACATACTATTCTAAAGAATAAATAATGTAACTTCACAATTGTGTGCAATTCCATGAGTCATTGTGTGGCATATCATGAGTCACATGGTTTAAATTTTCATTTAAAATACAGGTTATTAATTACTATGGAGCTTCTCTATGTAATGAATGATACGTTGGTTGATGTATGATTCGAAAATGTTGTATCCATACCTTCTATAGAATTAATATTTGATCATATGTGCTGGATATTATTGTATTGCTATCAGCAGCGCCTCGTCTGATACGAAAATAATTATGCATCACGCGCATGCCAGCAGTAGCTTTGAATAGGTCGTATATCAATTTTCTTTCTTGGAAAATATTGAAGAAAGGGGCCTGTGTAGCAATATCTGCAATAGAAGGACCGAACCATGACAAATTGGGAGTGATACCAGCATAACAGTTGTATTGTATAGTTTACTGAATATTGTCTAGCCGATTTGGACAATTGCACCATCCAGAGATGGCATAGACTTAGCTGAATATCACGCTGAACCCTAAACCCTAAATGACCAAGCTCAAATAATGACATCACACTTGAACTTATGGAGTTTTGATTTCTAGAATATCCAACTCTCCCATTAATTCTTTATAACGTACTCTATTATATATATATATATATATATATATATATATATTGCGAAATAAGCTAGCTAGATGTTATTGGATTGCAATCAGCAGTGCCTCGCTGATACGAAAATAATTATGCATCACGCGCATGCCAACAGTAGCTTTGAATAGGTCGTATATCAATTTTCATTCTTGGAAAATATTGAAGTAGCTGTTTTGGACAATGACACCCTGCATTGATGGCATAGAGTTAGCCAAATATCACACTGAAGCCTAAACCATAAATGATCAAGCTCAACTAATGACATCACACTTCAAGTTACGGAGTTTTGATCTCTCGAATATCCAACTCTCCAATTAATTCTTTATAACGCACTCTATTTTTTTTTTGAGAAATAAGCCAGCATTCGTTGACGTTTTTCCAATGATGGTGTGTTGTTTACTATACATAACAAAAAGAAAAAAATATATGTTAACGACCGTGTGTTGTTTACTATACATAACAAAACAAAGAAAGGAATATATGTTGGTAAACTCAACAGTTGTTCACCTTACATTTTTTGTTCACCTTACATCTTTATTTTTTTATTACTTATTTAGGCAAATTCAAATTGGAGTATTAATCTATTTCGTTATTCTTTCTAGATTCAAAAAAAATTGTACATAAAATGCATTTATAGAGTTGATACATTGTCTATAGGGTCAGTTCTAGTCTATCGCCAATTCGTTGGACCCTATTCAACTTTGATGTCTCGGTTTTGTGAGTTTACCTCCGGTCTATCTCCGTGAATATCTCAAACTCTATTCAACCTTTGTATGACTTTGAAATTGCGCGACTTTGAGTGATGTGTGACTGTATTTATTAACAGTCCTTCAGCACCATGATGTTTTACCTAGTGCAGTTATGTTTGTAGCAGCATGTCGGACTCTATTGCCAAAGTGTCAGACACTATTCAACCTTAATGTCTCGGTCTTAACTATGACGTTACCTCCAGTGCATTGCCAAGAAGTTCTCAGACTCTATTCAACGCCGATGCCCCGGGTTTCCTTTACTAATCGATGGTGTGTTATAAATACATGCTGCAAGAATAACATTATTTATACATTAGGCGATAATTATGTATACATATACGACCAGCGAGTGAAGAATTATCAGAGTGAAACCGCATCCTTGGGTAACTGGGTTGTCTAGATGCTCGGCTACTACGACTAATATTACCAATTTTCAAAATTCAGAATGCAAATAAAATAAAATAAAAAAATAAGTTTTAATTCAAAAAATGAATCGTTCCACGCGCAAGAAGGTTACAAATCAGAGTGGAGACAGTTATATTTTTGAACATATGCAACCATAGATACATGGCACAATAACCATTAAACACATAACATAAATAGTACGACTGTTTAGATGAGAATACATGGCATTTCGAAGATGTCAAAATTCCGCTTTCATACATTGTTTTATAGTCCGTGAATCTACCATGTGTCGGTGGGTCTGCCAAGATTCCATTAAGAGTTTGATGCTTTAAAGGGATTCTACTGGTGTATCTATCTGATACTTGAGAAGTCCCTCGAGCAGATTTTAGCCTACTCAGTGTTATCACGCTGGAATATTGCATTATTTCCAAATATATGAACGAAACAAATGTATTCTCACACAATGATGTATCAGCTAGCAGATGATCTGCGACACCATTTTTATTCGCGTCGGAATTATCTAAAAGCAAACATAGTACATCATACCGTCAAAATTATTGTAGAAAGCTTATCGCCACGAAAACAATGTTGCATCAGCAAAATTTTCATTATATACCATTTGCATAAGTGTAAGTCAAACCACCAACAACATTCATTCTGTTCCAGCAATCCGAAGAAGGATTAAATAAACAATATCAAATAAAAATAGAATTCTCAATTTGTTACAACGACTTTGAATTACCTCTTTCGAAATTCAGACACGTTAGTAGTAGCGTAATTCACGTAGAATTTTGTCGAGGACGTTGTATTTAGATATAGATTACCTATAAAACAATATGAAGATGAATGATGTCTGGAAACACGAAATAAGTATATTGAGATAATTAACTCCATACATCTTTGGATTTATACTCGTTACAATAACAATAACATTCTCCTTAGCGACTGATTGTAAAATCCTGCAGAACTCGAAAGCCTTCTCATCCCACACCGTAACAGACACTTGCTTACCACTATAAATATCAATATAAACCGAACCAGCGAGAAAATACCAGATCGACTAAAGAAAGATGCGGAGAAGGGGAAAAAACAAACCCTTCAAGCACAATCCTGAGCATGGCTCGATTGGCACCACCATGGCTGCTAACATCCGGTTCGACGATTCGCGATAGCAATCCAATAACATCTAGCACATATAATCAAATATTAATTTAAGAGAAGGTTTTGAACATACATCCAATCTAATATACGCAAATAAGTATTATACAACAGATATAAAAAATTATCAGCTAAATAATTTATCAGACCAAACCATGCAAGAACTAATACAAAGTATTACCGAAACAGCAATAAGGAAGTGTAAGTACACACATGGTAACTCCAATGAATATTATACCAACAAAATATTCAAATAATTTTATGAATTCAATAATTATACCAACAAACCCATTTATTATATTAATATTTTTCCAATAAATTTCTGACAGTAATACCAAAAAAAGTTGATATTATACCAAATGTGTAAGTTATTGTACTCGATGTACATCTCCTTGCATTATCCTTTATTCATGTGACTATACGTGTTTTTCTTTTTGTCTTTCCCACGGATTCTTGACCATTTTTCAGTCAATTTTCTTATTTTAGTTCTATTTGATTTAAGTTGCAAGTGCAACAGTTTTCAAAGAATTCTAATTCAGCCATTTATGAATTATGCTAGAACAATCTCAATAAATGACCATTGTAATAAAAAGGCAAGTAAAATTTCAGAAAATTAGAATTATGTGAAGATGACTTTTAGCATCGACCAACTATGTCCAATGCTCTTACGTTGAAGATGACTTTTAGCATCGACTAACTAACAACATCAAAGCAAAAAACAAAAATCAGTAGAGAATGAGAAGAATAAAAATCCACCTAAACTATGACATCCCGTAACATACATAATCATAAGCTCAATATATAATAAAAGGCCCGGTGCTTGTTCCGTTCAATATGACAATGCTTTTATCACAATGCTCTAATATGGACCAAAATATATCATAAAGAAGCAGTCTCCGCCTCCGCCAGTGTACTCATCACCACCAGCTCAGTCAGAGCCACCACCTAAACAATCACCGCCGCCTCCACCACTGGCGTATTCATCATCTCTTCCACCAGCTCAGTCAGAGCCACCACGGGTATATTCATCACCTCCACCACCAAAATAATTGCCGATGTCGCCGCCTCCACCGCCTGTGTATTCATCACCTCCCCCACCAGTTGAGTCGCAGCCACCACCAGCATATTCATCACCACCGCCACCAAAACAGTCTCCACCTCCTCCAGCGTCTGCGTACTCATCACCTCCACCAGTTGAGAACTACCACCATTGCTGCTCACCGCCGCCGATCTCTGCCGAGGAGAAGAAGCTATTCTGATCTTATGATGAGAACGAAAAGGATCAACCTCAGCATTTATATCCCCACTCTCAATGCGAAGACTACTGCAATTAAAGGAACATAAAAGGTCATACCAACAATCTCCGTGCTAATGCCAGAGTTCTGCAATATATATATATATATATATATATATATATATATATATATATATATATATATATCAATCTAAAAAAGCTCGAACTTATGTAATAATGGCAGATGAAAGAAAATATATCAGTCGGTGGTCAAAGGTGGTCGTGAGTATAGTAACAGACCTGCTCATCATTATTCGCCAGAATAACAACACCGCCGCCGGCCTCAGCTTGGACCACGGCGTTTCCGGCGAGACCATGGTCCGCATTGCCGTTGCTAGACCCATCATCATCAGCTGCCACACCGTTATCCCCACCAGCGCCGCCGTTTCCCTGTCCGGCTAATGAACCAGCCATCGACCCGAACCTCCTGGGTCAGGGCATGCCTGACCCGGCAGGCCTGTCAGCGCTTCTCTGCCCCCCTTGCGATCTTCCGGCAGACGCCATTCGTTGTTACGGCACTTCTGCATTTATATTAAACATAATGTATTAAATATATATATATATATATATATATATGCCGTTGCATATAGGATTATATATACACCTAAAGATGACTCGCCACCTGCATGCGAGTGAGGCCAGACACGTTCATACGATCCATGATATCCTTATGGAAGCATCCTATATATATATATATATTTGATACATAGGAAAATACGATGAAATGGCTTGTAAATAATCTCAAAATATACACAGAAAGGAAGAAAAGCCTTATAAACGTTTGCAAAATATTAAAACATACTTCCTTCCCCTAGCTCCCTAACGACCCTTATGAAGTTAGCGTGGAGCTCCTCAGTCCACTCAGTGCAAGTCTTCCTCTTAATGCTGGACTGATTCGCCCAGCCTCCTACTTCCTCCTCCCTCGGCCTCCTCCTGCCGCCGTCGCCGACGTTAAGGTTGTTGCTGGGGTTTCCCTGGCAAACGTAGGGAGGGCATTGGTCTTGCTGACGTGTCACTTTGTGACCGAAATAAGAGAGGGCAGAACAATGTAACCAATCCAACCATTGGTATATAACTTCCTGCCCGACATGCTCTTCCCAAATTGAATCGAGCTTGAGAGAGCGGAAGAGAAGTATGTAATTGCATAGATTTACCACTAAAGAAGAGAAGGTTACCATCGCCCGTTAGGATTCTTACCAAGAAATTCTCCTAGATTATGACAGATTCTCCTCCACCTCTATCTCAACACACTAATACCATTAAGAGATGAAAGAATCGAAGAAACTTAAGTAGGAATGCAAGGGAAAAAAAAAGGTCACAACTTACCCAATAAGCTGATGGTTTCTATTCCTATTAAAATCGAAGTACTCGATGAGCAAATGATTCTCCTGCGAAGAATATGATCTGAATTTCAATACTACGATAAATTTGAAGCATATATTAATGAATATAGCTTGTTTCGTCACAGTGAAGGAAACGAATCTTCATTAGGAGTAGCTTGAGATTGAAGGAACGATTAATCTGCTTCTCTTCAACACTATTATTTACTTCAACGTCAATTATGTGCTAAAACATATCATATACATAAGAAATAGATCTAACTAAAGGAAGAAACACATCCATCTAATGCTTAGAGAAAGGTGTTGCTGCGTACCTTTCTAGGGCCCTGAATCCATCGTGGCTCCTTCACATCGTTTGCTGCTTCTTTTCTTTTCTCCTCATTTAATAAGGCAATTTTCAGTTCAAAAAACGCAGCAAATTAGAAGGAACCGCGTTGACTAAGATGTCAAAATGATAACGGACCTCTAACTAATGCCTTCCAGCCGTCAACGACACCCTCATGCTTCTGACGTCACCAACCGCGACAACCCCACCGCCGGCGTCATCCCTGATGAACACCTTCCCGCCCGAGGCAGCAGCTGAGACCTCCTCCGACGCCTTCGACCTCCACTCGCCGTAGATCGCCGGCGTCCGACGCCTTATCCTGCTGTCGTAGCCTCGCACCAAGACGTCGGCGCCTCCTCCGTTCGACTCCTCTGTTCTTCGTATTACAAACCAAGGCGTTCTCAATGTAGTGATCAAAGCAGATGAAAAGGTTTATTTGATTTTAAATAAAAAGGTAGATGAATCGATTGAGTAGATGAAAAGGTACGTGAGGATAGAAATTAAAAAAAAACATTAATAGGTGTTGCTGACGTGTCAAAATGGGGAGACATTGGTGTTGCTGATGTGTCGCATTGTGGTGAGAGCTATCCAACTTTTATATATCACCGTGCGATGCACGAAAATGTTCAATAATTTAGAAAGAACGGGATATTTTTTATTAATAAAGTATTGAAATTGCCATTTGGATATTTCGTTCACGTGTTTTGGACCTTTAGACACAAAAATATTAAGTTAGTGTGTGCACAAGTTCTCGAACTGTAAGTAATAAAATGGCTAAGTTTCGAAATTGGGTTCAAAAGTCAAAGTTAGCAACTACAAATGTGTCGGTTTCGAAAATATTGTGTTTTGAAAATTTTGGGTTTGAAAATCAATAAGGTTCGAAAATTTGTTAAGTATCGAAAATCAACTAAGTTCGAAAATTTACTTGGTTGTCCTGTTGCGAAAATTATCTTGTTTCGAAATTAATTTTGCCCTAAATTTGAGAAATTTGCTTCAGGCCCGCGTAAAGCCCGCGAAAACTTTTGGCCCGTGAGAACTGTTTTCGTCCCGAAACTTTTCTTACATTCGAAAAATCGTTTGGCCCGCGAAAACTGTGTCTATCTCACATACCGAAAACTTTCCAGCCCGCGAAAGAATTTCTTTGCGAAAACCCTAATTTAACATGTTTCGAAAATTTCCACTTATTGCGAAAACTATTTTGACCGAATGTTTGGTCAATACCCAAAAATACATAATACAGAAAACTTTATCATACCGAAAATTTTGGGCCCGAAAACTTTAATTGCCCGAAAAATCAGATTTATGCCTATGCCGAAAACTCTTTGAGACCCGAAAATTCGTTTGACCCGAAAACTTAGTCAACTCCTAAAAATCTCTTAAAAGCCCGAAAACTTTATAATCTCCGAAAGCTTATAAAATGTTCGAAAATATTTATCTACCCGAATTTATCCTAAATCCCGAAAACTTTCAGCATGCCTGAAAACTTATATCTACCCGAAATTCATCAAACCCTCAGGTACATCATGTATTTGAAAATCACAAAAACTCATATATTACCATATAAACACGTCTGAACATGGACTAAAACTGAAGAATCTAAGCTCTCAGCTACATCTAACATGCTCGAAACTTCACCTAATCCACATGATGACGTAAAATATTAAAACATGTAACCCTAGTAAACATAAGAGATTTACGTGGTATAGATTTACCTTCCTCACTTCGAATTTTTTATTCTCTTAGCTATTTAAAATCTGGTTCTTGATGAAACCTCTCCTCTTCTCTCAATCTTTTCTTCTGTTCGAATATCCTCTTCTCTTTTGTTCTCTTACCTTAGTGAGAGTTTTTGTTTAACTTAGGCTATGGATAACTATTTAAAGTTTTCGAAAGTTGTGTTGATTAGACTAGGAGGTGACGATGTTTTTCTTCTTAGGCTAAGAAATGTCCTAACCGAATATTGTTTAGGCTTCACCCGAAAATTTCGGGCTTCATCACAATCATCATCGCCCGAATTTACCATCACCCGATTTTGATTAAAATTTCGGGTATTTCTCTTATTAGTCGTTTTAGACTTTTTACCCGAATTCTTCGAATTTCTTCATCTAAATAATATATCAAGATTTCTAATTATAATGGTAATTACATTATAAATCCCGCATTAATTTTTACGGGTATTACAAACATGGCGGTACCTCTCTTCAATCTCGCTCCTGATATGCCCGTCTCAAGGCTTTGCTTAGGTGAGTTTGTGCCTCGGAAATTTTGTTCCACCTTATCTCTCAAAATCTTTTTTTTCTCTTCTTTTATTCATAAAGATGGCATTGATGTCCTAAAATTTGATTAAGGTACTACCATGACTTTTGGCGAGCTTTTTTTATTCAGAATGAAGATGGCTGCCGTGACAAGATTTTCCTCACCTATCGGGACAATGAGATTCGTTCCGACAGTCTTATATTCTTATATTTCTGCCGTATTTCTGGAATTTTACAGTCTTACATGTGTGCAGTCGTACAAGTTCTACAGTCGTGTTAATGCAGTCTTACATTACAATAGTTTTACAGTCATTACTTTAGTCTTAGAGTTCTATTATCTTACAATTGCAGGACCCTCGAAGAATTGTTCAGAATCTTTAATGAAAGGAGAGATAGTTTCACATACGATTTCTCAGTCTTGAAGTCTACAACCGATATGTGACCTCATCGCTGTAAAAACATCCAAGAAGCTCGAGAATAAAATATCAACAGGTCTCATTCGGCTCTTGGAGAAGTGTTCTCTGCTTTAGCAAACAAAAGCAGCCACATACCTTCATCTTATCAATTTTTTTTTTTGTTTTCACGAAGGCTTTGTTTTTATGGGTTGATTCTTTTTTGCTCGATGATTACAGAAACTGCAGGACTTCGGAGTTAACTCAGCTACTCCAGGAATTCTTTGATTTATGTAGAATATTATTGTCATCTACATTATAAGAACTTATGTAAATTATATGCTTCAAGGGCTTTATACCTATACGATCATTACTGCAGTCTTACAGTTCTATTGTCTTACAATTGTTACTGCAGGCTTACGATCTTAAAAGATTTAGAAATGTTTATATTGTATTATCAAACAATAGCTTCATTATTTATTTATTTTCAAACGATAGTTTCATCAGTTTTTTTTTTCAAACAATAGCTTAATTATTATTTTTTTTGTTTTTCAAATGATAGCTTCATTATTTTTTTTCTTTCACAAGATAGCTTCATTATCTTTTTTAATAATAGTTTGTTATTTTTTTTCACGATCTAATATCTTATCATGGTATATTAGTAAGAGATCAATATTGTTGTTTATGATTTAAATTTATCACAGGAGTGATCGATCTGTCTACTCGGGCGTGAACGTTGTCAGTGATTATTTGATCAGGGCCCAGATTATTCGATCTGTCTACTCGATCTTTTCGGGCCCAAAGTTTTCGGTATGATAAAGTTTTCGGTATTATGTATTTTCGGGTATTGACCAAACTTTCGGTCAAAATAGTTTTCGCAATAAGTGGAAATTTTCGAAACATGTTAAATTAGGGTTTTCGCAAAGAAATTCTTTTCACGGGCCGAAATTCGTTTTTCGCGGGCTGGAAAGTTTTCGGCATGTGAGATAGACACAGTTTTCGCGGGCCAAACGATTTTTCGAATGTAAGAAAAGTTTCGGGCCGAAAACAGTTCTCACGGGCCAAAAGTTTTCGCGGGCTTTACGCGGGCCTGAAGCAAATTTCTCAAATTTAGGGCAAAATTAATTTCGAAACAAGATAATTTTCGCAACAGGACAACCAAGTAAATTTTCGAACTTAGTTGATTTTCGATACTTAACAAATTTTCGAACCTTATTGATTTTCAAACCCAAAATTTTCAAAACACAATATTTTCGAAACCGACACATTTGTAGTTGCTAACTTTGACTTTTGAACCCAATTTCGAAACTTAGCCATTTTATTACTTACGGTTCGAGAACTTGTGCACACACTAACTTAATATTTTTGTGTCTAAAGGTCCAAAACACTAGGAAATTTACGAGATTGCTAGACTGATAGTCTAAAGACGCCAGGTAGGTGAAACCTTCATCTACAACACGTAAATGCTTTCCCGATTTATATGTGCTTATGTGGTTCGGTGCACTAAGTGTTTTATATCTATGATATATGTTTACACGTTATATGCATGGCATATGCATATCATACTAGAGTGAGGAACATTTAGACCGTATTGAGACGGTAACGATTGACGTATCGATGAGCGGGGTAGATCGTGATTACTTTCATACATGACTCGTGGAGGAGTCGAGGTTAGTACTCGCATGGCACCTGACGACAGACAGGCGTGATCGATCTGCCTACTCGGGCGTGAACGTCCCGAGGTGCAAAACCGTCTTTTATTATATTTTCGTGGAAGGAGCGACCTGGTAGGGTAGTGGCGTGAACGTCCAAACGCTATCAGTGTAGGCTACCGTGATTGTTATGGGCGCGCGAGGTGTCGAGTCTAGCTTAGGGCCCTGATTTTAAGAAATGAGATGTAGAAGTGAGAAAAGACGGAGTGTGCATTGTAACGTGAGGAACTGGGATTGGGAATGAGAGCACACTTGCATCATGCATTTTATTCACCTACTGGGCAAATCGCTCAGTGTTTACGTGTTATAGGTATGACCGAGTCTGATGTGGAGACACGTCGTGACTAAGGCGGCTGGTGGCGGTGACTCCACGGACTTTTGAGGGCAAGGCGGTACATGGATGAAGACCTGTGGAGCAGCGTTAGGGTTTTGGTATTTTGGATATTTTGTAGCTAAGGCATTTGTATAGTTATGACGTTGTAAACAACTTTCGTTGTAATATATTTATTCTACGGAAAAAGTTTTTGTTAGATGGGCCTTCTGAGACTTACGTTGCGGAAATTCGCCACTAATCTTAATTAGAAAATGAGGGTCGCCACAATGTTTGAGCTGAGCTGAGCCAAGTTAAAGCATTGGACAATTGGATGCAAAGTGTTCTTTTGCCGTAGCCATAGATATATCACAACATTCGTTTCTCATATTTTGGTGTGTATACTCGAACAAATCTGAATGTTCTTTGCAAAAACCTTGATCATCTTTGGCTGCTTCAAAGTCCACCACTGATGAGCATCGAGCAATGGTCTCGGTCTTGCTCAAGGGACAATGATAAAACACATGATATTGCCTTTTGCCTCTTGGACTTCCGTGGAAGGGCTTTTGTCTCTTCACTTGCTCTTCATAATACTTCACTTTCATCCAGAACGCATCCCAATGGTTGAATAAAAGAATACAATGAATATTAAATACAATCAATGTTAAATACAATGAATCATACTAAATAAAACGTATATAGCAAAAGGAATCTCATCAACCCATATTTTGGTGACGTGTCGCGTGGAGGAGGGTTGAGTTTTGCTGACGTGTCGCATTGTGGTGAATCATATATATATAAAAGTAATGATTAGTTTTACAGTCATTACTTTAGTCTTAGAGTTCTATTGTCGCCAAAGATGCTCATCAGTGGTGGACTTATATATATATATGATTAGTTTCATGTTATAAAATTGTTTAAAATTGCAAATTTTCACTATTATTATCTCAAATTAGCACAAAATTGTTAATAATTATATTTTAACCCCACTCATTTTTAGCAAATTTTATCCAATATATTAACTTGTAATTCAGGAAATAAATAAAAAGTGGTACTCAGTATACATAAATGCGGTACAGTACAAGTCCATAATAAGGTACTGTCACATACTGCTTAATGGTACAATATGCACACTATATTTGGTACATCTTATCAGGATAACTGTTTTTCGTCGCATTTTACATTAGTTTCGATGCAACAATACTTTAGTATACGTAAATATGTAATAAGTTTCATTTCGTATCATATTTAATGGGTTAACACTCAAAATCGTGAATTTGTAGTTTATTAAGCTTCAATACTAAGATGTTCTTTCAAGGATCATTTTCTTATTATGAAACTTGGAGTTTGGATACAAAACCATGTGTGTAAGGTTAAAGCATTAAATTTGATACAAATTGGAACATAATATATATATATAATACGTATCGTAAAATAGTTTTGCATTAAAGCTAATTTGAACGCAATGAAAAATGATTACCCTAATAAGTTGTATCAAATATATCGTGTATATTGTAAAATTGAGAAGCATGTGACTGTACCTTACAGTTGACATATACTGTACCACATTTATGTAGTTTGTCATACCAAGATAAATATACAAATCATACCAAGTTTATTATAACTTTCTGTGTGTGTCAAAACTTTCTCTGAGTGGCAAAATATGTTCCATATAACGTCAAAAAAATATCAGATACAGATACTCTTACCTTTTTTTTTTTTTTGTAATTTTCCTCACTTTTTAATAGCTATTAATATATCATACTATTTTAATGCGTTAGTGTACAATTTTATTGGTGCATATTGTACCTTGTGCCCACGGTTATCGTACCTTATTTTACATTCTTAACGTATCGAAAATTCCAGGCATAACAAACATTTTAGCCATAACACTATCTGTTATCATTATACATCAAATAATATACCAACACAAAAAATATGCTTTTAATCAAAACATCCACAAACGAGGCAACCTGAACCTCAATTTATTTTGATTTGTACCAAAAGGTCATTTCACATTTGGCCAAAAAATATTTCATAACCTATATGCAACATATGTACAAAAGAACTGAACGAGTAACATAACGACTATATGATGTCGTACTTCATCTGCAAACCCAAAAATTTCACGAACACCACAAAGAAAATTACAATCTAGTTCTCAAACAACATCCAATAAAGAAAAATAGTCGCAAAACAAATAAACAACATCCAACGCATAAAAGCACACTTATAGTAGAACGCTTCTCATCCTCATTTTCCTCAAACATACAGATAAACTCTCATGCCTTATCACTATCCGACCCTCAACAGCAACTTCATCATGTGCATCTGCAGCAACATTATCACCTCCCACGTGAGCTTGCTCCTTATCACCATTCTCCTCATCATCTCCAATCTCTTCGTGAACCCGCGACATCAGCTATCAAATAACATGTGTCTGCTCTCTTAACCCGGCCTCCAGCCGCTCAATGCGAGCTATCAGGTCGGATTGGTCATCATATTCTTTATATCTGTCACCTTTGTCGAAATAAAAAATATATGACATTGGGTTGAATTTGTCTTTGGTGTCATTAATGCATAAACAGAAACAACAATTGCAACACAATCAAATTATTCTTTGGTTCGATATAAAGTGTGATTTTGTTTTTTTATTAAAATTAAAGGGATAACTGCATTTAAATCCAAATAGATATAATTTTTTTACATTTCAGTACCCTGTCAGGGATTTTTATATGGAGATACCCATTTGAAAATTATTTTTACACTTAAGTACCCATTGAACTTAAATGATAAATTACCCTTATTTTGATTCTCAACATCACCAAAGCACTTTCTCTCACTAAAATGGAAACCCAATACCAAAGCTTCTTATCTCTCTCGTCATTCTCTCGATCTCACCAAAGTTTACCACCTCCTCTCCTTAGAACACTTTGTTGCTGTAAAAGTATCGAGAATGTTTCGGCCGGTCTAGCGTCCTTCTCACCGATCGGGTTATTCCACATGTTTAAAAATATTTTGTCATAATTTATGCAATTTACTCTTCGATTCCATCCCAATTTCAGCCCTATGAAGGTCAGCAATCTCGGTTGTGATAGTTGTGGTTACTTTCGATCCATGTTAGTATAAATTTTATCCAGAAATCATTGTTTTAGGAAAAAAATATAGTGTTTCCCTCGTATAGCTTAATGCGAAAAAAAACAAAAGCGAAAAATCACGTTGAGCTAAAAGGCAAACACCGGTGAGTTTAAGTTATAATCAATTATAGAAGACGATGGTTAAAATTTATTTTTTTGGCTTTCTATACTGAAAAAGCTAATTAGGTGTCGAATTATAGCTTATGTAAGAGTGAGAGATCTCCTTTCGGTAGTAATTGGGTAATTTGACGAAAACCTCCAGTTTTTCTATATGGATATTATACAGTAGCAATTTTAATAATACTGTGTATCATTAGCTGTGGTGTTGTATTACTTAACTTTTTAATATATAGTACCTATAGAATTAGAAGTTTGAAAGTTGTTTTTTCCGGCTTTCTACACTAGTAAAGCTAGAATTTTCGCATGAGTAAGTGTGAAAGATCTATTTCCCGTAGTAAGTGAGATTAATTGGACCAAAAATTTAATTTTTGTATATGCATGTTATGCAATACCAACTGTAATTTTATTGTGTACCATAATGTAGCACTTGATTTTTAAATAAGTAGTTTCTATATAAGAAAATGGTTGAAAGCTATGTTTTTGGCATTCCACAATAGTAAAGCTAATTAGGCATCAAAATTTAGCATATGTAAGTCTAAAAGACTTTTTTTTTGCTAGTAAGTGGGGTCAATTTGACGAAAATCCTAATTTTTGATATGAATATTATGAAGTACCAATTTTAATAATATTGTGTACCATTGGACGTGTTGTTGTAATACTTTATTTTTCAATATATAGTATTTTTAACTAGGTTGTCGTATCATTTATCACACGGGAATATCTTTTTGACAGATTTTATTTTATTTTGCAGAGTTTCACTTGAACTATCTTATTTGTTTGGACTATTTATTGATTAAGGTGAAGACGATTAAGAAAGTAACGGCAAGATTAAGAGCAGAGATTAAATATTGGTTCGATGCATGACAATTTAAGATTTCGGGTAGGTTGACGATTGGGTTCGATTGTTATAATGATACGATTCATTCACATTGTTTTAAACTGGCAGCATAACATATCTACAATTGGTACTGCAATCACATTAAAATGTTAACACAACATATATACATTAAGAACCTCAATCACATTAAAATAGTAATGGAAATGTCATAAAAAAAGATACGTCAAATTGCACTTGTAAAAACAATTAAAATAAAGATAGAATCTGACATGTTAGAGAATTTTTTGGTATGTCCGATAATGAAAAATATGTTCAGAATATGTCTGATAATATCGAAAAATATTTGATATATTTGGTACTAAAAACTACTTACGAGTGATACCATATGACATTCTAATAAGGTACTTTAACCTGGTTATATAGGGTATTATAAAGTTAACCAATTTGGTACTACATTTTATGGTAAGCATATTATCTTCACAAGTCACATATTTTCAATGACAACTATTTTATTATACACATATATGTTATATGTTTCACTTCGTATCATATTTGATGGTATAACCCTTGTACTCATGATTTTGAAGTGAAAACCTCTAAATGTTAGGCCTTCTCATAGAATGAGTAGGGTAGATATATTTGGTACTACAAACATATTACGTATGATACTATTTAAAGTAGTCATATGTGTCTTCTTTATCTTCGTCAAAGTGAATTCATAGACGAACTCTAATCAAGAATACACTTCAACCATTCAAGTAAACATGAGATAATCAAATTGACACAAATTTGCAGTGTAATTATAGTCAGACATGGGGTACAAAACACCAATGAACACAAAAATCCAATCAATCAACAAAGACTATTAGATATTTCAAAATGGGTCTAATAAGTCCTAATCGGGTGTTAAAAAACCTCAATCAATGAAATTGATAAAAATCATCACACCAATTACTCTATAATCAAACAAATTTCCAAAAGAAGAAACTATAATTGATGAATAGATAGCCATAATCGACTACCGCAAAGCCCTTAATCAATGAAATTAAACCAAAAATTAAATCGCTGAAAAATAAAGAAACCCAAATGCAATGAAATCTACGTATGAAGAAGTCAATCAAATAAGAAAATGATGGTGAAATAAAACGACAATTTGTGAAATCGTGTAGGGCGAAATTTGGACAAAATGCAGACCCGAAAATACATATCAAAAAATGCTAACGGAGAAAAAAAATATACTAGTGAACGAGTGGTTGTGTGTTCAACGAGTGAGAAATGTGGTCGTTGGAGTTTGAAAGAGAGGTGTGTATGTATGATGAAGTTTGATTTTTTTTTGGAATAGATCGTGGGTGGGTTGAATGAATTTCTTTTGGTTTTTTCTTTTAAATATTATTTTGCATAGATAATGTAAATGCGACTTGTTTAAGGGGTATTTTCGTCCATTAAGTAGTTAAGTATAAGAAAGTTTCAAATGGGTGACTAAGTGAAAAACAAAATCTAACATGGTACTGAACTTAAAATTTTATATAGTAATTCGTGTTGGGAATCCCCGGTCGAGCCCGAGGCCCTCGTTCCTTGAACGGCGGAATTTTAAAATTTTTGGGATTCCCGCCTTCCCTTGGACCGCTCGGTAATAACACGAGAACGTAAGAACACGAAAGAAAGGTTTCAAGCTATAATACCTTGTCGAAAACCAAACGAGATGGCTAGCTTCGAACCCTTCTATTCCCCGAGGCGTAGTGCCCCTCTCCTAAGGCAAAAGCACACGAACAAGCTCCTTTCTTTGCACAAGAGCGTCACGCCGGCACCTTTACAACGTCACGACCGAACCTTGCTTGAGACGGCTAGGCCAAGGCTCGGGCAGCAGGGTCTCCTCTTAACACGCGGCAGCGCGCGCCCCGATAGAGCGAGAGAGAGAGAGCCGAGAGAGATCGAGAGAGAGAATGAGATACGAAACCCTAGCCGTATTTTTCTTTTTCACAACGATGACTTAGGGTTTTTCAAAATGAAAAATCCTATATATACCCTATGGTGTTTGGCCGAAAATAGTAAGTTGGGTGGAGAAAAAATCTCACCCACTTATTCATACCAAGTCACTTGTTGACTTGGTCTTTCTCTTTTGAATTTAAATTCAAAATTCAAATTCAAATTAATATTAAAATAAATTAATATTTAATTCTATATTGAGTATATTTAAATATAATATCCAATATATATATTTCATTAATTTTCGAAATTTTTATCAAATAAAAAATCGATTATTATATATATCTAATATAGACTTGCCCAACCGGCGGTTGACGGTTAGCCGCCCCCGGTTGACGGTTAGCTTAACCGGCGGTTGACTAACCGCCGGTTACGGTTGACCGGCGGTTAAAACCGTCGGTTATTCTTTTTTTTTTTTTGGGGGTTGAAAATTCAGGTTTGAATAAATATTCGGTGTATTATTTGGTCGAAAGTCGAAAAAAATGTATTACAAAATTTTAATTGAACCAATTACAATACAATACATTAAATTAAAACAAAATATGGTGTGGTGAGAACTCAGTCTCCGTCCGGTTCGAATCCTTTAAGAGTTGAAGTACCTTAGTAAAATATTTTTTATTCAAATTCCAACGGCTATAATAAAAAAAAAATTCAAATATTTTTTTTTTTTTTCCAACGGCTATAATAAAAAAAAAAATTCAAATTTTTTTTTATTGACCGGCGGTTTTTAACCGGCGGTCAGCGGTTGGTCAGAAGGACCAACTGCGCCGTAACCGGCAACCCACGGTTGCCGGTTACGGTTGGTGCCGGTTACGGTTACCGGCGGTTAACGGTTGTAACCGCCGGTTACGGTTAGGCTTGGGCTAATATATATGTTTTATTTAATTCTAAATTAAATATTATTATTTTTCTAAAACAATAATAAAGATTTAAATCATATTTAAATCATATACTAAATATTAAATATCCAATATAATATTTCCAAAATATTTCGTGAGGTGAAAAGACCATTTAACCCCTCACGCGATTTTACTGCATTTTCGGCCATTTAGGGTTTCGGCCAAGCCCCAAACCCTAATCTCTCAACCCAGGCCCCAGCCTGCTCTATTCTCATATTGACGTTGTGTCGGTTGCCTTTTTTAAGCCCGACCCTCTTGGTTCGTCTCAACCGGCTCTGGGAGGAATCCAGGAGTTCGGTATTCACCTAGCCAGCCCCGTGGTACCGAACCGATCCCGAATTGAGTACGAATAGGTATTATTCACGAACCGACTATAGATTGTCGTACTACGTATAAACCCTTTACGTTTGTCCCGGTCGAGTGTAAGTCACGCGTAGTCGAACTTACAGGACTCGACGCTATGATGTTCGTGTTGGTGACATTTACCAAAACTGCCCTCCACGACACTCGTGAGTTAGTTATATGCTCTGGCCAGAGGCTTAGGTAAATTCCCGCACATCGAAAACTGCATAGGACGTTTACCTTGAATTTAATGAAGGCCGTAAATCCCGCTCAGCGGTATAACCGGCAATCACGTCGAAAAGTCAAGACCGCATTTCGCCGCTGACCCTTGCTTCATGCAATTTGGGCCTAGCAAACTAGTGACAAATCAAGACCTTAAGACCAACCCCGAGTTAAACCCTTTCGGTCTAAGGTTCACGTAGACTACTATAGTCAATCGATCGATCAACGACTTTACCAGCGTGTGATCGTTCGATTACGAGCCAGTGTCCAAATACAGACAATCCCCCGATTCGTCTTGTATCAATGTCACGAGCTCCCACTTCCCAAGTGAATGGTTGGCACAACCACTTTGGACCCGTCGACAAACAAGTCGTACTCGTCAATCCAGTCACCCTACTGGAGACTAAGACTTGTGGACTTAATTTAATATTACAGTATGTCAGCTTACTGGTGCCCCCTCTCTGTCCCCACAGAATCAGTAACTGAACTGTAAATATTGGGGTTTTATTAATTCGTCTTATTACCCGACTGCAAGGTTAATTTATTTAGACGAAATAATAATATGCCTTTGTATTGTTTGTCATGCTAATTTCGACAATAAACAAACAATAATAATTTCATTATCAAATAATTCAATTACAAATGTTAAACACATCAAACTTACACTAATGCCCTCGTACTATCTAATCCTCGTACGGCATCTACGACATAAACCTCAACAATATCCCACTTGCACTAATGCCACGCGCTATAGTATCTCAACCCCATTTTATCGAGGTGACGATCTAGCACTGCCCGAGACAGTGGCTTCGTGAATGGGTCCGCCACATTTTCTGCTGAGGCGATCTTCTGCACGGCTATAGAGCCATTCTCAACGAACCCACGTAACACGTGGTATTTTCTCTGTATGTGCTTGGACTTACTGTGAGCACGGGATTTCTTAGCTTGTGCGATCACTCCGCTATTGTCGCACCACAATGGTAACGGGCGATCCACTATGCTAGGTACCACCTGCAGTTCTTCTAAGAACTTGCGTATCCAAACACTCTCCTTGGCAGCTTCTGAAGCCGCTATATACTCCGCCTCAGTTGTGGAATCAGCAGTCGTGCTTTGCTTGGAACTCTTCCAAGTTACTGCGCCACCATTGAGCGTATATACAAAACCCGAAGTAGACTTTCGGTCATCCACATCTGATTGGATGTCCGAATCTGTATAACCATCTACCTCTAATTCTCCTGGGCCGTAAATCAGTATCAAGTCCTTAGTCCGTCTAAGGTACTTCAGGACTGTCTTTACTGCCGCCCAGTGTTCCTTACCAGGGTTGGCCTGAAACCTACTCACTACGCTCACAGCGTACGCTATGTCTGGTCGCGTGCAAAGCATCGCGTATATCAGGCTACCCACAGCTGAAGCATAGGGGACTCCAATCATCTCTTGTCTTTGTACCTCGTTACGAGGAGACATAGCCTTTGAGAGATGAATCTCAAGCCTCATAGGTAGGAACTCTTTCTTAGAGTCGTCCATCTTAAACCTTTTAAGGACTTTATCTAAGTAAAGGGCCTGAGATAAGCCAATTGACCGTTTCGCCCTATCTATAAATAGGCGTATTCCTAGAATATAGGTCGCTTCTCCCAGGTCTTTCATAGAGAATTCGGTCGAAAGCCAAGCTTTGACCTCTGAAAGCATCCCAATGTCGTTTCCTATCAAAGGGATATCATCTACGTACAATACTAGAAACGACACATTGCTCCCACTGGCCTTCTTGTAAACACACGGCTCATCTTCGTTCTTTATGAATCAGTAGTTCTTAACTACTTCATCGAATCGAAGATTCCAACTCCTTGAAGCTTGTTTCAGTCCATAAATGGACCGATTCAGCTTGCATACCTTCTGAGCATCTGCATCTGACGCAAAACCTTTGGGTTGTTCCATATAGATCTCCTCCTGGAGGAATCCATTCAGGAACGCGGTCTTTACGTCCATCTGCCAGATCTCGTAGTCATAGTATGCTGCTATCGCAAGCATAATGCGAATGGACTTAATCATCGCGACTGATGAAAAGGTCTCCTCATAGTCAATACCCTCCTTTTGACTATACCCTTTCGCTACAAGCCTAGCTTTGTACGTTTCCACCTGTCCGTCAGATCCAATCTTCTTCTTGTAGATCCATTTGTTTCCGATCGGTCTAAAACCATTGGGTAGGTCTGCAAGTGTCCAAACCTGGTTTGAATACATAGAGTCCATTTTGGCTTGCATAGCCTCAAGCCACTTGAGGGAGTCTGTACCGGTAATTGCCTGGTCGTAGGTGACGGGATCGTCCCCGACGCATCCCTCAACCGCAGCATCTCCATGCTCGACGTGTACCATACCATATCTCTCAGGCATTTGAGATATCCTACTAGACCTGCGCAATTGCGGCTGAGCCGGGTTTTCTGGAACGTCGTCCAACGACTCTGTAGCAACTGGAGTTGATTCGTCGCTTAACTAGCCAAGAGTTATTTCACGTCCTTTACCGCCTTCGCTAATGAACTCTTCTTCCATGAAGGTTGCGCGTAAAGCGACAAACACCATGTGTTCGTCTGGAACGTAAAAGTAGTACCCCATTGAGTCCTCGGGGTATCCAACGAATCTTGTCATAATCGACCTTGATTCTAACTTGTCTGCCTGTAACTTTTTCACAAAGGCGGGGCAACCCCAAATCCTAATGTGATTAAGGCTACTGTCTGCAGAACGAGTAGGTATCCTGTTAAGGATATAGGCTGCTGTCTCTAAAGCATAACCCCATAACGAAATGGGGAGATCTGTGTAACTCATCATTGGCCGAACCATATCCAAAAGTGTTCGGTTTCTTCGCTCGGCTACGCCATTTAATTGTGGCGTACCGGGAGGTGAGAACTGTATAACGATGCCATTTTCTCTGAGAAATGCATCGAACTCAAGGCTCATGTACTCGCCGCCTCAATCTGATCGAACGGCTTTAATGACCTTGCCAGTTTGCTTCTCCACTAACGCCTTATACTCTTTGAACATTTCAAGAGCTTCGGACTTTTGTCTCATCAAATAGACAGTCCCGTAGCGGGACTGATAGTCCGTAAACGTAATGAAGTAGCGGCAATTACCTCGGGCCGTCACCCTGAACGATCCACATACATCAGTGTGGATCAAACCCAACACTTCTGCGGCCCTAGTTAAAGTCCCTGTGAAGGGTGATTTGGTCATTTTGCCTAGGATGCAAGACTGACAAGTTGGGATCGGGCCTGACTTAGCTATGCGAATCAGGCCATCCTTTTCCATCTTGTCAATCTTTGCTTCCCCTGCATGACCCAGTCGTAGGTGCCAGATGTATTTCTCGTTTGACCCCGTCGACGAGTTGGTAATTGTATTTACAGTTTCCACATTATTTCTTAGGTTGACGTAATATAAACCTTTTATTAACGTCGCCTTTCCAACGTTTTTATTTCTAAAATAAATTTGGCAAACATTATCAATAAATCGAAACAATGTTTTTAAGCCCCTTGGGCAAAACCAAAACATCAAAGTTCTAAAAAATGCAAAGATGATAAAAGCAAAGTCTTCGATCTCACGTGCGTTGCTGCAACACTATGTCCGCTGCCGACGTTGATCGAGATCTCACCAGCTCGAAGCTTCCTACTTCGTTCCAGACCCTGGTTCAAAACACAAGTGTGGGAGCTAGCCCTTGAGTCTAGTATCCATGAAGTAGAATACACAGAACAATTAGCTTCGAAAACTAATTGCTTACCTGAAGCGTCAAACGACACCTTCAGTTTAGGACAGTCTCGCTTCCAGTGACCCAGTGCTGGCAATGGAGGCACATGTCCGTGGGCTTCACGCCCGACTTTTTAGCCTTCTGGGACTTCGCCTTCTTGGCGATTCTACCCTTTGGCTCGCTGTGCTTGTTCGGCTTCTTTTTCGATCCCTTGGACCGAATAGTCGCAACAAGCGCCACCTCATTGCCCTTAGGACCCCTATCGCTGCGATATTGGGTTCGGACTGTAACCATCTAATTAATCAGGTCCGGTATCGAATACTCCCAATTATTAAGGTTGCAAATCACCACGAACTGGTGGAAGGAAGGTGGGAGGGACAGCAGGTCTCGCTCAGTCGATTGAGCATTCGGAGTCAAAAGCTCCTCAATGTCCAAGATATTTTCCAGTTTTTATAACCTGAGGACGATCCTCAGATTTCTAAGCCAGTCAACATAGTTTGGTCCTACCAAATAATGTTTTTCCAAAAATACGGATAATGCGTTTTGTCATCGTATAATATAGAAGAGAAAATAAATTGCAGAAAGTTAACAGATAGTTAGGATTTGAAGTGTTTAATCAGACTAAAACAGGACTTTAATTTTTCGTCTGACTCCCACTATTTTTCTCGAAATCCTGTCTCCCGTTAGGAATTTCGGAAACCTCGTTGAGTAGTTTCATAGTGGCGTTGATTTACCCGTACTGCATCAAACTAGCCTCAACTTAACAGTTTGTTGGTATGTTTGATCAGCCAGGTTCATGTCCCACACGATTCTGTCACACAGAAGGTTCAACGAATTTGTCTCAGTCAGGGTCCCTCGGCCTGTAACTCAGACGTCTTGGGAATGACTGTACAAGTGCTACCTATCAACGTCCTGCTAACCTTCCACTTTTGAGTGAACTTCGCCTCCGTAGGATAACACTTTGCGGGAGGACGAAGAGTGGTCGGTGAGCGGCATTATCAAAAATGCATCCAAATACGTTCACGTCAAAGGCGAGGGTTTTAGCGCCGTAACTCGGTCAACCGAAACCGTACCCCTAAGTCGTAACGTTTTTGGACTTGATAGAAGACAGGAGCCCCGCCCTTTACTCACTTGATATTTTAAAGTCTAACTTCGGGAGAATCCTCACAGATAAGAACTAGCACATTATGCACGATATCACGTTCGAAACCAACACGCACATAATAGACTTTAATAGTAAACCTAGTTTCAACCTATTAAAGTAAATGCGAAAGACTGGGGATATTTCTAGTTCTATCCTATTGTACAAAAAGAAAACTCTAAGTCTTCGGGCTTGTCTCGAACGGACACCTCGGCCACCGTCTTGTTCGTTCGTCTCGTCTCGATCGTCTCTCGTTCGGCCGTCATTCCTGTACTACTATAGCCTATGACGGGGGGATCTTTCCCTAAAACAACAATGCCCGTCTTTTCTAATAAAACTGTAAAGTACAACCCGGGGGGGACCTTGTCACCCTTAACATATCACCCGGTAAAAACAGAACCTAATCCCCAATCAATCACCACGTTATTCACATATAACATGTTTCACGACAATTTTATACAGACCCGAGCCTAAATCCACATTTGGGCTTTTATCAGATTTGGGCCAGGCACATTGGGCTTTTATAAGATTTGGGCAAGGCCCATTGGGCTTTTATCAGATTTGGGCCAGGCCCATTGGGCTTCGAGGCTTGACTGCGCGACCCAATCGCGACCGAGCTTGCGCCGCCCATGCGGCCCGACCAAGTGCCGCGCGCGCCCACGCGCGCGCGGCTGTGCCCTGAGCGCAGCCAGGCCAGCCCGCGCAATGCGGGTGGCCAGCCAGCGCCGCGCGCGGCTGTGCCCTCGGCTGCGCCCTGCGCGCAGCCAGGCCAGCCCGCGCGATGCGCGCGGCAAGCCAGCACTGCGCGCCGCGCGTGGCTGTGCCCCTCGTGCCGCGCGCCCGTGCGCGCGGCCTGCCCTTTCTGCCGCGCGGTGAGCGCGGCCAGCTTACTGCGCCGCGCGCCGATGCGCACGGCACAGTCCCGAGGCTGCGCGCTGTGCACGGCCATGACCCGAGGCCGTGCGCTGCGCGCGGCCATGGTTCGGGCGCCGCGCGCTCCATGCGCACGGCTTAGGGCAGCGAGCCGCGAGCATATGCGCGCGGCCAGCCTAGGGCGGCGTGCGCTCCCTGCGCGCTGCCAGCCTTTCCAAAGGCAATTCTCGGGCTTCGTGGTCATAGTCCCGTGACTTAACCGAGCCTAAGGCTCTGATACCACTGTTGGGAATCCCCGGTCGGGCCCGAGGCCCTCGTTCCTTGAACGGCGGAATTTTAAAACTTTTGGGATTCTCGCCTTCCCTTGGACCGCTCGGTAATAACACGAGAACGTAAGAACACGAAAGAAAGGTTTCAAGCTATAATACCTTGTCGAAAACCAAACGAGATGGCTAGCTTCGACCCCTTCTATTCCCCGAGGCGTAGTGCCCCTCTCCTAAGGCAAAAGCACACGAACAAGCTCCTTTCTTTGCACAAGAGCGTCACGCCTGCACCTTTACAACGTCACGACCGAACCTTACTTGAGACGGCTAGGCCAAGGCTCGGGCAGCAGGGTCTCCTCTTAACACGCGGCAGCGCGCGCCCCGATAGAGCGAGGGAGAGAGTGCGCGAGAGAGAGAGAGCCGAGAGAGATCGAGAGAGAGAATGAGATACGAAACCCTAGCCGTATTTTTCTTTTTCACAATGTTGACTTAGGGTTTTTCAAAATGAAAAACCCTATATATACCCTAGGGTGTTTGGCCGAAAATAGTAAGTTGGGTGGAGAAAAAATCTCACCCACTTATTCATACCATGTCACTTGTTGACTTGGTCTTTCTCTTTTGAATTTAAATTCAAAATTCAAATTCAAATTAATAATAAAATAAATTAATATTTAATTCTATATTTAGTATATTTAAATATAATATCCAATATATATATTTCATTAATTTTCGAAATTTTTATCAAATAAAAAATCGATTATTATATATATCTAATATATATGTTTTATTTAATTCTAAATTAAATATTATTATTTTTCTAAAACAATAATAAAGATTTAAATCATATACTAAATATTAAATATCCAATAAAATATTTCCAAAATATTTCGTGAGGTGAAAAGACCATTTTGCCCCTCACGCGTTTTTACTGCATTTTCGGCCATTTAGGGTTTCGGCCAAGCCCCAAACCCTAATCTCTCAACCCAGGCCCCAGCCTGCTCTATTCTCATATTGACGTTGTGTCGGTTGCCTTTTTTAAGCCCGACCCTCTTGGTTCGTCTCAACCGGCTCTGGGAGGAATCCAGGAGTTCGGTATTCACCTAGCCAGCCCCGTGGTACCGAACCGATCCCGAGTTGAGTACGAATAGGTATTATTCACGAACCGACTATAGATTGTCGTACTACGTATAAACCCTTTACGTTTGTCCCGGTCGAGTGAAAGTCACGCGTAGTCGAACTTACAGGACTCGACGCTATGATGTTCGTGTCGGTGACATTTACCAAAACTGCCCTCCACGACACTCGTGAGTTAGTTATATGCTCTGGCCAGAGGCTTAGGTAAATTCCCGCACATCGAAAACTGCATAGGATGTTAACCTTGAATTTAATGAAGGCCGTAAATCCCGCTCAGCGGTATAACCGGCAATCACGTCGAAAAGTCAAGACCGCATTTCGCCGCTGATCCTTGCTTCATGCAATTTGGGCCTAGCAAACTAGTGACAAATCAAGACCTTAAGACCAACCCCGAGTTAAACCCTTTCGGTCTAAGGTTCACGTAGACTACTATAGTCAATCGATCGATCAGCGACTTTACCAGCGTGTGATCGTTCGATTACGAGCCAGTGTCCAAATACAGACAATCCCCTGATTCGTCTTGTATCAATGTCACGAGCTCCCACTTCCCAAGTGAATGGTTGGCACAACCACTTTGGACCCGTCGACAAACAAGTCGTACTCGTCAATCCATCACCCTACTGGAGACTAAGACTTGTGGACTTAATTTAATATTACAGTATGTCAGCTTACTGGTGCCCCCTCTCTGTCCCCACAGAATCAGTAACTGAACTGTAAATATTGGGGTTTTATTAATTCGTCTTATTACCCGACTGCAAGGTTAATTTATTTAGACGAAATAATAATATGCCTTTGTATTGTTTGTCATGCTAATTTCGACAATAAACAAACAATAATAATTTCATTATCAAATAATTCAATTACAAATGTTAAACACATCAAAATTACACTAATGCCCTCGTACTATCTAATCCTCGTACGGCATCTAGGGCATAAACCTCAACAATTGTGATTTAGGTCTAGTTTTTCTAAATTAAAAATCTTGGTAAAAATCATAATAATATAAGTTTTTAAGGGTATTTTTGTCCAATTGGTCCATTAATGATAGAAGAATTTCACTTGGTACTTAACTGATAAAGTTTCCAATATAGGAAGGTAGTGAAAGAGAGTTTACTTCATATGGATTTAATTGATGTTCTCCATTTTATTAATAGCTAAATAAAATAAGCATATTTTATTAAAAAATCTAGAACTTACACCCACAATCGTGCAAGAAAATCGCGTAACGTATCGATCTCAAAGCAGAGGTTTCTCATGATCAACCACTCAAGACTTGGACTCTTCGGTCCATGGAGGTGGCTCTTGGGAATCCCGGTAGGGTCTCCGGGCTCTCGTTCCTAGAACGGCGGAAGTTTAAAATTTTTTGGGATTTCGCTTTTTCCTTGGACCGCTCGGTATAAACACGAGAACATAAGACACGAAAGAAGAGTTTTAAGCCATGTTACCTTGTCGAAAATCAAAGATGATGGCTAGCTTCGAACCCTTCTATTCCCCGGGATGTAGTATCCCTCTCCTAGCACCAAAACGCTCACGAACGGGGCAAGATCGTCACGCCGGCACCAACACAAGTCGCGCCCGAGGCTTGCTTGAGGCGGCTAGACCAAGCTCACCTCGGCCTCCTCTTCACGCGCGGCCACCACCGAGAGAGAGAGAGAGAGAGAGAGAGTGAGAGAGAACTCGAGTGAGAGAGAGAGAGAGGAGAGAAAATAAAACCCTAACTTTTATTTCTTTTAGCCAAAATGACTTAGGGTTTTTCAAAAAACAAAAGCTCCCCTTTTATATATGTTGACATGGCCGATTTTTTCAAGTGGAGTGGGGAGAAATTTTCTCACCCACTCCAAGTCATACTAAGTCTCTAAGACTTAGTCTTGGTTGACTTGGTCTTCTCTTTCAAATTCAAATCAAATTCAAATTTGAACTATATTTAGTATATTTAAATATAATATCCAATATATATATTTAATTATAATTTTCGAAATTATTCTAAATAAAAAATCGAAAAACATATATATATCTAATATATATTTTATTTAATTCCAAATTAAATATTATTATTTTTCAAAAATAATAATAAAGATTTAAATCAAATTTAAATCATATACTAAATATTAAATATCGAATATTATATTTCAAAAATATTTCGTGAGGTGAAAAGACCATTTTGCCCCTCACTTGATTTAACCAAGTCATTCGGCCATTTAGGGTTTCGGCCAAGCTCCAAACCCTAATCTCTCAATCCAGGCCCTAGCCTACTCTATTCTCATATAGACGTTGTGTCGGTTGCCCTTTTTAAGCCCGACTTTCTTGGTTCGCCTCAACCGGCTCTGGGAGGAATCCAGGAGTTCGGTATTCACCTAGCCAGCCCCGTGGTATCGAACCGATCCCGAGTTGAGTACGAATATGTGTAATTAACGAACCGACGATAGATTTTCGTCCTACGTATGAACCCTTTACGTTTGTCTCGGTCGAGTGAAAGTCACGCGTAGTCGAACTTATAGGACTCGACTATATGATGTTCATGTCGGTGACATTTACCAAACTGCCCTCCACGACACTCGTGAGTCAGTTATGTGCTCTGGCTAGAGACTTAGGTAAATTCCTGCACATCGAAACTGCATAGGATGTTAACCTTGAATTTAATCAAGGCTGTAAATCCCGCTCAGTGGTATAACCGGCAATCACGTCAAAAAGTCAATATCGCATTTCGCCGCTGACCCATGCTATATGCAATTTGGGCCTAGCAAACTAGTGACTTCAAGACCTTAAGACCAACCCCGAGTTAACCCTCTCGGTCTAAGGTTCATGTAGACTACGATAGTCAATCGATCGATCAGCGACTTTACCAGCGTGTGATCGTTCGATTACGAGTCAGTGTCCAAATACAGACAATCCCCTGATTCGTCTTGTATCAATGTAATGAGCTCCCACTTCACAAGTGAACAGCTGGCACAACTGTTTTGGACCCGTCGACAAACAAGTCATACTCGTTATATTCAGTCACCCTACTGGAGACTAAGACTTGTGGACTTAATTTAATATTACAGTATGTCAGCTTACTGGTGCCCCCTCTCTGTCCCCACAGAATCAGTAACTGAACTGTAAATATTAGGGTTTTATTAATTTATCTTATTACCCAACTGCAAGGTTAATTTATTTAGACGAAATAATAATATGCCTTTGTATTGTTTGTCATGCTAATTTCGACAATAAACAAACAATAATAATTTCATTATCAAATAATTCAATTACAAATGTTAAACACATCAAAATTACACTAATGCCCTCGTACTATCTAATCCTCGTACGGCATCTAGGGCATAAACCTCAACAATTGGGATTTAGGTCTAGTTTTTCTAAATTAAAAATCTTGGTAAAATTTAGGTTAATTTATTTTAGACGAAGTAATAATATGCCTTTTGTATTATTTTGTCAAAACTCAAATCGAAAATAAAATAATTTCATTATCAAATAATTCAATTACAATAGTTAAACACAACAAAATTACACTAATTAATACCCTCGTACTATCTAATCCTCGTACGGCATCTAGGGCATAAACCTCAACAGGAGGTGCATCGTCCTCGGAGGTCACTTGCCTTGAAGCTCACTTATCCTGGAGCTCACTTTGCCTCAAGGTCATTTGCCGTTGAGGTCACTTGCCTTGAGGTCGTTTCCCTTGAAGTCATTTTCCCTTGAGGAGACTTGCCTTGAGGTCACTTCCCTTGAAATCATCTGCCCTGGAGGTTATTTCCCTTGAAGTCATTTGGTCTGCTCTCCATAGGGAGATGACTCGGCCTGCTTGGTCTAGGGAAGTGGATTAGCCTACTCGACCACCTTGGCCGGTTCGGCCACCTCGGTCAGGTTGGTTGAGGTGCTTCTTGCCTCTTCTGTTTGGACCCTGCTTGGAGTCTTGACATGTTTAGATTGGTTGTGACTCCCCAAAGTTGTTTGGCCACAAATTCGTGTGGCTCCGGTGCAGCCTGACCTCGATCGTCTTGGCCTCGGCCACTTCGGCCGGCTCGGCCACCTCGACCATGTTGGCCGAGTTCCTTCCACTTGTCCCTTTTGGTTTTGTGCTTTAGTTGATTTTTCGTACTTGGATTGATTAAGCGATTTTCCAAAGTAGATCAGACTTTAACATAACGCGGGTTCCAAGTGACCTTGCCTCTGCCACATTGGTCGGGTTGCCCGAGTTTCTTTTGTTCTTGTCGTTTGGTTATGTGCTTGAGGTATTGACATGCATGGGTTAATTACTCAATGTCATGAGATACGTGAGCTTTGAAAATGGGGCGACGTGGAGATGGCCTTGCCTCGGCCACCTCATCCAATTAGGGCTGTTCATTCGGTATAAACCGAACCAAATCGAACCGAAAATTCGGTTAGAAATATTTGGAACCGAAAACCGAACTGAACTTAACCGGTTCGGTTTCGATAAAACCGAAGTAATTTCAATTTTTTTCGGTTAGTTACCGAAAAAATCGAAATATATTAAGAAAAAAAAAAGATTCAGCTCAAAGTTTTGCTCTAATTATAACTGTGGCCTGTGGAACCGTGGAATTAAGTGTGCACAACACAGCTTTCTTCCACAACAAACAAGAGCCATCGCCGTCGCCGGAGCAGAATTTCACAGGGGCTGAATTAATTAATATAACTGGAGCGAGGGATATTTTGGGGAATCGAACAACTGTCTTCTTCTTCCTCTCATCCAGCTGCTACCCTTCCTCTCATCCTAAGCGCAGAAGCGCAGGACGAGGAAGATCGACGAGGTTTGATTTGAGATCTTTTTTTTTTTTCAACGTTTGATTTGAGATAGAATTTGGGAAATAAGTTTTAATAATAAATCTATCAATTTAAGAAAATGCCCAAGACTTATGTGTATATTAATGGGATGGGCCATATAAATACAATATGTTTTTTAATATAAATCTTAATTCGGTTATTCAGTTTTATTCGGTTAACCGAATTACCGAACCGAAAAAACCAAAACATTTCGCTTTTATTTTTTAGAACCGAATACCGAACTGAAAATTTTGGTTCGGTTTTAAAACCGAACCGAAATTTCGGTTTCGGTTCGATTCGGTCGGTAAACCGACTTTTGAACACCCCTACATCCAGTTCGGCATGTCGGTCTTGAGCCGGGCATTGTCTTGGTCTAGACAGACCCACCTAGATCTATATCCAAATCCAATTAAATAATTGGGTATGGATCATACCCAATATTTTATGGGTCTCAAATAATTAGACCTTTAGGTCTAATGGGTAAACGAGTCTTAATTAGGTAGTAAATAAGTCGATTCATCTTTTTGTAGCATCTTTTTTAATAAACGTACATTTGCGACGGAAATGTGTTTGCAAAAACAAAAAACAAAAACTTCGAAATTTTTCGTGATGGACAAACCGTCACAAAATTTAGCGACCGTTACCATAAAAAATTTGCTCTCGGCATTCTGTTGCAAAATTTTTGTTGTAGATAAACCGTTGCAAATATTAGCGACCGACATTCCTTCGCAAAATTTGAGTGGTATTATGAAATTTTGAATCTGTCGCTAAACTCTATTGCTAAAATCATCGTTTCGCCTCCCTCTCTCTTCTCTCTCTTCTCCATTCTTTCTCTCTTCATCTCTTCTTTGGTTCCTTTTCCTTTTTTTCTCGGATGCAGTGTGGTGCTTTGACAAGATTTTTTAGTTTTTTTTTTTTTTTTTTTTCGTTTTTTCACTCTGTCGCAAAATGGCGTTGGATTTTCCATTGAAGATTTTGCGACGGATTTTGTTTTTCGACGAAGGGTTTAATGATAGAAAATTTTTGTTGAAATCTGTCGCAAACAGTGGACAACGACCGATTTGCGACGCTTTCACCGGTCGCTAATGAAACTCTTTTTTGTAGTGATACAGAAGGAAAAATAAAATAATTATGGCTTATTTCTAATAATTAGGGCTTAATTTTGGTAAAATTGGTAAATGAATAATACTCACTTAAGATCCATATTTAATTTTATCGAGTACGGTTCTGATCTATATTCATTAAATTTAATTTTTAAGGACTCATATCCATTATTAATGGGTATAATCTTATGGAAATGTGTAGGATCTTCAAATTTTAACATTCCAATATTCTTCCTGCTCTGATTACTCCTAGTCTTTAAGGTTGGAGGTTTGAAGGGCTTCTTTGACGGTTCCAAGTGACCTTCAATGGGTGGTAAACTCTTTTTTGTCGAATATTTTACCGTGAAAAAATTCCCGTTTATCATTGTTAGGCCGTTAACTATACGTTTCGATTCGATTCTGATCTACCAAATTTCGAACCATAAAGTGCGGTTTTAATTGAATGTAGATGTTGACGTAGCTAATCTAGTTTATACTATAAGATATATGTAAAAAAAATTCCCGTTTATCATTGTTAGGCCGTTAACTATTGTTAGTGAAAAAAAAGTTAAAAAAATATTGGGGTGATCGAAGCTGAATTTTATATTAAGTTTATACTATAAGATATATGTAAAAAAAGTTATGACTATTGGTGCTCAAACTTTTAAATGTCCCATTTTAGTTCTAGAACTTTGCCAAATGGTTTTTTTTTCTTTGTTCTTTGACAAGTTAGGTAGGTCAAATGGATCTAAAAGGAACAATTTTACAAAGTTAAGGAAATAAAATGGTGAATTTAAAAGTTCGAGCACTAATAGTGAGAACTTGATGTAGTTTAAACAACATATCTATCGTTTACTAGTTGAACATCTATCGTTTACTAGTTGAATAATGGCAAAATTATGAAATTGGGTCACTAAATATACATATTTTCATTTTTGTGTCACTATATTTGATAATTGCAAAAATAGGTCTCCCTACGCTTATAGAAACACGACAGACCGAAACTTCGATGATGTCGTGCAAGAAGATCACGCAACGGCTCCATCTGAAAGCAGAGGTCTCTTCGTAATCAACCGCTTAAAAGTTAGCAAGTATATATATATAGAATTATTAATTTAGTGTATATAATATATTAATATGTAATTTTCTTCTTCTTTGACAACTTGTCAATGGAGTTGGAGGAGACCAAAATGAGTTTCGCTTGTTTATTATCTCATCTGTCCTTTTCAGACAAGTCTACAACCTCTTGAAGATAAGATTGACCCACTGCTATGTAACATTTTCACTTATACATATCTATGCTGAAACTTCAAAATCTTTAGTGGAAAAGTAGAAAAGCAAATCCCAATCTAAACAAATCATCGTACTTCTGCTACATAATATATATATATATATATGTATGTATGTATGTATTGCCAAGAAATTCAAGTCTTAAACCTTGGAAAAAATTGCCAAAACATTCAAGAAGATATCCTTAAAGATGGAAGAACCAAACCAAGTTGCAGTGATAATGGTTCCATTTCTAGCACACAGCCATCTCAATCAGCTACTTCAGCTCTCTTTCTCCATCGTATCGTCTTACCCGATGATATCCGTCCACTACGTTAGTTCTTCGATCCACATCAAACAAGCCCGAACCCGCGCCCACGGCCCGAACCCGCAAGACCCGGAAAAGATCCACTTCCACGGGCTGCCCATGGACAATTTCGAGTCCCCTCCGCCGAACCCCGGCTCGGTAAGCAAGTTCCCGACGCAGCTTCAGCCCCTTTGGAACGCTTCCCTTAGCTTAAGACAGCCTTTCGCCGACCTTCTGCGCGACATGTCCCTAAGGTTCAGAAAGGTCGTCGTACTTCACGATCACATGATGTCCGTCGTCGTCCAAGACGTCGCGTCGGTCGACAACGCCGAGTCCTACGTTTTCAGCCCCGTCTCTGCGCTCACCATGGCCGCCCTTGCATTCCACGGGCCGGGCCTGCCGATTCCCGCGGAACACTCCAAGGAACTGAGCCCTTTTGGAGACTCAGCGCCCGACGACGTCAAGGAGCTCGTCGACATGCAGAGGGAACCGTCCAAGTATAGGTCGGGGGAGCTCTTCAACACCGTGAGATCGTTAGAGGCCCCTTTCTTGAATCTGCTGGCGAAAGAAGAGATTTCCGGCGACAGAAAAATATGGGCTGTCGGGCCAATCCTCCAGAAAAAAACGTCGAGCGGCAACGACGAGTGTCTAAAGTGGCTCGACAAGAACGAGCCCGGCTCGGTGATCTACGTTTCGTTCGGCACGACGACTTCCATATCGGACGAACAGATTAGAGAGCTGGCATTGGGGTTGGAGGAGAGCAAGGCAAAGTTTCTTTGGATACTGAGAGATGCGGACAGAGGAAATGTATTCGACGGAGGCGTGAGGAGAATCGAACTCCCGCTAGGGTTTGAAGAGAGGAACGAAGGAGTTGGGCTCGTAGTTAGAGATTGGGCGCCACAGCTCGATATATTAGCGCACCCTTCCACGGGCGGATTTATAAGCCACTGCGGATGGAATTCGGTCCTAGAGAGCCTGACGATGGGCGTGCCCTTGGCGACGTGGCCCATGCACGGGGATCAGCCCAGAAATGCCCACTTCGCGACGGAGATTCTTAAGGCGGGCATCGTCGTAAGGGAATGGGGACAGAGGAAAGAGTTGACGAAAGCATCGGTTATCTCAGAGGTTGTGAGGAGATTGATGGTTTCGGAAGGGGATGCGGTAAGAAAGAGGGCTCGAGAGATCGGTTCGAATCTGAGGCAGGCGACCGAGGAAGGCGGCGAATCGAAGGTCGAAATGGATTCCTTCATTGCCCATATTATGAGAAACTGATATATGCTTGAGCGTGTAATGAAATGCAGTCATCATAGTTAAGTTCCGCCCATAAATTTTTGAGTAGTGATATGCTCTTTGCTTCTACTACTATGTGATTAGTGTTCTTTATTATGTATTGATTGTTGAATAAAAGAGTTGTTAGAGAGGTGCCTACAAAGCGTCGATCGGTTTGTAACATAATTCATGTGATCTATTAAATGAATAATTTGATATAATGCAATGCGTAGACATTTTAGAGGTCATATTGTGTGGGTCAAATTTGCTTGGGTTTGGAGAAATATATCTTTCTCTATATAATAAATTAATCAATCAAATAGAAAGTTATCTCTCATCTTGCTGTGCAAATCTGTCTTGATTATCTTCAACGCAGAGAAAGATCTGTAAACAGTTGATGTTGCGACTGGTAAGACCAATGCCAACTTAATTAGCCGATAAACTAAAGGAAATTCAGAATGGCAATCCAAAATTTTATTTGAAAGATCTCCAATGTCTTTAAGTTCGGATAAAGCCAAATTCATTCTTATGTACGAAATTGTACGTCTTTATTTGATTAGCAGAAAATTTTTCAAAATATAGATCAGCTAGACAAAACAAATGATCATGATAAAAAACAAATGCGTTTCTAGGATCAAGACAAAGCCATACACGTAAGCAAGGCCGATTATGTGAAACGATTGTTTATTTCGTGAGAAATAAAATCAATTACCTATTATTTAACGAAAAAAAAAATATTCATCTGTCAAACATTTGATTATATTTCTTATTAAATAAAATAAAAATAAATACATGTCAACTCCCAGTTTTTTTTTATTATTTATTTTTTTAGTCGATTAATTTGTCATGTTAATAAAATGGGCATATGATTCTTTTGATTATATTTCTTACTAAATAAAATGAAAATAAATACATGTCAACTCCCAGTTTTTTTTTTATTATTTATCCTTTTAGTCGATTATTCTGTCATGTTAATAAAATGGGCATATGATTCTTTTTTTTTTTTCGTCATATTTTTTTTTATTTGGCCTTTTTTCGCCTTTCTTTCTTTTGTTTTTCTTTTTTTTTTATTTGGCCTTTTCTTAATATGTATAAAATATACCCAAATCAAGTTCGCTCCAGAATCATCTTGATTTGGTTTGATTGCTCACGTCGCATACCGATCACGTGTGTGGAGCAATCCGAATACCACAGGTGTCGGAGTTTTGTTGTGGTTGCTCTCGCGCACATACCAATCATGCGTGTGGAGCAACCATCATCTAATTACCACGCATGATTGGGCTATTGTGGTTGCTTGCAGCTCATACCGACCATACGGGTGAAGCAATCATCTCTAGGTACCACATATGATCGGGCCCCTGCAAGACATTAGCGGAACTTTGGTATCTATTTTTAGACGGATCCTCCCTGATTAACAGATAAACAATTAAGCACATAAGGTTCAAATTTGGAATTAAAATTAGTCTGATAAGCAGTCGTTGGAACACAGATTTGTGGACAATTATATTATATAGCATCTACTTTCAGAACCCAAACCTGTGGTGGACTTCTTATCGTCATATTTAGCTTAGGAGTCCAAATTTGGTTAACCTTAAAAGATTTAGGCAATGTAGCTCCGGAGAATGTGTGTCTATTTGTTGTTACAAATATTTCTCTTGCGCTAGTCGTAAAAGAAGTTTTCAGATTTGACTTGGACTATGTATTTCAAGAAGGAATACGATTGTATAGCATTGATAGCATCAATGATAGTTGGATCGTATTTTCTACTTGGAAGAATCACATCATTCACAATATGATTTATTTTTGATGAATTATTGGCATTATTCAGACAATTGTTAATTTGAGACTTTTCAGTTTTGATAGAGAATGTATAATAATTGTCTGTTATATCCTTAGTAGCTGCTGTTTTTAAATTTTCCATTTTAGGAATTACTTTGAAATTTTCGGAGTAGGAATAGAGGTAGACATATTTCCGTTCAATTTAGTAGAGAATGATTTATCTTCCTCCATTCGTTCTGTCTTGATATTTTTAGTCATTCGTATTGTTTTCTTATCCTGTTTAGTAGATTTTTCTTTTAATGTGTGATTTAAGTCATGATAGGATTTTGAAGTTGTATCTTTGGCTAAGGAATTTTTTAGAAATGAATTTTCCTTTGTAAGCTTTTCTAGTTTAATTCGAAACCCTTTCCGTTCATGTTCTTTATTTGGCACAGACTCAATTAAATGTTGAGGACAATCTGATTCACAGTCACTCAACAAGAGAATTTTCCTTGTCACGTAACTAGCATTTAAGTTCGTATAATCATAAGGAATCTCAGCCAAAGTTTTGCTTTTCCGCTTATTCTCTTCAAGAGCATTTATTTCGAATTCTCCTGTAAAATGCATTAACTAGGCTAATCCTAAACTCATTTACCTAATATCATAGAATTGTATTGAAGTGACTTTCTTCATATTACATGGATTTTGGTACCCCAAACCTTCTAGAGGATTATAGAATGTTATTTCATGCGGCTGATTTGGAGTTATAGACTGTTCAGGTTGTCCTTTCTTTGTATGAAGATCCTCTAATTCTTTAATTTTAGAACATAAGTCTATTACGTTTTTCAAAAATAAACTCATATTGTCCTAAAATTTTCTTTCTTTCACGATCACAGGCATGTAGGCTTTCTGTAAGTTCACAGACTTTTGTCTCATTATTTCCTAGTTTAGATTCTAGGTCTGTGATTTTATCTTGTGCAATTGTTAAGGGACATCGAAGACTAGACTCCATATAAGTGTTTTAGTAGTACACGTTTATTATTTGCTAGTCTGTCTTCTTACTCTTTAATCTTGGTATATAGCATTATTCGCTCCTCATTAAGCATTATTATATTTGATTAGCCATGACTTTCTTTTGCACTCAGAGGTTTCTAGGTCTTTAGTTAAGTCATCAATATTGGTCTTAAGTATTAAATTATGAGATTCTAGTTCAGTGACTTTCTTTTTGGCATTATCCGAACATGACATCAAGAAAGCCTTTTCTTTTAAGGTTTTTTCAGAACACGTTCGTTATTATCTAACCTAGCTTCTAATTCCGTAATAGTTTCACGTTCAGAGCGCATAGATGAATCCATTTTTGACGTTTCAGTTCAAAACCAATTTAAGTCCAAGGATTTTAATTGGTATACAATGTTGGAATTAAGTTTGTATAAAATGTTGGATATAATTTTGTTAAAAATATTGGATATATGATCGTTAACGTGTTTTATGAATTGATTTTAATTTTGTTTAAAAATTTTGATTATGTAAAATTTTCTTTAATATGTCTAAAGTTTTCGAATTGATTTAATTTTGCATTAATCGCAAACTTTTTGAATCAGTGAATTTTTAATGTTTCTGTACCGCAAAGTTTTTATTTTTTTGATACAACAAAAGATTAATAATCTGGCTGAAAACTGTAATTTTGCAAAGTTTAAAAATTCGGCTTAAAATATAATGTGTATCGAAAACTTTGTCTTATAATGTATGTTAAAGATTGAATGTTTGCGAGTATTTTCAGGTTTACGGGTCTATGTTTAGCGTAAAGAACGATTTAGATTCGAAAAGTTTTATTAATATGATAATAGAATCGTAAACTTTTTCTCTCTATCGAAACCTTATAATATTATTATAACTGAACCGTAAACTTGTTACTGTGTAGGACCGCAAAGTTTTCACAGTGTAGAACCGTAAACTTTTTCGATATGTGAGAGCAGAAAAGTTTTTCGATATGTGAGAGCAGAGAAGTTTTTCGATATGTGAGAGGCCAATAAGTTTTTTGATAAGTGAGAGTATCGAAAATCTTAAAAAAAAACATTTAAACTTCGAAAAACTTTTACACATTGTCTGTTGATTGAAGTTTTTCGAATGAGTTGACCTTGCTTCGAAGAAGTATACAGCATTGCAAACAGTAACCTTAGCAAAATTTTTAAAAATTTGCGAAACTTTAATACTTCGCTAAACTTGATACTTCACTAAATAGTCATACTTCGAAAAACTGAGTAATAGCGCAAAACTTAACTAGTTTCGAGAAAGTTATTAATACCGAAAAGTGAACAGTAAACTTTGCGAATTTTTTAATTTTAATTTTTTTGGTATGAACAGCACAAACTTTTTCGGCATGAACAGTAACTTTCGCGAATTTTTTTTTTCAGTATGAACAATAACTTTCGCAAAAAAATTTTCCGGCATTGACAGTACTTTCGCAAAATGAGCAATACAACGCGATGAACAGTAACTTTGTTTTAGTTTCGAAAACACATGTTCTAGTTTCGATAACTTGATGTTTGAACACGAATTTCAACCAAAAACACTCAAAACTGTTAATCAATCATATATAATTGATAAAATCAGTAGAATTGTTGTTTATAACACTCGATTGACCAAATCTACACCAAAACATATAGAAATTATGAATTTTCACGAAGAACACTTTGAAGCTCAAAACTCAATTCAATTCGATAAGTCCACAATTAGCAATTCAATCATAGAAACCTATTCGGTCAGTTCATAATCCATTCGATCAAGTAAAAACAGATTCGATTAAGCCAGGATCGATCAATAGCAATTAAAAAAAATATCGATCAACAATTCGAAAAAAAATTCAGCTCGATCTAAATATCTTCGAAAATCAATCAATTTGATTAACACGTTTGCTCTGATACCACTTGTTATTCCAGATTTGATCCAACAATATCGAAAAACCCGAGCATAGAATCGCTATTAATTACCTTGTGGGGATTAATCTTCAATCAATTCTCCATTAAATCCAAAGTTTCTCCCTACAATTAAGCATTTTCTCTCTTTACAATTAAACCCTAATAATAATGACGAGAGAGCTAATCTAGTGAGAGAAACATCTACTCAAGTTATGTGTTAATCACGCATACTCAACCTATATATCAATCACATATTAGTATATTTACAAATAAGTCACTAATTTACATGATATTACAATTGAGTCCCTATATAAAGATAACAATACTATTGAACACTAGAAAATATTCCTAACATAATGTCAAGCAATAAATTTACAGTCATTAGTAAACTTCTGGTTTACGATAGTGTATGATTCAATTAATCTAAGATATATGTAGTATAACTTAGAGTCAACAGCATGTAATATTTCTATAATTCTTTTATCACTCCAAATTACTTTGTGATGTGAAAATATTTAATATATTTTTTTTATAGCATCAACATGATATCTGTTACGTCGAATAGTTTTAAAGCTTAATAAATTTTTTTGAGACTTAGGAAAATATAAGTTATTCTCAATTATCAGCATTGTTCTTCTCGGCAGTAAAATATTATCTCATCCAGAGCCTTCAATTATATTTTTATTACCCGATATAATAATAACATTGGCTTCTTTCATTTCAAGATAATCAAAATATTTCTTATTTTTCATAATCATATTAGTTGTTGCACAGTCTACAATACATCATTCCTCCATTGCACATGCTTGTGCTCATCGGATAAATATCCTTATAAACAAACATATAATAATCATCCATAAATATTATTGAAAACAATATGATGCATCATAAAACACAAATAACTTCAAACGATGCATAACAAAACATATAAATAAAAGTTCACAAATAAAATCATATCTGATCATTTTCTTCAAATGGATAGATCAGGAAATCTGCAGTATTCAAATGAGTATTTTCATCATTGAAACCAGAATTATAGGCAAAATTCACCAGAACAAAATTCGTTTCAATTTTTCTTTCTCTGCCCTTTTGTGATTCTTGATATAATTCAAATAGGTGTTTGGGCGTACGACAATTACGCGACCAATGACCCAAACCACGTAGGTGATAATAATGTTCATCGTAATTTTTCTTCTTTTGGGGAAAATTTGATGATCACCACAATAGTTATGATAACCACATCGAAAATTTTGGTAACAACCAGTATAATGTCCTCGGTCGTGACCACGACCACGACCTCGACCACGTTCATAGTTGCAATATCCACCGCGAACATGTTAACGATCATTACCACGAGTATTATCATTATTACCTTTGACTGCATTCGCTTTAGGGGAGTGCAGTAGACTAGCCGGTCATCATTCATGATTTTTCATTAATAATTCATTATTTTTCTCTCCGAAAGGAAACAAGAATTAGTTTGAATATTTTTCAAACCGTCTCTCCCGATATTACTGTTGTAATACTGGAATCAAAGGATGAAATGTAGTGAATTTTTCTCTAATATATCTTTATAAGTAACTGTTTCGCCTCATAATCTTAGTGGAATTAATTCTATAAACAACAGAATTATACTTGTTTACTGATTTAAAATCTTGCAATCGTAAATTCACACATTGATATAGTGCATTTCAGAGAATAACAGATGTCAGGAGGATATATCTATCTTTCAAATTATCCCAAAGATCAAGTAGATTCATGAATGTGGTGGCGAAGAAAAATCTTGATTTTGTCCTGTCTTGGTCGGATGTTGTATTTTGTGGTTTAATGGTATCACATAAAACTTTTGCTTTCAAATGAATCTCAGCATCCGATGATCTGTGTTAGGATTATTTTATTGTGTTCAATTAATTTGAATTATCTTTGTAGTTTATTTATAAAGATTCTCTTTATAAGAGGCTTAGTGTAATTGGTCTTTGTTATGGGTCCGAGTATTATATACCAATTATGTGGTATAAATATTTGAACCCTAACATATAATAATAGTGTATTGTGTGAAAACAATCTAGAGAGAGAGAGAGTCACCCAACCTCTCAAGAACACAATCACCCCACGCCGAGCTTGAATTCTTCCGATCTTCAAATCGTGGTAAGATAATTTTAATACTTGTTTAGTTTGATATTTCACGCCTTACAAGTGGTATCAGAGCCAAACGCACTCAGATTTTAGTAAAAATCTTCGAAATATTTTTTTGGTGTTCTTCGTGTTCTTTGAAAATTTTCGAAAATATTGATATGTTTTGGTGTTTTTGTGCTTGATTGAGTGTTTAAGAGTTAGGATATAAGTGTTTCGATCTTTACCCAGGGCTAATTGATTAATTTTGTGTTTTGGGATCGAAAAGTGGGTTCAGTGTTTTCGCAGAAAAGTTTTCGGACCGAAAACCCACTTCGAAAACTTACTGCGAAAAGCAGTAAGAAAACCTTTAGTGTGTGAGAAAACTCACTTCGCAAACTTGGTTCGCAAACCCACTTCGCAAAGTTTTCTTTTGGTTCGCAAACTTTGTTTTTGGCTTCGCAATCTCCTTCGCAAAATTTCATTTAAAAAAAATACAAAAAAAAACTAAAAGTAGGTAATGATTAGGTAATCATTAGGTAAAAAAACTTAAGTTTGCGAATCCAATTTTCGCATAAAAAACATAGGTTTGCGAATCCAGTTTTTACATCCTTAAAAAAAAAAATTAAATTAATAATATAATTAAAGTTTTCGCATCGAACTATAAAAAAAATATTGTTTTCGCACTATGTTCAGGTTTTCGCATCAAGTTAGATAAAAAAAAATATTTGGTTTGCGCATCAATTTTCGCACCAAAAAAAAAAAACTATGGTTTGCGAATCAGTTTTCGCACCCAAATAAAATATAAAAAAATAAATAATAATAATAAATATTTGGTTTGCGCATCAGTTTTCGCACCCAAAAAAAATTTAAAAAAAACTTTTCGCAATAAGGTTTTCGCATCCAACTTTTCGCATCCATATAATAATAATAATAATAATAATAATAATAATAATAATAATAATAATAATAATAACAAGGGGTTTTCGCATCCATCTTTTTCGCACTAAGCACTTCGAAAACTCCACTCCAAAAACTTTTGATGGCATTTTTGTGATTTTTCAGTTTTCGAACCCAAAGTTTGCGTACCCAAAAGTTTTCGAACCCTCTTCGAAAATCTTGATTTTCGCACTCCTAACCAGAAATCTATTTTCGCAACAGCTCTCTTCGGAAACCTCAGATTTTCGAAACAACATTTCGAAAATCAGTTTCCGCACTATATTTCGAAAATACTTTTCGCACTCATATCGAAAATTTAAATTTTCGCACCCAAGCACTCCGAAATTTTATTTTCGCATCTTATCACTTAAAAAACTTGATTTTCCTAACACACATATCGAAAATCAAATTTTCGCATATCACTTATCGAAAATAAATTTTTGCATATCATATCACATCAAAACATTTTTGGCACATTCTAGAAAAGTTTGGTAAAATTTTTCGAAGTTTTCGACATCACCTCAAAATTTTTCGGTATACACCAAAAATTTTCGGCACCTAAAATTTTCGAAACTTCATATAAGTTATCGAAAAACCAAACTCTTCGTCACTGAAATTTTTAAAAGGCAAAAATTTCAAATCTACACAACGCGTCAACGATCGCGTATCCAACTAAAATTTTAAAGAAATTTTAAATTTCAAAAATCATGGATTCTACTTCCGCAACTTCTGAGATGATGCTAGTGATTTACCCGAAACCTTTCATTTTTTAAAAAAAGATTATGAAATCATGCGTCATGAGCTTAAATACGAACGTCAGATTAACAAAGCGTTAGAAACTAAGTTAGCTAGTGCTTTAGAAACTATTTCTTGTCTTGAATCAAAATTAGCTAGCTCAGAAACTAACGTCTGTGAGTTAACCAAGAACCTAAATTCCTCTAAGCTAGGCCAAACTCAACTTATAAGTCACGAAAAGACTATAAGTGAGTTAGAAAGTAGACTAGACAATAATTATAAATGCTTAGTCATCAGTTTAGAAGAAAGAGGTAGTCTTACTTGCCATTTAGAAAACGCGCGTGAGAAAATCATTAATCTTGAATCTCAGGAATTAAAATTAAAAGCTCAAATTAATGAACTAACAAATAAATTGAAAAATTGTGAACTCAAACGCAATAATTATCTGTCTGATTTGAGCAATTCGCGGAGTAGTTTTAAACTTTTATTTGAGGAACGCAGTAAATTGCACTCTAAACTTCATCACTTAGAGGACATCCTTGCGAAAAAGGGTCAAACAGACCAAAGTTCCTCTAAAGACTTAGCGTCCAATGGGGAAAATAATTTACATTCTAATAAACCTATCTCTTGTTGGGAAATTCCAGAGGTTGCTAGTAAAATTGTAGAATTGAACGCAACTCTGGAATCGGAAAGAGTAGGTTTCCGAGCAGAAAAGCAAAAACTTCTAGAGGAGATTTCTAATCTCAAAAATTCCTCGTCCCTACCCGTCTTAAATGAACTCTCTATAGAAAAATCTTCTTTTAAGCAGGATATGGGCACACAAACCGACGTCTTTGTTCCCAAAGCTAAAAGGGCTTCTACTAATAATTCTAAATCAACGGTGATGAAAGTAAATACGCATTCTAAGTCACATTTGACTGGCGCAGAAATGAAAAGTAAAAGCAATACGCGTAAAAATGCTAAGGAACAAGAGAAAATCAGGAAGGAGAAAGGAAAATCGACATTATTTTCCAAAACCAAGGACGACATTGCTAAGGATTCTCCTTCTCCCGCTCCTATCAAAAAGGAAGTTCCTAAAGAAGAAGTCCCAAGCTCAAGCAGCCGAACTTCTCAAACTTTCAAATTCTCTCATTCTTTAAAGAATGATAGAGATGGAATTGCTTACACACACAAAAATACTTATTATTCTAGTAAGCAAAATTCCATCAAAAACCATCATTATGATGTGAATCGTGTGAATTGTCTAAGTAGGAAGAACATCTCATGTACTAACGATGCTTATAATTCTTTATGTTCTTATCCCTACCTAAAATATCCAGTCGATGTTAAGTCTGAGAAACATCTCATGCGACTGGCTTCGGAGAAAATATTTAAATCTTCTCCGAGACAAACATTCACCTGCGCTGAAACGTCCTTTCCGTGTCAAATTGCCCCTAAATGGATTCCTAAGTCAACGATTAAGTTAGGTAATCCCAAATATAATCGGGTACCTAAAAGTATGTTAATGAATGATTTAGGACTAAAATATGATTTGACACCTTATATGCTTAACTTGTTTTCTGCTAATAAGGGAGGACCCATACAACAATGGGTACCAAAGTCCCGATAAAGTTTTGCAGGAGCCCAATCACGTGTGGTAATTAGATGATGGTTGCTCCACACACGTGATTGGTATGAGACGAGAGCAACCACAAACTCCCCGATCATGAGTAGTAATCAGAAGATGGTTGCTCCATACTCATGATCGGTACGAGATGAGGGCAACCACAACATCCTACCATGGTTGGTATTCCGGAAGTTGCTCCACAACCATGACTAGTATGCAGCGTGAGCGACTTCAAACATCCCTCATGTATGGCAATTTGACGTAGTGGCTCCACTTACATGATAAAGGGAAACGACGTGAGCAACTACGACTATATGTGGTACATTCTATCTTTTGAACTGAATTGCATAATATCACATTCATACATACTTTTAAGATAGGTACATTGCATATGCATACGAGCTGAATTGAAAAATACCTATTTTCCAAAATGGTACATTTTAAATATGCATTTTCAAAACTGTAAAATTTAAAATGCATATTACGCACGGAAATAATAGATACCATTTTTTTTTCTATAGAATGAGCTTAATTTGAGGGGGAGCTACTATTTTATTTTTAAAAGAGAAGTGACCATTATTTCTTTAAAAGGGAGCAGTAATTATATTTTTGAGGGGGAGCGAACTTTAAATATGTGAATTTAGGGAAAGAGATTCACAGATTTTTTGAACTTACCATGCATCTTTTGAGGGGGAGCAATTTTATTTTTGAAAGCATATTTTGAGGGGGAGGAATAACAAAATATATATATATATATATATATATATATATATAATATGCATATATCATATTATATATATTCTAATATATATTGCTAATACAATATATATATTATATCTATATAATATATATAGTATAGAAATATATATTACTAATAACAATTAATATATATATATATCCAAAAAAAAGGGCAAAAAAAAAATTCTTCTCTCCTCATCATCAAGCTTTATAGAGATTACCTCCGACCTCCGAAGATGGACTTCAAAAGAAGAATCTCGTGCCTACAACGGTCAACTCTTTTCAAAAGGCGATGGTGGCTACAAATGCAAATCTCGGTGTTCGCTTCAACCGACCTGCTCCGGATTGCTGACAAACAAAGTAGCACTCACTACTTCCTACTGGATGCAAGGACTTCGTTCCCATGATTCAGTCAAACCCAACTGAATCTAACTCCGGAACATCACCGAAAGACAGTCAAAATTATAGCCATGTCTATCGAAACCTTTCAAAAAGACCGACGCTACATGATTCCCTCACCTCACAAATTATTCGAACCAACCCCCATAGGTACATGTGCTAATTTTATTAGCTCCCGGGTAGAAGTCGTCGCAATAGGTCCAACGGCGCGTGCACAACCGAGCCTTACCCACTCGTCTGTCTCACAAAAGACAGGTGTTTCATAAATCACGGGGAATCACATTTACTATCACCGCTTCACTCGGAAGCGGGAGATATTGAATTATGTGGTACTCAGCCCCACCACCACACTTCCTTGTGCACTCGAGTCTAGTGTGTCCTCACTTCCCATATATTTTTATATTTTCTAGGACACATACACTTTTCTAACACCTGATCTTTGTGATCAAGTTAGAACTTCCGTAGACATGTCTTGCTTAGACATGCTTTGAGGATCGAAAGGAAGTCATGCCGTTGCAACATCAAAGCAACAACGATTTCAGGCCATCGTCTATGAGCATAGCTCCTAGATCGATGTTAACGGAAAGTCTTCGTGACCCCAGTTTCTTACACGACGGATTGACTTTGTGGCTCCGTCTGGTTATTACCATCACCGACCTGTTGTTTGTGTCCTTCTAATATTCCTATACAAGCATGCCGATCTCGTTAACACGAATCGCCATGAGGAAGAGAAGGAGAAACGCATAAACAAACAGGTCGGACCACCCATCAATCTCCGCCGAGCATACCACTTTGAAGCCGGGCTCTCTTGCACTTGAATGAAATATTCTAAATGAGCCTCACAACCCACGCGTACCTTCTTCCGGAGCCAGACAAGATTGGAGGAGACTTGACGACTGCCTTAGTGGCTCCGTCAGGTTATTAGCAAACCTGAGCTCCTACTGTGCCTACCAACACCATCCTCTTGTCCCGACGACGTGATCAACTTGCCAAAACAACGCCCCATTTTATATAATCGTCATGATGGTCTCCCCAACTCGATCATCATGAGGGGGAGTAGTACTAAATAAAAAAAAATGGGGCCAATACGTCAACGAAAGGGCAAGATTGATCATAAATGCTGAAGTCATCACGCGTCGTCAAATCAAGCGAACACTGCCGACCTTCAACGATGAAGTTGCCGCCTCGTGTGCGTCTCTCCAAATTTCAAAGAGAACTTCTCAATCCCAACACAAGGTTGACCAAAAGCAGGGAGAGTTGCGTCACTATCGAAAGGAGAGATCGAACACAAAAAGAAGAAATCCAACAACCGCCTCGTGTGCACCTCTCCAATTTCCAAAGAGAAAATTTCTCAATCCCAACACAAGGTTGAACAAAAGTAGGGGGAGTTTTGCGCTATCAGAGGGAGAAATGGAACACACAAAAAGAGAAAATTCTTCAAGATCCGGCAAGCAACTTCAAACACCTTCCGGCATTTACGAGTCGAGCTTCAAAAGAAGATTAAGAAGATCTGGTGCCGAGAAGCGAAGATCAAGACACGGTGAGCTTGAAGATCTCCAAAAGAAGAGATCAAAAGACAAGACAAAGGAGGAAATTCTTTTAGGACTCAGGCAAACGCACTAAGCCCCACAAAGATAATCCATGCCAAATTGAAGATTGAACACAAAGGGGGAGATTGTTAGGATTATTTTACTGTATTCAATTAATTAGAATTATCTTTGTAGTTTATTTATATAGATTCTCTTTATAAGAGGCTTAGTGTAATTGGGCTTTGTTAGGGGCCCAAGTATTATATACTAATTATGTGATATAAATACTTGAACCCTGACACATAATAATAGTGTATTGTGTGAAAACTATCTAGAGAGAGAGAGAGAGCCACCAATCCTCTCAAGAACACAATCACCCCACGCCGAGATTGAATTCTTCCGATCTTCAAATAGTTGTAAGATCGTTTTAATACTTGTTTTGTTGGATATTCCAGGCCTTACAATCTGTAATGCTATTTTGAACAAAATATCATCCCACTATTGGTAAATGATATTTGTCTTTGTAATAAAAACTAATCTTGTGATCTTTCGTCTTGCTTTAGGAAATTCAGTTTCATCCTTCATTCTGTGTAATAAATCATGTCAAGTTGCTCCGTGCTTCGGCTCGACTTTGGTTCGATTTTATCAAGTGTACTAGGTCATGCAAGTAATAAAACGAACGTAAGTCCGAGTATCGATCCACGTTGATAACTCGATTAATTTTAAGATATTCTTCCTAATTATGATTTAGACTAAGGTAATTATTTTATAATTCTTAAAGATTAATTTAAAACGAACTAAATAAAAACAATCAAAAGCAAATATAGATAACGATTTTAAATCAATTAACGACAAATGTGATTAAAGCACATACTTGGCATGAATTAATCCTACGTGTTCATGCAATTAATTTTATCTAATCAATATGAATCTAGTTAAGGTAGAAATTCCTAACATACGTGCTACCCGTTATTCACGTAACTAGCAACCCTATGCAAAAGTGAATCAATCCCTATATTTCTATATGACTGTAGTTACTTCGCACGCATTTGACTTTATGAATTTCCCCGAGTTTAGATGCTTTCGGCGCCTAAGGACTCTAAAACCACACATACGAAACTGAATTCCATCTCTGGTCGTTTTTACGTAGTGGTGTTCGATGCTTTTATTCTAACCGGTTCAATCACTTTTTCAGTCTCATGAACCAACCAAATATCGTGTATATGGTGATCAAGCACACGCAAGCATTAAATACAAGCAAGAAACACGTAACTTAATTCATACGATCAAATAAAATACTAATAGCATCAATACGAAATCATAATCCGGCCTTATACGTCCTTAATCACAATAAAACTTAAGCGAATGATGAAAACAACGACGAGTCTAATGAAAACATCGTTATAAACATCTAAAGAAACTTATTGAATTCGCCTATCACGATGAACGGATCACGTCGTGTTCCCTCGGAGTCTCCGTTGTATTCTTGGTGCAAGATATCCACTCGCTACTGTGATGCGCCTTTAGTCCAGCCCTTGAGCTGTCCGCGAGTAAATCTCTCAGCCCGAATGTTGCTATGTGTGAGGTGCTAGTTGAGAGCTTCGAAGGTATGGTGAGGTGTGTGCTTCTTTTGGCTTGCGTGAGGGTGAAGCTTTGAATGGTTTGAGAGGTGTGAGCTTTTGGGTTCTCCTCTCCTCTTCACAGTGAGTGGATCCCCCCTTTGCGTACGCGAGCTGCCTGCTTTTATGGATGATGGCCGTGAGTCGATTCTCCTTTTTCAACCTATCAACATAGAGTCGACTTAATATCATGCGTGTATGTGTGTATATAGTCTTCAAAATCCCGTTCTTTCAGCATAAGATAGATCATGTGATTTTCTCTGCCGCGCGTGCATGTCTTGAGCTGCTTGTTTGAGATTTTTCGGCTTGTTGACTTTGTCCTAATATGATGATGATTGTTTTATCTTCAATGTGTATATTGGCCAAGCAAATAATGATTGAGCAGCTCACTTCCACTCAAGGGTCCCGCCATTTTTTAATTAATTATGATTCATCGGGCCATGGTTGTAAAGTAGCACACCAATAGGCTGGCCCACAATGCTTGAACATGATAGAACTGAGTGCCCAAAACCTGAAGATCATCCACTTATGAACAGGCTAATGCGATCGCGTGTAAGTTCGATCTTGATTTCTTTAGCTTGCTATCTCGTTTGATTCTTCCCAATTCTGGTTCATCTCACTTCAAATCTGTCAAATAAATAATGAGACGAATATATATGGGAATATTTCAAATAAATAGCAACCAATATAACATGCTATGTAAAATCATAACTTATCATAAATCTCACCCCGTTTGCGGGGACGGGGTTTATACTCCCCCGCACTGTTCCTCACCGTCGCCCCGTTCCCTGCGGGGATCCTTTTTTTTTTTAATTACTAAAATATTCATTATTAAATACAAATATTAATAAATAATATATTATAATCAATATTTAAAATACTATATGAAAAAAAAAATGCGGGGGCAGAGATCCCCACGGGGTCTGGGATAGGGACAATTTCGTTCCCATTTACTTGGTGAGGATGGGGATTCCCCGAAAACACTTGGTGGGGGATGGGGGATTAGACCCCTGGACCGAACCCACCCCATTGACATCCCTACCCTGGAATCAAGAAAATCTCGGAGTTAAAGTAACAGTTTGCAAACTACGTCAACTAGGTAAATTGTACTAAGACGATTCATGTGTGACAGACTTACTCAATATACTGGAGACGCAAGCTGAATCCACCGTATGACCTTCTCAATACCTCAGCCATCAAAACGAACCATTAAAAGAGTGAAAATTGAAAGATTAAATATATCTGCCACCATATATAATAAGTCGACTCATATTATTTTAAAGTTCAAAGATGTTGGATAATGATAGTTCTTTTTTTTTTTAAATAATCAAAAACCATATGGTAAACATTGAATGCTTGGCAGTCCAATTCAGCAAATAGTCACGTAATTATTTATTTGACTGTAGAAGGCAATCTGGCAGTCATTAGAAACCAATTACCAAAAAAAAAAAAAAAGATTTAATATTGGGTTATTTTAATTCAATTTTTATTTATGACATGATCTCAAGGTAACATGTAAAATATATATTCTAATAATATTACGTTTGAACGGATATTCATACAAGGACACAATCAAAATCAAACATTTTCATTAAAAACAAGATCGATTCCATTCATCCCACTTTAAGTCATCAACTATCGTTTGGCTAATAGTCAACATAAAATCGTTGACTAAATACACATTTGTAAGAAAAAGAATCTGTAATTTAAAGAATTCCGAGTTTCTGTATCAAACGAATCTCGGAGATTAATATGAAGAGAATCATAACTTAAACTTAGTCAAAATTGCCAAAACCACGCTTCATTCTATTATGTAATAATGACGTTTGAAAAAAAAAATATTACGTAATAATGACGAGATCTCATTACCAATTCACTTTTTTTATTCTCTTTCAGTATATAAAGCGTCAACATCTTCACACTTCTGATCACAAAGAACAACAATGGCGAAAGTTCTCATTCCTCTCTTTCTTCTCTCCTTGGCTCTATCTGCATATCCGACCACAAGCAGCGTCGTGGTCTGCCCGCCAACTGTTTGCAGCTTAAACTCACCAACCGTTGATCATCCCAATCTACAGAGAGGCGGCCATGGCGACTGCCATCTCAGACCGCCGTCTCTGTGCTGGCAAGACAAAGAAGTGAACTTTATACAGGCCTTAACCTCGCCGCTCGAGTCTATAATCGCCCAGATAAGGTCGCAGCTGCCCCTGACCAAGGGAGCCGACGTGATCGCGGCGCTGACGTCGTGCGCTAGCTCTTACGCCGATGCGCTGAGCACCCTTTCGTCGACTGCGGCGAAGTTGCAGCGCGGAGAGAGGGTGGAGTGGATAGCCGTTGCTATTGGTCTGTACAGCGACATTAGTTCGTGCCGTCAGGCCTTGTCTAATGTTGGAAACCCTAAGACTGGCGTTGATTTTAGTGGTGCTGGCGATGTTCTTGATGTTCTTAGGAAGATTATTATTGGTTCTTGAATCATTGTGACCATTCTCCATGTGTGTAGATCCGTTTAAGGATCGTGAATTTTCTTGCAAAAATTCAATCAGATATTGATCCGTTTATATTCTTTAGACATACGATATAACATCAACTGCTATTGCCAATAACCTACGAGAGAGAGAGACTTTGGTGAAATGATTATATGTTTTGAAAGGTCAAGTATGGTAATGATACATCATCATGAAAACTTGTTTCGCAAAGAATCACGCCATAGGTAGAACTAAACGACCAACTAATTATTATAGAAACATTTCAAATTTAGATCATCATTATGTCCAAATTTAGCTCATCATTAGGTTCCACCAACTAGGCTTTGTGTATTGGGTATGGCGCAATCGTGCTTTTAACAGAGGGTGGAGAGTGATCGACGGCTAGGTTGCATAAATGATGAACGGCTCCTTTGGACGGGCCTACGCCCATGTGCGGAAAGGAGTGGTGAATGAACTGATCCCACTCTTGAGAGGGGGATTCCAAGCTAAGACATGTACGAGGTTATGCAGTTGAGAATGGTCTAAAAAGTTCTAGGCCATCTCCAACCGAAAATCTAATTTTTAAACTCAAAATGCAGTAACTGTCATATCAAACAGTAATTTTTCTCCAACCATTAAACTCATACTCAAACTCAAAAGAATATTTTCAAAATATTCTCTTCCACACATACTTTTATAAGTTTTTTATACTACACATATACTTTACAACTTTTCAATATTATCCCACATTATAAATAAATAGATAATTTTTTATTAGAATTATATTTTTTATAAATAGTTTAAGTATTTAATTTACAATTATAAACATTATTCATGAATTGTATATAAATTATAAACATTATTCATGTATTATATGATAGATTTCAGACAAATTACAAGTTGGATACAAGTTGGACTTAAGCAGAGAATAGCCAAAACTACTCCACGTACCAAAGCTTTTTATTTTATTGTATATTGTCCGGAAATTGAGCAGTATGTTCTTAAAAAGAATTATTAATTTTAAAGGGTTCTCTTCATAAGTCTCAAATAGTTACAGTTTCATGAACAGTAAAAACCCAAATTTGGATTCATAGGTGAGAGAAATTGATATTAAACCTACTTTGGGTATGCGAATGAGTGTGGATTGGAGTAATTTTTGGTATTTGCCTTGGACTATTGGTGTCCATTGGAGAAGGTCTTAGCAGTGCTGTTCGGAATTCCAAACTCACGTAGAAATTCTGCCCAAGATCCGTCACGGAAATATAAAACAGAGAAAATAATAACACAAAGATTTAACGTGGAAAAACCTCTGTTAATGAGAGGGAAAAAACCACCGGGGCAACAAGGCCACAGAAAATCCAATATGTGAAACGTACAATCACACAATTCTTCTATGATCGCCTACGCCCAAATCTGACGACCCACAACCAAAAAGTAATTCTAACTCAAACTCTTACCACAAGGAATTTTTCTAGAGTTAATTATTAATCCAAATTAACTTTATACCGTTGTTTTTGTTGTTGTCGTGAATAAATTACAGGGTATAGCACTTCATATATAGGAGAGAGAACCTTAATGCCTTTTTTTCTCAATCGGTGTGGGATAAAGACAGTTTCGAATATGGACCTAAGCTCAACACTATACTAGGATGAATCTAGGATACTAAGAGGCTGTAGGCTGTAGCCCAGCTCTTTTGCCTATTCCCACGATTTTTTATTTTTTTTTCAGTTATTCGGGTTCTTATCTATGTACTAACCTTTAATAAGATAAAAGTAAATTTTAGAACATTAAATATAGATTAAAATGATCGTGAAATGGAACTCACGCCGTAGACTTCAGCGAAATAGTGTTTCACAAAACGTTTTTTAAAAAATAGTCTCTTCGACTAGAATTTTTGGTTATTGACATAAAATTTAAGGTATTTTTTTGTCATTTTACAAGAAAATATTAGGATCTCATGCTGAATAAAAAAAGTCCCCATTGGAAAAGCATGTTGGATAAATGAGTCTCTGTTAGATATTTTAGTGTAATTAGGAAATAAAACACATACGAGTAAGGAGGTACGGAGTGCACGCTCGTAAATCGTTTTAATTTGGAACCCTAATATCATGCGGGGTCTAGGGAAAGCGCTCCGATACCTCACCACTCGAAAATTCTAAAACACCCGAAGAGGCATCAGCACCCAAGAGGTGTCACCACTTGAACTGAAAAGATGTGTCTACTTCAAAGGACATCATCTTTGGAGAAGTCATGCATGCTGACGAATGGACACAACCGGTCATATTTTTGGTTATACATAAGCATCGAAACACTCAACACAAACACACAGAATTCATACAAACACAAAAGTCTCTCTAGTCTTATCTCGAGACAAATTTGATGTAATTCGAGAAAGGTCCAAATATTGTCTTTGAAAAGTGATTTCAATACACGTAACTAGAGAATATCTGGCTATACAAATCAATACCCTAGTTTTGCTAATAGTCTCATGTGATATAAAGATTTTTACCTGTTAAAAACTTGTTACCAAGGACGTCTTCCAAATCTTCAAAATGATTAAATCTGTTACTAATTTATGAAAATAAATGAAAAGTAAATAAATTCTGAAAAAAAAAACACATCGCTCATAAAGAAATAACATAAATTTGCCCACAAATACAACCCATTTCGAGAGGTCCAGTCCAGTTAACGAAAAAAAAAAAAATTACGCCATTTTAAAACAAAATTAAAAATCAACATAAATTTTGATAAAGTTCACATTATATTTTATATGTACGAATGGAAATTATAAGAGTTACGCTTACGACCAACCGGGTAGGGGACCACATCACCAGGCAAACATTAAATTCACCTTTTTCTATTTTTCCTTATTTGCTACAAAGGCAGACCCTAGATGATTCACTTACATAAAGCAGTCTAACTCTTAAGTCTTAAGTACAATTTTATTACATCTCCCTAAAAAAAAATATCTCTATAAAAAAAATCTAATTTGTTTTCATCTCCGCCGGCAGCGACCACAAATCTACTGTCACCATGATCGCTAGCGTATCGAGTTGGAGCACACACACCATTTATTTAATCATCTTCCTCAATTTTCTTATTTTCGCATTTATATTTTGTTCATTCTCTGGTACATGAATTTTTCTTCTATGGCATTAGAGTATTTCTTTCTTGAATAAGGTTTGCAATAATTTTATAAAATAGATCTTAGAAATGAACATCGTACTGACATTGGTGATTCAAACAATGAAGTTATAGATCTTGATTGGATAAATGTTAAAATATGTTTGAAGAATGGATTACAATTGATAAGTATATATAAAGAAGATATTGCAATTAGTGATACTATTATATCTATCTTTTTATTTTTCGTTCATATTATTTAGCAGTTTTATTTTCATTATAATATAAAATTTGGTTCAATTTATATTATTCATTTTCCTATGTAGAGCAATTAACTTAAGAACTAAGAAAAGTAAATTACACTAAAATTACAGTCAGAGTGGTTAGTTCAGAAACACGTGCCAGTTGTATGAATATAATAAACGAAGCATAATTTTTTTTTGGGCTAATTTAAAATAAGGAATTAAAAGAGTGGAAAATTAAAAAAAAAGGACCTTGACTTTTTTTATTAAAAATAAGGGATTGGACTTGATTATAGTTAAATCTCTACTTAATTAATGATTATATTAATACTTTAAAATATATCTTTATTATATTCGAACGTGGTTGGTCGACTCAATCGTTCTCCTTCAAATCGCTAGCTTTTTTCTCGTTTTAACACCAATCCAACACACATTGACATGGATTTTGAGTCTCCATCGTGTATTGGGCGCAAACATCTCCGGATCGAGAATATAATAAACGAATCATAATTTTTTTTTTTCTTTCAGTCCCTTTGGCCTTATATATATTTGTGAATGTGATGCTATGCAACTGTCCCCACCCAGTGGAAGATAATCATCTCAAAAGAGTTCCCACCTACTACTACGGCTACAGAGTTCTCATCATCTCGGTGCGTTCTATATCTTTGATCAATCGTCAACTTTAATTGAAGCATCTTCTGTTTGTGTGAGATTTTAAATTAATCTGTTTTTTTTTTTTTTTGGTCTTAATTGTCTTGAGCTTGATGTTTCGCATTTTCATGTGTGGGAGTGGTCAATGTGGGTTGTAGACTAATCGTAGCATTGTTAGTTTGCTATTCGTTTTGGGATCATTTAGTTGCGCTGTTCTGAGAATGGATTCGCTAGTATTTATGTCTGTACTTTATATTGATCACCAACTGATCGACGGAATGCCACTTGGCATTTCAATTTGCAAGAGGGGTAAGTTATAATCAGACAAAGTTACAGTTTACTACCATCCCTGCTAGAACGAGGAAATTTAGAATCGGTTTGTTATTAGAATTTGTTCAAAAGGGTTTGTTTGATCACTGAAATGTCAGCTCAGCACCTTTACAGTTCCCCGGGTAATATCTCCTCGCTCATTTTGCGAAGGAGATCGACGAAGCGAGAAGATGAGCAGCATAGGGGGTGGCCCATCATTGCCGTCCAAAATAGAGCTTGTGGATGCTCCACTTCACAGTATTGGCTTCGAAGTGGACGAGCTCTCCGCTCGAAGAGTCTATGGCCACATCCTCTTGACCGAGAAATGTTGCCAGGTAAAGTCCCGACTCGATACATCCATGAGACGTTTAGATGAAGTTCAAATTTATTTAAGAGTTCCATCCTATAAAACTAGTTCTTTGTTATGGGTGAAGTAGACTCTTTATTTTGCCCGGCTGTTTATCTTTCGTCGACGTGGATAGAATGCTCTACACTTTCCTTCGCATGTGAGACGTTTGTAGTTCTAACCCGATTATCTGAAATCTGTGAACACCTTCTAGGTTTCATTCACTATCCCTTTAATGACATGTAGTAGCCATAGCCAGTGTAATAACTATTCGTTCTACGAGCAAGCTCTTTTAAGTCCAGACAAGCCACATCAAAAGCCATGTATGTGATTTAACATAGATAAAGGGCTATTAATACGACTTATTCATAGTTCAAACTTTACAAACTGATCATTTTTTTTCGTTTCCTTCAAAAAAAATAAAAATCTGGGCAGCCATTTAAGGTGTTGCACGGAGGCATCTCCGCGCTGATAGCAGAGGCATTGGCGAGCATGGGAGGCCATATTGCATCAGGATTTCGCAGAATCGCCGGCGTACAACTCACCATCAATCATCTGAAAAGTGCAACGCTCGGCGAAATAGTCTTTGCAGAGGCCACGCCTGTCAACGTTGGGAAAAGCATGCAGGTAAAAAGCTCATTAGCCGTTTTTCTTTAGAACAATTTAGGAGATTCATTACATATTCGTTCGTTCTAAGTAAAGCTGAGTCATGTTCTTGAGCAGGTCTGGGACGTGAACTTCTGGAAGAATGATCCTTCGAAGTCGGATGTTAGGGTACAGATCGCATCGTCTAGGGTTACCCTCTTCAACCTGCCCGTGCAAGAGGCCGTGACTGACGAGGCTAAAAATATCAGAAAATTCGCCAAGCTATAGATAGATAGCTCGAACTGCCACGTCGGCTCAATGTACTGTTTTTTTCATTGCATGGGTTTCACTAATGTGTAATAATAGTTTTATTTAACATTCACGTAATGGGCAGTGACCTTAATAAATGTTGAATTATATTGATTTACACCTTTGGCTTGTTTGGTGTGCCCGCCCATTCATTCTATCCATCCCTTTGAATGTAAATGTTTGGTTGTTTTGTTGAGCTAACTCAATGTGTAGGTCATCACTTCGTTTTAAGTTGAGTACTTGGACTTGTAGTTGCAACTCCTACGTACAATGTCAAGCATATTAAATTAGGGTTGTAAACAAGTCGAGTTATAGTTCTGAGCTCGAATTCGAAAGTTTTCTACTCAACTTGAATGAGCTTTATATTTTCGAGTTCGAATTTGGAGATGAACAATTAAATTCAAGCTCGGCTCGTGAGCTCCTTTACTCTACGAGCTCGATCTTAAAGCTAAAAAAAATATTAAAACAATAATAATAAAAATCTCATTTGCCTTCGATCGAGCTTGACAATCACGAATTCGAGCCGGCTCGTCGACCCATATATTAAAAGAAAAAAAATCATTGTAGCCGATTTGTGGAAATATTTAAAATAAAATCATATATAAAACATTTTTTTTTTTTTCCGCCTAAGAAGGATACTTACGAACTAAATAAATATAAATTCATATATAGCCTTCATTGTTGTGAAAATCGGCCTAGGTGGCGCCTCCGCGCTAGTCATGCGCCCACCGTGATTAAAATCGGTTAGGCGGCTGATTAGTCGGTTCAATTTTTTTTTTTTTGGAAAAAAATTAATAAATAAAAAAAGATGAATATTTTTACTAATGCTATTTTGTTGCATTATTGGAATTGATATTTTTTATTTATAATATTTAGATAGATTTGATGCACAATTAATTTGCTAGAATTTTAGCATATATATATATATATATATATATATATAATCAGCCTAGAAACCAATTAAGCCCCGCCTAGACTGTTTAGGTGCTAGGCCCCTCGGCGTCGAACTGACACTTGGCGAATTTTATAACATTGATAGAATTATATTATAGTTACGTATGAAACATTCTAATCGCACTAAAATGTATTAAACATTATGTTTTAATACAATAAATTTTACTCCTTTTTTAATTTTATTTTAAAAAAGATTAAAAAGTCCCAAAAAATAATTAATAAATAATCATAACCCATAGCCATACCAAGCAACAGCCAACAACTTGCTCACCTGTCTACGAATTCACGGCTATATAATAATATATATATATATATATATAAATATTATTTATCGCCATAAATAAATTAATGCAGTTCAAATCGTCTCAGCTCATCTTCACGATACTGTACTGACGTGATTCCCGAAGCGAAAAATCTTTTATAATATCGATACATTCATTCATAGTTGCAGTGCACAATCAATCGAGCACGCATTCCCTTACATGGCCATTGCAGCGGCAATTGTGATTTTGCCGTTAGGCGTTCTTTTCTTCGCCTCTGGCCTCGTCGTTAATTTAATCCAGGTACGTTTTTTCGTTTTTGTTCTGATTGGAATTTGCTACGTTTATTCTTCAGTTATCTGCTTTTGGGTTTTGTTTTATTTTAGAATTCTGTTGCTGTTATCAGAAGTATAGTTTGGTTTATATGTAAATCGCTGTTGCGTAGTTTCATTGATATCAACTCTTTCACTAGTTGGCTGTTAGTTCGGCATGCTTGATATGATCCAGGTAGATATTTATGTGTTCTAATAGTAGGGTAGCATTTATTTTACGTAATTTCTTTTTGTTTTTGGATTGCCTTGTATCAGAAGTCTATAGTTCTGTAGCCACTATCTCTTGTGATTACTAGGATGTTTGTTTATTTTGCTTTATGTACGTCTATGGATAGTACTAAGAAGAGATATCTTCTGGGTGTTTCTCTTTCAGGCAATATGCTTTGTGCTGATTCGGCCAGTGTCTAAAAATACTTACAGAAGGATCAATAGAGAGGTTGCTGAACTTTTGTGGCTCGAGTTAGTGTGGCTCGTAGATTGGTGGGCTGGTGTCAAGGTGAATATTTTTTCGAATTGAAGTGCTGTTGTTATGTGTGCCTTGATCATGTAGTTCACTGGCTTATGTAGATGTCGTGCTTAATCGCGTAGCTCAAATGCTGAATTTAAGCTTTAGTCTTGCTTCCATTTTTGCTTCCTTTTGTCTGATCAGTTTAGTGATCTGATAATGTCATATTTTGTCCCTGATTTTATTGCAGATTGAACTGTATGCTGATTCGGATACTTTAAAATTGATGGGTAAAGGAAAATGGTTATTTTGTTAACAATTTTTAGTGCTTCCTTTTTTGGGGATTGTAGTCTTGCTTGAGCTGTTTATGTCCATCTTTACAAATTCTCAGGTAAAGAACATGCGCTCCTCATATCTAACCACAGAAGTGACATTGATTGGCTTGTTGGATGGGTCTTGGCTGAGGTTAGCTGTCTTACTCCTGCCTCACTTCAAGGATGCACGTCATGCATTGTTGCATCAATCTTATGTGTGCTTTATTTTAGCTTGTTAGTAGTGTCATCTTTAGAAGGTAGGTAGGTACTAGAATGCTTTTATCATCGACTTCTTCCTCTTGCAAAAACAGCGATCAGGTTGCCTGGGTAGCTCGTTAGCTGTTATGAAGAAATCTTCAAAATTTCTTCCTGTAAGTACTTGCTTGACCTCCTTTTGCATTGTAGAAACCTGACCATCTAGCTTGTGTTGATATTGCTGATATTAAGTCGCTGTGGAGTCTATATTAGTGTTTTGTTCGTGATTGGCGTTTGTGTTAAACCTCTGTATCTAAATTCAATGTGTCAGAACAGAACTAGGCCCCCAAACCAAGTATTTAGAACCAGACCCAACTGTTGGGTATTAATTCATAAATTCAAACTACTTGAACTTCCTTATTTATCAAAAGGTAACGATAACTACAAATTGTGTAGAATTATCTTCGGCTAGTTTATATTTGTGGAACACCAATTGTACAAATCACCACAATATCTTTTTTGAAGTCTCTTCAAGTTTATCATACTCCTCCACCTTTCTGCTCGTGAACTTCTCAACGTAAAAGATGATCATTAGATTAATCTAAATAATTGACTATCTCCACTGTGTTGCTATGCATGATGACACAAGATCCTCGAAAAACTATATATGATCCCACATATGTGTGTTATATGGGAAAGGAATGAGATATGACATTCAATGGCTGTGCTGTCCCTACCAATCTGTGCAGGTGATCGGTTGGTCAATGTGGTTTTCGGAGTATCTCTTTCTTGAACGAAGCTGGGCAAAGGATGAAACAACTCTAAAGGTTATTCCAAAGTCAAAGTAGTAGTAGTTTACTGTATTTTATATGCCACCACCACTATACACATTCTTGTACTTTCCCTATGGTTGTCTGGCGTTTAATATTCATTTTCGTCGTCATGGGTTTGCTGGTTGGTAAATTACTGCTGGATTTATTTCAGTCAGGATTCCAAAGACTAAGGAATTTCCCTCGACCATTTTGGCTGGCACTTTTTGTCGAGGGTACTCGGTTCACACAGGCTAAACTTTTAGCAGCTCAAGAATACGCGTCTTCAACTGGCTTACCTGTGCCAAGAAATGTTCTGATTCCGCGAACAAAGGTTCCTTTTCAAACTTCCTTCACCATTAAGTACATATATGTTGCTTTAGTTTTGAAACTATTGCATAGATAGATAGTAACATAAAAAATTAGGTGTCCTTTTATTTCTTTCTTAGTGTTTCTCCTCCAGCGTCGTGTCACATTTTCACGTTAGGGGTATCTATTGCAATTTCTCAGGGTTTCGTTGCGGCAGTGAATAATATGCGCTCTTTCGTTCCGGCCATTTACGACGTAACTGTTACTATTCCCAAATCGTCTCCTCCACCTACGATGCTAAGACTGTTTAAAGGTCAATCTTCTGTGGTAAGTAAGTCACCCGCAATATTCTTCTTACTAATGATTGGCGGAACTCCCATTTTGTCAGGAGATTGTCTTCAAGGCTGAGAAAATCCCTCTAACCTATATTCTTAAGTTTTCCTCCTCCGAACTATCATATTTGACAGCACAATGGAAATTATCTTCGTTAGGTTCACGTCCACCTCAAAAGACACTTGATGAAGGATTTGCCTGAAACAGATGATGCAGTTGCGCAATGGTGTAGAGATATCTTTGTAGCGAAGGTGAACTGTTCTTCCCTATATTTATAGATATTACTCCTTTTGATATGTACGAGAGAGGAAATGAGTAGAAGACCATCCCAAACCATGTTTGGTTTCTCTAAACAGGATCGGTTACTAGACGAGCACAAAGCGAAGGATTCTTTCAGCGAGCAACTTCAGCACATCAGACGCCCTGTAAAGTCCCTTTTGGTAATTTTGATCACTCTATTCTGTGCCTGCTTATTCGCTTACTCATCCCTCTATGAATCAATAAGATCTCATGAATATTTTTTTTTTATTACAAAAGTTGGTCACTTGTTGGGCAATATTGATGATATCGGTAGCTATGAAGGCTGTCCAGTGGTTCTCACTTCTCTCATCATGGAAAGTCATTTCCTTCTCGGCCTTTGGATTGGGTATCGTGACGGTTCTTATGCAGATTCTGATTCAGTCCTCTCAATCGGAGAGGTCAATGCCGGTCAAAGTTGCGCCGAAGCCTTCGTCGAGCTGACAAAGATATAATTCGGTAAGCGCAAGTATAATTGCTAGCTCTATTGGATAACTGGAAATCACTGAATTTATTGCCATCTGGGTTGTATTGTCATTTCGTATGTAATTTTTTTTTTGCTACAATATATCATCATCATCATGCTCAATACAATTGAGAACTTCAGGATTACAATCCTACGACTAGGCCTGTAAACGAGCCGAGTTCGAGCTCGATTATAGTTAATTAAGCTCGAGCTCGAGCTTCAGGCTCGATCAGCTATGAAAATAAACAAAATAAAAATTAAAAGAGCTTTCGATTGCTCACGTGCAAGCTCAAGTATGAGCTCGAGCTTGAGCTGAGCTTCAGTCGAGCAGGCTCATCTGTCACCCCTACCTATGACAATTAATCCACAACTACAAACAAACAATTTTTTTGGAAAAAAAAGAAGGAAAAAATTACGAAAATCGTAAAATTTTAAAGTGGTTTTCAGGATTCTTCGACCTTAGTAAGGCGCGACTCCTTAGCCAACTTTTGTGTGCTAATTAGGGTTTTCATAAGCCATATTGGTGTTCGCTCGACGAGACAGCCTCTTCCTGTAATGGTTTTAGCACGAGGCAGACTTTATCCTCCTTGAGCAGGCGAGGCAGCAGGCGCACGTAGCTCAAGCAGAGACTCCAGGGCATCAGCAGTAGAAGCTGATGATCTATGGGACAGTCTATTTTCTTGTATTTAAGTGCCCTTTTTCTTATCGATGTGATAAGATAATTGATCTGTGAATGAGCTTGGGTGATTATCATGAAAGAGAATTACCACCAAATCTTATTCTGCAGGGAAATTTACAGTGTAATAATATTGAAGGAGTTTTCAACTTAGCTTGGAAGCTTAACAAACATGGTGAGCTTGGCTTGGGTTTTTATTTTAACATCCTTAATGGTCCTATCCCTAACACACTAAGTAAACTGCTGATGGTGGATGGCCACAATCAACAGTGTTACAATGAAACTAAGCTAAGCGTTTTTAGCAAAAATCCAAAATAGTCCACAATGTTTACCTTGTAGATCAATTTAGTTTCCAATATTTTGTCTGAATCAATTTAGTCCCCGATATTGTCGATATTGGACCAATTTGGTCCTTCCGTTATGACTAACGTCAATTTTAGCGGGAATATCGCAAACCTCCCACACTAAATCATGTATGGACTGAATTCTGGAATATTTACATAATTTGGGGGTTCGTATTGTTTTCTTTTCAAGTGTTAATGAAGCTCGACGAAGCACACATTCTAGAGCTCGTATTCGAATTTTGGAGGAAATTTTTTTAGTTTTGTGCCCTAATTTCAATAACCATTTCAATTTTATCGATCAAGACTTGATTTATTGTGAAACACGTGTGAGATTTTCTTTTAAAATTGACGTTTATCGAGACGGACGGACCAAATTAGTCCAAAATCGACAACATCAGGGACTAAATTGGTGCAGACAAAACATCGGGGATTAAATTGGTCCACATGATAAGCTTATTCTAAGTGCCCTAACACACTAAGTAAACTGTTGATGGTGGATGGCCACAATCGACAGTGTTACAATGAAACTAAGCTAAGCGCTTTTAGCAAAAACCCAAAATAGTCCACAATGTTTACCATGTAGATCAATTTAGTCCGCAATATTTCGTCTGAATCAATTTAGTCCCCGATGTTGTCGATTTTGGACCAATTTGGTCCTTCCGTTATGATTAACGTCAATTTTAGCGGGAATACCGGAATCGTCCCACACTAAATCATGTATGGATCTAATTTTGGAATATTTACAGGATTTGATGGTTCGTATTGTTTTCTTTTCAAGTGTCAATGAAGCTCGACGAAACAGACGTTCTAGAGCTCGTATTCCAATTTTGGAGGAAAATTTTTTAGTTTTGTGCCATAAATTCAATAATCATTTCAATTTTATCGACCAAAACTTGATTTATTGTGAGACACGTGTGAGATTTTTGTTAAAATTGACGTTTATCGAGACGGAAGGACCAAATTGGTCCGAAATCGACAACATCGGGGACTAAATTGATCCACATGATAATCATTAGGGACCATTTTAAGTTTTATACCGAGAAAAACATCAACAACATACATGAGATGAAATAATTAAAAATAGCATATAAAATAGCTGCAGCCTGGACTATAATAGCAAAAACATAAACATATATATAAGCAATCAACGGTGTTCCAATTGTTTAGCTAGCTAGCTAGCTAGCTAGTTCACTCCATAAGGAAGGGGCTTTGATCCATCCAAATCCATCAAACTTGGCTTGCACCTCAGTTTAAATCCCGGCGTTTGCGGCGCATTGACCCTCTTTACGACTTTCCACACGATATCGAATGTTAAGTAGCTCTCATGCTCGCAATGCATCCAAAGCTGGTTGCCGAAAAAATAGTTAGGGATGTAAGCGTCGTTCATAAACGCCAAGTCGACGACGATCTTCTCTCGAGCCCACTTCTGCGCTTTATAATCTTTCATCAGCCAAACATGAAGCACACCGTCCTCTAATCTCCTTGCTAGCCCTAGCTTTCCCGCCCAGTCGACAAGCGAAACATTATGGCCGCTCGGCGGGATAAAGCCCCGAGGAGCATTAACAGTCCACAGATTCTCGCTTTCAGCTTCCAAGAAAACGACGGTCGCCGCCTCCTCGTCGGTTTTAGGCAATACGACGATGGCGCATACTTCTCCGATGGCACAGCTGATCCATCTTGCTTTCAGCTCGCAAGTCGACGTCAGGCTTCTCCATGTGTAGTCTGCGCCGCCGACGGCGAGGAGCTTGAAGCTCAAGGTACCACTTTCGTGATTCGTGAAGGGGAGGACCATCTTGAACGTTTTTGTGCGTGGGATATAAAATTGAATCATATTTTCGGGCTTTTGTACCTTGGGATCGGGCAAATTAAAGACCCTCTGAGTTGTTGGGTTCCTCAGTCGAAAGTTCGAACCCCATCCCGCCCTCTCCAATACCCAACCTCTCTTGAATGATCTGATAGAATGCCCATCGCCCTTTTCGATTTCCCAAATAAATTCAGACTTGGGTTTCTTCGAACTATCCACCACATTCTTCGACTTTGAGTTGGCGGCCAAAGGTTGGCTGAGCTTATTGTGGCAAGCTTTGGGTACAATCTTTCCCGCGATTTTTCTGCCCCACAAAGAGAAAAAAAAAAAGAAGGAAAAAGATTAATAATATCGAACAATACAGCACCAAGATATATCATTTGTATATATGCACATCAATGAAGAAGAGATGCAAACATATATATGGATGATAATTGAATGAATAGGTTCAAAAGTGTAAAGAGATTTGACCTGCAGATTGAGCTGATAATGGAACCAATGATTCCACGTCCATCTTTCTCACCATTGGAATCAACCATACTGAAAAAATACCACTGCAAACAAAACAAATATAATGAATAATTACCTTTAGTATTGATAATCTGACTTAACAAAGCGACCCATTATATATATATAGGGCTTTTTCTGACATGTTTCTAAAAAAGTGGTGGTATATTTTTGGGATATTTGAATTGATATCTAGTCTTTTGCCGATAAATGAGATCTCCAGACCGTTATTGCAATAAAAATTAAGTTCAATCAATAGCCATGCTAGTTATACAACTGATTTATCTGTCCACGTGCATATGATTGTATTCTTAGTGAATCCTTATGGTTATTATGAATGATTGTATGCCCATTACTATATTTAATATTATCCATACTTTTAGTTAGTAGGGTAGATCAAATTTTGCCTATAAATAGGCATGTACTCTCATTGTTCAATACACAAATGAGAACACATACGTGATCTCTCTCTCTCATCTATTTATAATTAATATTATAATTCATATATATTATAATTAAAGATTTATATATTATAAAATAAATATTTTATAACACGTTATCAGCATGACTGCTCTTCGTCGTCGACACCAAACTTTGTCGAAGTCTTGTACGGTGTAATAAAGCACGACCGCTTTTTGCCGTCGACACCAAAGTCCACTGAAGTCTTGTACGGTATAGTAAAGTAATATGTCGAACTTGGCGAGCCTTGAATTTGTTGCACTCGATATCACTGGCAACAATTACTTATCCTGGCAACTGGATGCCGAAATCCATTTGAAAGCAAAAGGCTTAAGTGACACCATTGATGCCACAAAACCCACATCAGAACAAGCAAGGCGAAAGCCATGATTTTTCTTCGTCACCACATTCATGAAAGTCTGAAAATAGAATATTTAACTGAAAAGAAGCCAGTTGATTTGTGGAAAAATATGAAAGATCGATACAACAACCTGGCGACTGTTATTCTCCCCAATACAAAGTATGAATGAGTAAATTTACGATTTCAAGATTTTAACTCGGTAAATGAATATAATTCCGTTGTTTACAGAATTACCTCTACGTTGAAATTATGTGGAGAAACAATTACCAATATTGATATGCTGGAGAAAACATTCAGCACATTTCACCCATTGAATATAATATTGCAGCAGCAATATCGGGAGAGAAACTTTAAAAAGTATGCAGATCTGGTTTCTTGCTTACTTTTGGCTGAGCAAAATAATGAATTGCTGTGAAAAACTACAATCCCGACCAACCGATACTACTGCACTCCCTGAAGCGAATACAGTCAAATGTAATAATGACAATAGTTTAAGTAATGACCATGGACGTGGTCGTGGTCGTAGTGGATATCGCGGCCGTGGACGTGACCGTGGTCAAGGTCGAGGGTGTGGCCGAGGATATTATAATGGTGGTTATCAGAATTTTCGTGGTGGTTATCAGAGTTTTCGTGACGGTTATCAGAATTTTTCCCAGAAGAGGAAACATTATGACAATAAAGATGAGAAGAGGCATATTGAACAAAAGAATAATGATGAACAATGTTATCCTTGTGGTGGTTCTGGCCATTGGTCCCGTAATTGTCATACGCCCAAATATCTTGTTGAGTTATATCAAGAATCTCGGAAGGACAAAGGAAAGAAAATTGAAACAAACTTTGTTCAGGGTGAACCCGCCTCTACTTATAGTTTCAATGATGAAAATACTCATTTGGAAGCTGCGGATTTTCTGATCGAATAAAATTAATTTGCTATGTTTTTATTATGTATTATTATGATCTGCTGTAATGTTATGTGTTTTATTATGTATCGTAGTTTCTTTAAATTATCTATATATTTGTAATGTAATATTTTTATTTTCAATAATATATATTATGTATTTGTTTACAAAAGATTTTTATCTGATGGATGCGAGCATGTGCAACAGAGAATTATGTCTTGCAGACTGTGCCACGACTAATACAATTCTGAAAAATGAGAAATATTTCGATCAGATTGATCTGAAGAAAGCCAGTTTTATTACCATATCGGGTATCACAAATATAATTGAAGGCTCTTGAAAAGCTAATATTTTACTGCCTAGAGGAACAAGGCTGATAATTGAAAATGCATTATATTCTCCTAAGTCTCAAAGGAATTTATTAAGCTTTAGATATGTTCGATATAACGGATATCACGTTGAGACTGCAGAAAAGGGAGATATCGAATATTTATACATTACAAAAGTAACTTCGAATGGTAAACAAATTGTGGAAATATTACCATCTTTTGATTCTAGGTTATATTACACATATCTTAGAACGATTGAATCATATGCTATCGTAAACCAGAAATTTACTGATGACAGTACATTTATTGTTTGGCATGACCGGTTGGGCCATCCCGGTGTAATTATGATGCAGAAAATATTTGAAAATCCACGTGGGCATTTAATAAAGAACCAGACGATTCTTCAATCTAATGAATTATCATGTGTCGCTTGCTCTAAAGAGAAATTAATTATTCGGCCATCACTAGTGAAAATAAAGAATGAATCTATAATATTTCTGGAGTTGTTGGAAGTATTTTATAGTGTTCAATAATCAAGTTATCTTTGTCTAGGGACTTAATTGTAATATATGTATAGTTAGGGACTAGAATGCAAATATACCAATATTGATTGGTATATATAGGGCAAGTGTGTGTAAAATACACACAACTTGAGTTTAGTTTTCTCTCACTAGAAACACTCTCTCTAATCACTATCTAAGCTAGGGTTGAATTGTAGAGAGAGAAAGAGGTTAATTGGAGAGAAAGTTTGTGATAAATGAAGGTTGATCGAGATTATACCAAAAGCTTCCACGCGCATTTAGATTCAAGGTAATTTCGATTGATCTATGCTCAAGTTCATCGTTGGATGTTAAAAACGGACCTAACAATTGGTATCAGAGCCGAATCATTGTTAAATTGATGAATTTAGTTCGATATATTGCAGTTTTCGTATGATGTTCTTCGCGCAAATTGTCTTTTTCGCATGATCTCATATGATTTTCGCTTGCTGTTTTCGCATGATTCTGAACGAAATCTATTTGCGAACCCATTGATATATTCTAGCTGCGATTATCTTCGATTAATTGAGCTTAATTTGGTCTGAGATTGAATTTGCGATCGAAAATATTTTTGTTGATCTTCAAACTGTTCTTGCAAAATACTCGAAAATTCTATATCTTTTTGCTCTTAAATGTGTTAATCGAGTGTCCTAAAATACTATTTGTTGATCTTGTTGATCGAAAATCTATTTGTTGATCTTTTTGCAAAATACTCGAAAATTCTATACTCGAAAAAGTCCTAAAATTTTAAGTTTTTAGCTACGAGATTTTTTGCGTACCTGCTTCAAAAAGGTTTTCGGTTCATACAAAAAAAAATTTTTGGGTAACAATTTTTTTTGGACTGGTAAAATTTTTCGGTACAAAAATTATTCTCGGTATAAGTTTTTTTTCTTTTCTAATCATTTCAAAAGTTTTTTTTGATATCTAAAACCTCTGAAAACTTAATCATTCGAAAATCTATTCGAACACATTGATCCAAAATTTAATATCAATTCAAAAACACGATAACGATAAAAAAACATCCAATCCAAAAAGTAAATATGGAAGCCAACTACTTGATAAAAATCAAAGAATTAGAAGCTAGGCTAGAAAATAATTACAACTGCTTAGTTAAGAATTTAGAAGAAAAATCTATTCTTAAAAATAAACTAACAATAGAACAAGAAAGGCTGACGAGCTTAAAGACAAGGGTCGCACAACAAGAATCAACTATAAGCGAACTTACAAAAGAATTATCTACATGTAGAGACGAAAAAATAAATAGTGCAGCCCAAAATAAAAGTCTTCTTGAACAAAGAAATCAATTATATTCAAAAATTAAAGAATTAGAAGCTGTTCTAGCTAAACAAGGACAAACTGAGCAACACGAAATAAAAGAAACTATATTGTCTCTAAATAAGTCGACTCAAACAATTGAGTCCGTGCCAAACAAAGAACATTCTTTACAAACTATAAAACCCGAACATAAGGATTGCTACACTCCAGAAAGTGCTCGCAAAATTGATGAATTACACTCTCTTCTGGATTCCGAACGAAATGGGTTTCGAGCTCAAATGGATAAGCTTTTAAAGGAGAATTTAATTCTAAAAAATTCCTCTCAAAAAGGCGCAAAAATGACTAAAGCTATCAAGAAAGAAAGAATAGAGGAAGACAAATTATCTTCTATTGCCACGACCAAATTTGGTTCTACCTCTATTCCTAATCCAAAAATGCCCAAAGTCATTCTAAAATCAAAATTAAAGAAAGAAGCTACTAAAACTAAAGGATACAATAATTACACATTCTCTATTAAAACTGAAACGTCCAAAAGTAATAATTGTCTAAACAAAAGTAGCTCATTTAGTACACATTACAAAGTGAATGATGTGAGTCTAGAAGGTAGGAAATACGACACTTCTATACTTAATGCTATTGATTCTATAAGCTCGTATTCTTCTCTCAAGTACCCGGTCAAAGTCAAATCCGAATTACATCTTAAGCGACTGGCGAAAGAGAAAATTTTCTCTTCTACAAAAAGACAAACATTCACCGATGCTGAAAAGTTAAAATTCAAAAAGGTACAACAAATTTGGAAACCTAAGCTACAAATGGAAATAAGTAGTCATCGACAAATGTGGATTCCTATGACTGCTTTATGTGATAATTTTGCTTTCAAATTTGAACCTTATATGCATAATTGTTTCACTGCTAATAAGGGAGGACCCGTCCAAAAATGGGTACCAAAGTCCCGATAATTTGTTTTTGCAGGATCCCGATCATACATGGTAAATAGACGACGATTGCTCCACATGTATGGTCGGTATGCGATGATGAGCAGTCGCACAAGACCCCGACACGTGTGGTATTCTGGTTGCTCCACACACGTGATCGGTATGTGACGTGAGCAAACAAACCAAATCAAGACTATTCCAACGTTCTTGATTTGACATTATTTTTAGTTTTATTTTTCTATTCATAAAAAAAAAAGGGCCATAAAAAAAAAAAAGGAGGCCATAAAAAAAAAGGGGAGAAAAAGAAAAATAAGGCCATTAAAAAAAAAGAAAAATAAGGCCATAAAAAAAAAAAAAAAAAGAAGAAGAGGGGAGTGGATTGAAAAGGTGCAAAAGTTTCAAAAGAGCGTATTACCATAGTTTATTGTAAAAAGCGCATATGTTTTAGGGGAAGTAATACTCATAAGCGCAATATCAAAAAGGCGCGCAATGTTCAAAAGGGGAGTGTGCTTCAATCACAAAAGGCGCATAACTTGAAGGAAAGTAATAGGCAAAAATCTACAAGAGCGCACAACTTTAGGGGGAGCAAGGGCATCATAATAGAAATAGCGCAACTATTTAGGGGAAGTGTTACAATGAAAAGGCGCTAGAGCTTAAGGGAAGAATGCCCTGAATACAAACTTCATGCTTTTAAGAGGGAGTGCTACCTAAATGTCAATAAAACGCATGGACACAAAAGAGTTGTTCACATATATGTTCCAAAGGATTAGTAGACCCAACTGATCCTAACCCAGGAACAAACCCCGAGTGTATGTGAGGGTATTGAGCGTATCACGATGACATCCTTACAACTCAACCACAAACTATCCGGACTACAACCAATATAGGTACAGGACTGATTTATCAGATCCCGGGTAGAAGACGCCTCATCTGGTCCAAAGGCGCATGCACAACCTTCCTTCGCTACTCATTTGTCTCCCAAAAGACATATGTTTCAATATCTCACGGGGAACCGCATCTGCTATCACCGTTTCATTTGGAAACGGGAGATATTGAACTAAGTGGTCCACAGCCCCATACCACGACTTTCTTGAACACGTAAATGTCTAGTGTGTCCTCATCGCCTAAATGTTTTCCACTTTTTTAGGACACATACATTCTTTTACACACATATTGCTGGTCTACGTGACCTTGCCAGAACTTCTGTAGACGCATCATTAAATGATGTGCTTCTATGATCAGAAGGAAGTCCTGCCGTTGCAACATCAAAACAACAACGGTAGCAGGCCATCTTCTGGAGCACGACTCTAGAATGATGTCAACGGGTTGCCTATGTGGCCCCGTAGTCCCTTCAAATGCAAATCTGTGTGACTTTGCATCAACGACCAAGAGTGACATCTAGGGATGTTTCACGATGATCGGTCGTCTGTCCCGTTTTTCAGGTACTTCATCCGGAATTCAACGCCAACACGTTCAGCGTACACAGGATCACCTTGATCACACAGCATGACGATACAAATGAATCGCCATGAGGGGGAGAAGTATATCAAGGAGGCCGAGCATGTGAACACATTAAAGAAGCCAAGCTTTCAATGCACGTGCTGAACCACAACAAACAACACCTCTCTCCATGGTTCGAGCATACACGACAAGTCAATGCTGATGATCCGCGCTACTCTGATATATGCAAGAAGGTGACGAATATTCAAGTTGCAAAGAAGAAAATGAGGGTGCATGTAAATAGGGGGAGACTGAAGATTCTCCAGACGCTCTCAGATATTTCTTCAAACAGCAACAAAGACCGTGTCAAATTCAAAGTTGAGCACAAAGGGGGAGATTGTTGGAAATTATTCTGTTGTGTTCAATTGATGACGAAGACTGACGATTCGAGAGACAAAGACAACCGAAGCTTCAATTATAATTGAACACTAAGGGGGAGATTGTTGGAAGTATTTTATATTGTTCAATAATCAAGTTATCTTTGTCTAGGGACTTAATTGTAATATATGTATAGTTAGGGACTAGAATGCAAATATACCAATATTGATTGGTATATATAGGGCAAGTGTGTGTAAAATACACACAACTTGAGTTTAGCTTTCTCTCACTAGAAACACTCTCTAATCACTATCTAAGCTAGGGTTGAATTGTAGAGAGAGAAAGAGGTTAATTGGAGAGAAAGTTTGTGATAAATGAAGGTTGATCGAGATTATACCAAAAGCTTCCACGCGTATTTAGATTCAAGGTAATTTCGATTGATCTATGCTCAAGTTCATCGTTGGATGTTAAAAACGGACCTAACAGGAGTGTATACAAGGTAATATTTGTGGGCCGATACATCCATCATGTGGACCATTTAGATACTTTATGGTATTGATCGATGCATCAACTAGATGGTCTCATGTATATTTGTTATCAACACGCAATGTAGCCTTTGCGAGATTGCTTGCTCAGTTGATTCGATTAAGAGCACATTTTCCAAATTACCCCATAAAGAAAATACGACTTGCTAATGCTGGTGAATTTACTTCCAAGGCATTTAATGATTATTGCATGTCTATTGGAATTGATGTTGAGCATCCTGTGCCACATGTACATACGCAAAACGGTCTTGCAGAATCGTTGATTAAAAGGCTGCAATTAATTGCTAGGCCATTATTAATGAAGTCGAAACTTCCTTCATATTGTTGGAGACATGCTATATTACATGCAGCGGCACTAATCCGCATCAGGCCAACAAGTTATAACGATATCTCCCCGATACAAATAGTTTATGGTCAGGAACCAGATATTTCCCATTTGAGAATTTTTGGATGTGCAGTATATATTCCAATTGCTCCACCACAACGAACTAAGATGGGACCTCAAAGGAGAATGAGAATATATGTCGGATTTTAATCTCAATCGATAATAAAATATTTAGAACATTTAATTGGAGATCTATTTACGGCTAGATTTGCCGACTGTGATTTCAATTAATCGAATTTTCCGACATTAGGGGAAAAAGCAGCTGGAAAGCAATATACGTTGGAATGAATTATCGCTAAATCATTATGATCCTTGAACGAAAGAATTCGAACTTGAAGTTTGAAAGATAATCATTTACAAGGTTTAGCCAATCAACTGCCAGATAGTTTTATTGACCTTAAAAGAGTGACTAAGTCACATATACCAGCTGTTAATGCTCCTGCAAAAATCGTTGTTCCTGCAGATCATACAAAGAATATTGTTGAGCCTAAACCACAACTGAAGCGTGGTAGGCTAGCGGGTTCTAAAGATAAAAATCCTCGAAAAAGAAAAGGAGTAAATGATAAGAATGGTCTAGTCGAGGATTTACCAACTCTAGAAGAGTCCACGGGCATAAATAATTTTGAGAATGAAACTCATGTACCTGAACGTTCAGAAAATAATGATAATGAAGAGATCTCGATAAACTATGCCCAAAATGGAATTAGATGAAACCGAGAAGAAGCCAACGTTGATGATAAATTCTCATTTAATGTAGCACTACACGAGATGAATGAGATAAATGAGAATGAAGATCATGAACCAATGTCTGTAAAAGAATGCAGACAAATGAATGATTAGCCGAAATGGAAAAGTGAAAAAGAATTTAAAGTTGACTTCGCTTGATATACAGAAAGAAATTGTGAATGCAATCGCTTCTGAAACACTTAATTCTATCATATGTGATCTTGGTGATGATTTATTCGCTATATTAGTTGATGAATCTTGGGATGTATCTCTGACAAAGAGCAATTGGCACTTGCATTGCGGTATGTTGATAAAAATGGGTTTATAGTGGAAAGATTGCTTGGGATTGTTCATGTCAAAGATTCAACATCAGTTTCGCTAAAAGATGCAGTGGAGAACTTACTGTTAAAGCATAATCTTAGTTTGTCTCGAGTGCGCGGACAAGGTTATGATGGTGCAAGCAATATGAAAGGTGAATTTAATGGTCTTAAGAGTTTGATCATAAAAGAACATAAAGAGGCCTACTATATTCATTGTTTTGCGCATCAACTTCAATTGACTGTAGTGGCTGCTGTAAAGAATCATATTGTCATTACTTTATTCTTTAGCATGGTATCTGAAATTGTGAATGTTCTTGGAGCCTCTAGCAAACGTCAAGATCTTGTCCGTGATACACAAGCAACAAAACTAGCTGATGCATTAGCAAATGGAGAAATTCCTAGTGGTCGTGGTTTAAACCAAGAAACCAATCTCAAAAGAGCAGGAGATACGTGTTGGGGTTTACATTATGTATCAATCCTATATTTGCTGGATATGTACTCTACGACTGTAGATGTGCTTGAGATGATTAAAGAGAACACACATGTTGTTTCATAAAAAAGAGCTATGTCAACTGTTTTTTTGTTTTATCTGCATTCTTTTGAGTTTGCCTTTAGTCTTTATCTGATGAAAAATATATTGGGCATAACAAATGATTTATCAATACTTTTGCAGAAGAAAGACCAAGAGATTCTTAATGCTATGAAACAAGTAGAAGTGTGCAAATTGAGATTGCAGAATATGCAAGATGAAGGATGGAAATTTTTGTTGAGTGAAGTTTCGACATTCTGCAGAGTTCATAATATTTCTGTTCCAAGCATGAACGATGACTATAAAGCTCCAGGAAGGCCCAAACGTGTAAGGCAAAAGGTTACAAATGAACATCGTTTTCGGATAGAAATATTCAATCAAGTGCTCGACTTACAACTTCAAGAAATGAATAGCTGATTTACATAGGTAAATATGCAGTTGCTTATTTGTGTTAGTTGTTTGAACCCGGATAATTCATTTTCTTCTTTTGATAAAGAGAAATTATACAGTTGGCAAAATTTCTCTAATGTGGATATTTCAACACTTAATTTGCAATTGGAGAATTATATTCTGGACATGAAGTCTGGAGAATTTTCAGATCTGAATGGAATCGGTAGTCTTGCTCGAAAACTAGTCCAAACAAAGAGACATACCGTGTATCCTCTTGTATATTTGTTGTTGAAGTTGGCATTGATTCTACTCGTTGCTACGGCTACAGTTGAATGAGCTTTTTCTGCTATGAAGTATATAAGGATTCGACTGAGGAATCGAATGGAAAATATTTTTTTGAATGATTGCATGATTATATATGTCGAGAAGGATGTATTTGATACTATTTCAAACGATGCAATCATAATAAGGTTTCAAATGGGAGATCGACGTATAAAATTATGATGTTATTTTGCAAGTTCTTATTTTGCGAATGTTTTGATTGTATAAACTTTTGTATTTGTATATATTATGAATTTATATTTTATTATATATATATGTAATTAATTTTAATTTTGGACCCCACTGAGATGAAGTTCTAGCTCCGCCACTGCCAATTACTATATTTAATATTACCCATACTTTTAGTTTTAGTTAATAGGGTTGAACAAATTTTGACTATAAATAGACATGTACTCTCATTTTTCATTACACACAAGAGAAACATACGTGATCTCTCTCTCATCTATTTATAATTAATATTATAATTCATATATATATATATATTATAATTAAAGATTTATATATTATAAAATAAATATTTTATAACAATGGTAATATTTTTCCCATTTTTATTTTTTTTATTTATTTTTGTTTTATCTAAAACTGGTGACACTCAAATTAAAATTGGTAACACTTCAAATAAAAATTCCCATCTTATCCCATTGTTAAATTTATTTCCATTTTCCCAATTAATATATTAAGTTTATTATCCGACAAAATTTCATCGGGAAAAAAAAATAAAAAGATTTATACTCAACTAAATCCAATGTTCACGCATATATTTGATAAAGGTGTCCACGTATACATGTCATTCTGTAATCTGTATAATGTAGCCAAAAAAGCAACAAATGCTGGATATTAAAGAATAAAAGAATTTGGGTCTTGGGTGTATTAAGCCCAAAAATATCCAATGAGTGATGTAAAATTAAATGTGGTGAGTTTGTCTCACATTAATTACACACATAAGCTGCGTTTAGTTCATTGGATAAGGTTAGATAAATATATTATAGTCCAGTTTAATCTTGTTCAGTTGGCAATTTACTTTATCTTGAAAGCCCGCAATAATAACAGGCCCGTTGTAATAAACACGAGAATCCAAGATAAACTAACTCATGGGCTTACTCAAGATTATTTATCCAATCCAAAATAATTCTTCACCAATGACTAAAACACCCTTCAAACGTCAGCTTTTTTCTTTCACCAACCTAATACTCTCACACGTGTTAAATTCATATATTTTTAAATTTCTTTTTAATTTTTTAATTACATATCCCACCAAATCATAAAATCATCCTTATTTTATGTGATTTATATGATAAAAATAAATAAACCTATCTGATTTATTCTTTGTCTTATAACGATCAAAATGATATCCATATCTTATATTTTTCGATATTCATAAGAATATTTTTTTATAAACCAAATATCAGGGGAATATGAGAAGAAATATTTATATGTAGAGGTCAGTTTTGTAATTTTACAAATAATACATGCAATAAAATTTTTATTGTCTTGGAAACTAAACAAGATAAATAATACAATACATTGTTGTCGAAACCGCAAACTAAACGCATATTCTAGACAAATGAGAAGATAATAATCTTAAGATAAAATTGTCTCCCATTTTTATATCCGAGCAACTAAACGCAGCCATAAGAAATCATCACCTTATATATGGAAACCTTATTTAGGTTGTTCAAATGAATTGCCTGAAGTGTTGGCTCAAGTGGGCTTAATGGCCTATATGGTTTTGGCCCATATGATAGCCCGGGTGTGAGGAGGTGCCTCGCACCGACGACGAGCCCGCGACCGAGGCCGAGCCGTGACGCGCAGTGGGCGCTTTGACAGTGCATTTTGCACGTCGCTAGGAGCTATAAGGAGCCAAAATTTATGCTCCGGCGATGAGTGCATCGTCGCTAGGAGCTATAAGGAGCCAGAATTTATGCTCTGGCGATCATTCGCTAGGAGCTATAAGGAGCCAAAATTTATGATCCGACAATAACGTGGCGGCGAAACGGTGGTCGGTGTCGTGACAGCTCAGATGACATGGTGTGCGTGACGCGTATATATGTGAAGATGAGGTGGCGCTGCGTAAGCGCTGACAGGGTAGCTGAGGTGGCATGATCCGTTGGGTCAATGGGACGCACCGGATCGCGAAAAGTCGTGATCCTGACCGTTGGATTGAACCGACCCGACCCAGGATATAAACAAGCGGGTCGAGAAGCTTTCAATTGACGAAGCAGTCCAGAAGTTGCGACATTTCACATTCTGGCCTCAAAAGTCAAACGGTCAGAAGCCCAAATGACTGCATTAATTCAGATTCAGTCCCTACAACCTTTGAAGTGCTATAAATAGGTTCCCTATGAGTTGAAAATTAATTCATTACAATCCCTGCATTCCGAGTTCATACACTCCCAAGTTCCCTGAGTTTCCAGCAAGAAAAGCTTGAGTTTCGAGTACGATTTACCGGAAAAACTCGAGTGGTTGTGTTGCGATAACGAGTTCTGAACTCGTTGTATCTTGGAGACGATCGTTGTTAACCCGAAAACACGTGAATATCGGAGCGATATCGTCTTACAGACATTGACTTACCGTTTCGACTTCCTTCCGGACGAAAGAAAACCAACAAATTGTTCGATTTGTCTCGTTTTCAGATATATTTAGGCAAACCTAACGCTACAAAGAGCAGCGGTTGGAATCATGCGCTTAGTAATAATATGGCAATGATGATACCATTATTGAAGGGCGAAGAGGTCTAAAAAAAAATCATCTAATGCATATCTCAAGTAACTGATGTACATACTTGGATGTATGATATGATGTATATTTTCTAGAAAGATCGTAATTTATATTTATTATATACAGTACTAGAAAAGACCATCACATGAAAATCAACGGTCACTGCCACGTGAGCGGCTCGATTATTGCTGAGCGAACCATAACATTGATGCACGGTCCATAGTACATGTGTTGATTGAATCAACACTTGGAAGTTGGAGCAAATCTGACCCCAACCATGGAATAGACTCGACGAGGCGACGGAGGACTCTGGCGAGGCCGTGGGTAGGCCCGTAGTTGAAGAAGTCGGGCCTGAAGCGAACCTCGAATGGGATCAGGACCTATCTTAAGTATTTTTTTTCAAATAAGATATGCAAATAGCATAAATTTAAACGGTAGAGAGTATGTGTTAGAATGCAAAGAAATATAAAAGAAATATGAATCGCACGAAAAAAGAAGTCACTTGCAATTGATGGAAATCTTTCGGATATTGTATTGAAGCTAAATAGATTCGTTTATGATCAGAAGTGAGAGAAACAAATTCTAAAAAATAAAAGAGTGTAAAAGTAGTTAAAATCATGTGTTGAGTTATGATGATTTGAATTTTTTTATTTTCTTTGAAGTTTGACCAACATTTGATTAAAAACATTAAAAATATTCTTATTCTTATATCTCACGTAAATTATAATGATTAATATGAGATATGATCACATGACTTTTTTTATCTTCTCAGCCTCAATCGCTATTTTGCGGCCCATTCAAAAATAAAATAATTTTGACCTACTATTTTGCGGCCCATATAGTGCTTGTGCCAACTAACAGGGACTGAAATTCAACTTTCCCCAAACTACTGTACTATTCTGCAATTTACTCGAACTCCTAGTGCCAAACTACGAATAAGAAACCCTCGATCGAAAACGACCACAAAAATCGAGCCACACTCCCTCCTCGGTCTGTGCCCCAACCCAAGATGCCTTCTGTCAAATCCTTCACCACCTCTCTAACCACCCTCCGAGCTCGCCTGAGCCCATCCATCCGCACTCGCGGTGGCGGGCACGATGGTCCGAGCCGATGGTCGAGCCCAGGGCACGAAGAGCGGCCGAAGGGATTCGCCTTTAGCCGGACGCCGCCACCACCAGGGGAGTCGCGCAAGTGGGAGGATTGGGAGCTTCCGTGTTACATCACAAGCTTCCTTACGATCGTGATCTTAGGCGTGGGTCTGAACGCCAAGCCCGATCTGACGATCGAGACCTGGGCCCACCAAAAGGCTCTCGAGAGGCTCCAATTGGAATCTTCATCGGCCGAGAACGCAGAGTCCGAGTAATGTAGAAAGTAAAGTGCTCTGCTTTTGTTTTCTCCTATAAATCGCGCTATATTTTGTCTTCATGGTTCAACTTGTGTTTAATGGGGTGGAAAACTTGCCTGCGTTTATTGATAATAAGGTGTAATCTGACTTTGGAATGCAGATATGTTCGTATGGGATGTGAATTTTCGATCCCTCTCGGTTAGTTACCGTGCAATCCTTCGTTCTTGATTATGCTATTGGTTTTTGCCTTTTGTTGGTTAAATAACTCGCAGTCGAAATCATGTCATTGTGAATGGAATGATCTGCTTCAGCTAAATGTATTACTTGTTTATGGGTTCTGAATATCGATCGATAGTAGAATGCTAATTGGATCGTCTACTTGGCAAAATGAGATACTACAATGGTGAAGTAATAGATCTTTGGTTTTCTAGTTACGGTTTGGTTCTTGGTGATCTATGTTGCATCGAATGAATAGGGTTAGCTGTTGCAAATCTGAGGTTTCATAGTTTGCTATAGCTGGAATAAGTAGTCGATTAGTAAGTATCTATGCTGCTACTATTCAGATGGAATAAGCCTTGAAGTTTTTCATAGATTTCAATTCCTAATTTATTCGTCTTTGTCCATGCATCAGTCTTTAAGCTTAGGTTAGGTCTGATGATTGCATGATAATCATTCAACTTTTTCCTTGAAATATGATCATTTATCTGATCAATTAAGGGGGCAGATATGGCAATATATACTTCGATTGTAATTAAGGGAGTGAGTTGGGTTGGGTTATTCTTAAGATCTCATTTTATTTTTGACCATATTTTCCATTAGCCATCCTCTTTCAACAATTTTCCCATCCCTCTGCGGCTGCTATTTGTGTGTCCCCTCATTTTACTGTCTCCGAGCTTTTTTGTGAATGATTATTCCATGCTGAGTACATTGAGTAACAGATCAAAGAATTTGTTAACCTGTATTAAGTATTTGGTTAATGCAATACATAAATTTGATATTGGAAATCTTATGGTGCTCACCTCTCGTGGACACCATTTGTGAGCACTTATTATTTGGTATTGGAAATTTGACTTATTATATTTTTTTTCTATTTTTTATTTTGCTGTATTTGATAATTGCGTAAGGATCGACTCTGACTTATTCTGTCGGAGAAATGATCGAAGATTTAAATTTGTTTCGACATGTAAAGTTAGTGGGATCTTTTTGCATAATATAGTGAAACAAAATCGAAAAATAGTTGCAAATTAATATACTTCTTAAAGACTAATCAAGGGATATGAAAATGTTAAGACCATTTGACATCATTTAAATTCCGAGATTTAAGGATGTGTTTGGTTCATGGAAAATAGTAAGGAAAGGAAAATGAAATGAAAATGGAAAACTATATTTTATGTTTGGTTGATTGAAGAAATAGATATGGAAAATAAAAGAAATGAAAATCTAAATTATGTTTATACTTAAAACTAAGGAAAATTAATTTCTTCACCAAATGGGTGAGGAAAATGAAAGAAAATCTTATTAAAACTATTTTTCCTTCAATTTTCTTTTCCGCACCACTTTCTTCAAACCAAACACACCCTAAGTGATTAATTTAGCCAAAATTGTTATTTTTTAATGTGTGCATTGATCAAAGGGTTATTGACCTTTTTAAACTTTACGTAGTTTCGCCTATGCCTATACATTGACCTTATTTCGTGAATAAAGATACTTGGAGGATTCTACTATTCACACCAATGAAATGGTAAGTAACAATAAGTAACATACATACAACCAAAGTGTCCCTGGGAAATTTCCGGGAAAATTTATTCGACGATGGAATGACTTCTTCGTCGAGGGCCGAGCAGTTAAGGCCAGTAATTAAATAATACTCGACCAATGAAAAGCGCAACGGCCTTTCCCGTACAATCATCCAGAACTCTTCCGTGTTCGACCAACAATCGACTTGACTGCTCATCGAATACCACATCATCATATTCGAGCTATAAAAGTTATCTGTAGCCTCGATTAGGTTGCCAAACTGGGTGGCCGCTACCATCTCCTCCATTTTCCTCTTAGTAAGAAATATTCGGATGCGCTCCGAAACTTGGATGTAACGGGAGGTTAGTGTAAGAGTATATTGGTGGAAACGGTCAGATGGGAGCTTAGTTGGCAAAGCAAAAATATATACATGAATTATTTATAATTTAAGATATTTACTATATGAAATTATAATTTAATTTTAATTAATGATTGTTTTAAAGTATACAAAAAAAAAAGATAATTTGTGGGATATAATTGTAATAAATTAAAAATTAAGGATCAAATTATAATATATAAAATTTGACAGAGCAAATTGGATTGTTTTGAAACGACCTTCATCGTGAATATAATAGAATAGATATTTTAGTATTTTAAAGTGGCAAATCAATTAATTAAACTATACATTTATTATTTCAAGTTTCTACCTAAGAGAACAATTGTGTTGCATTTCAAACATAATAGCCACGAGGGTGCTACTATTGACACCCCACGGTGAAAAAAACTTCGGAATTTGTTGTTCAAGATATTAAACAATAACTTATGTACTAATTTATTTTTGTTTATCAAGACATTAAATTCAACGATATTTATTTTACCTCATTTACACCAAATATTTTTAATTATTAATTTATTATCTTTTTTCTTTTTAGTTTACACGTTAACACTTAACATAAAAAAATATTAATATTTTATAATTTATCAATACAATATTAAACTTTTTAATAAAAATATTCACATAATATACTATTTCTTATTAATCTATATAGATAGACTAAAATAACTATTGAAATAATAAATATACTTAATTTATTAATTTTTTTATATTTTAAAATTTACACTGTTACAGGTAACATAAAAAAATAGAATATAAAAATATTAATATTTAACTTATTTAATAAAAAATATTCATATAATGTAATATTTTTATTAACAGATATATAGAGAGTTAAATGAAAACTGAAATAATAAATATAAATAATAGTACAATTAAATATTTAAAAGTTGATTTAGTCAAATAACAATTAAATTAAATAATATAATGCTTTATATCAAAGATATCGCATATTCATGTAAAATATCTATGGAAAGTCGTGTGTCAATCATTGCATGTTAAATATTAAAACTTTTATTTTCGGTTTATATATTATAAAGATAGGAGAGAAATGTTAAATAATTAGTCTTTAAAATTGAACTTATCATTATATTTACTTTTCTTAATAAATAGAGGGTGTAAATAGTAAAATAAGAGGTGAGAATATAATTATCCTATAGCCACGGCCCACGACGATGTGCAATCTAACAAGCGAATATTTCACACGTGCGGCGCGTGGCATGAATTATTAATAAGAATTATTAAATATGATGCATAGGCCACGATATTTAGTCCACACGCTTTGGCAATAATTATTGCTTACCACTAACCCATCAAAAAAATATTCATTATAAAAGCTTTGACAATGAAACTTTTATGGTAATATTGCTCTGTGATGCGTTTGATTTTAATGTACAATAAATTAATCGTAATCATTTAAATTTGCGGAGATATATATTTTTTTTTAATTTTGTACCTCTTGTTACAAGCCTACATTTTATATTTATAGCTTGGTGCTTCAACGTCAATTCTATATTATGTTTTCTATAAACTACATTTTTTTAAAAAAATAATAATATCCATATAATTTTGATTTGTCACCTAAAATTAAGCTTTATCAATTCACCTAATTTTTTTTTCACCCGAAAAACTATGGCTATGAGACACGAAGATAAATAAATCATGTGGACAAACGTACTAGCCTGTAAATAATGGCAACTCAGAAGAATCACATTTGAACATTTTCATGTGTGACATATTCATTGAAGAAATCAGTGTCTGAGGAGATTCTATCATGTGAGCTCCTTCAAAACCTTGAGCCTCTATTTTAATAATTAAGCCAAGACTTCATTGGCGATATCTAGAAGTTTAAGCTTATGTGAAATGTATCATAATTAAATTTTCAATATATGTTTAGGCTGCTTTTTTTTTTTAGCCGTTGATTTTTTTTTTAACTGATGATCGAAATGATTTATACCTAAAATCTTTGTTAGAGTTTTGATATCTATCATTTTACATGGGAACTCGTAGTTTAATTTTTTATTTTTTTTTCTTCTAATTAAGCACCACAAGTACAATTCTAATTATACAATATAACCCGAATAAAAAATTCCAAAAGGGTTTAGAAATTATTAGTCGCATTTTCTTCAGGAAAGAAATGTACGTGGTCTCCAAAAACTTATTAAACAGAAACAAAATATTGTGCCAATATAACTCATAAATTATAAAAATAAAATAAAATTTCGAAACGATAATTTAATGTATAAACAACGATATATAGTCCAGCAAGTCCTCGGGAGACAATCAAACATTTAGTAACGAAGAAAAATCTTACTTAGAGATAAACAACACAACACCGTAAAGAAAAAAAAAAAGATCCAAAGAAAAAATAAAAAATCCATTTAATATTTGGAAAAAAGACAGATTATGAAAAATTACATTAAAAAAGAGAGTGCCAGCTAAATCCTACCATCGATATGATGATGATGACATGGGACCACAGCACAGCATCATACGGAATGGACGGTCGCGATTAAATGTAAATCCCTAATTGAATATTACGTTATTTTTCGGCTCAGCTTATATTTCTTTTGGGGCTTCAAAGAGGAGAGAGACAGAACTCTAAACCTAGAGAGAGAAAACAGAGACCAACTCTTCAACAGGGCCTCAAAGGTACAAGTGACACATCTAATGACATTCTGATTGTAGTTTAGATTTGATTTTTGTTTTTGATGGAATGGAACTATAAGAGCTCGTTTATGTGTTTCTGATGAATTTCTGAGAAGGGGGCGAAACGTGGAAATATGTCGTATAGCTTTCTTATTCTCTTGATCTGTGGATTTTTTTTTTTTTTGCTTCTGTTCTGCCTTCTCGTGGTAGATCTGAATGGATTTGCTTTCCATGAATGTTTCATTCGTAGATCTGGAAATGAGTGTTTGTTATAAAGACGAGTTTCGTGTAAATTTTGACTTAGGTTTACTTTGATGATAGTATTTTTATGTTTTAATTGTTTGGACAACAAATGGAGTTCCTTAAGCTGAGAAAAAAAGTTGATGAGGATCCCAATGGGAGGAGATAAATTGGATAATCTTTTTGTTTTATCCAATCGTTCAAGATTCATTTTGCCCACTCGCTAGTGATAGGTTGTATTGCTATCTTTTTTCTTCTTTAAGGCTATTCTTAGAATGCACAGATCTTTTACTGATCTGACAATGCTTTATGTGCTTGAGATATTAAGTACGGATAGCGATACATGAAATTAACACACCATCAAGTCAAGGCTAATATAACTGTTCTGTTCCACAGATCACATTAAGTTATGGCAGACACTGAGGATATTCAACCCCTTGTTTGTGACAATGGAACTGGAATGGTCAAGGTATTCCTAAATTCCAACAAACTATGTCAAGTTTAGTTATTTACTAGTAAAACAATCCCAGCCCTTTTGTGATGATTAATTCTTTGTTGCCTGCAAAATTATTCAGGCTGGTTTTGCTGGCGATGATGCTCCCAGAGCTGTCTTTCCCAGTATTGTGGGCCGTCCTCGTCACACTGGTGTGATGGTTGGGATGGGACAAAAGGATGCTTATGTGGGTGATGAGGCCCAATCCAAGAGAGGTATCTTGACCTTAAAGTATCCAATTGAGCACGGAATTGTCAGCAACTGGGATGACATGGAAAAGATTTGGCACCACACTTTCTACAACGAACTCCGCGTGGCCCCCGAAGAACACCCAATCCTCTTGACGGAGGCTCCTCTCAATCCCAAGGCCAATCGCGAAAAGATGACCCAAATCATGTTTGAGACCTTCAATGCCCCAGCCATGTATGTTGCCATTCAAGCCGTCCTCTCCCTTTATGCCAGTGGTCGTACCACCGGTATGGAAACGTCATTACCACACCACATTCTTGGTTAAAATTCTATAAAGCTTGTTTTTATGCATTTTTCATGATAAACATCTCTTTCTTGGTAGGTATTGTTCTTGACTCGGGAGATGGTGTCAGCCACACGGTTCCCATCTATGAAGGTTACGCTCTTCCACACGCCATCCTCCGTCTCGATCTGGCTGGACGGGACCTCACGGACCACCTCATGAAGATCCTCACCGAGAGAGGCTACTCATTCACCACCACTGCAGAGCGGGAAATCGTGAGGGACATCAAGGAGAAGCTGGCTTACATAGCCCTTGACTACGAGCAGGAGCTTGAAACGGCTAAGTCCAGCTCATCTGTGGAGAAGAACTATGAATTGCCTGATGGGCAGGTGATCACCATCGGTGCTGAGAGATTTAGATGCCCTGAAGTCCTTTTCCAGCCATCGATGATCGGAATGGAAGCGGCTGGTATTCACGAGACTACTTACAATTCGATCATGAAGTGCGATGTGGATATTAGGAAGGATTTGTATGGAAACATTGTGCTTAGTGGTGGGTCTACCATGTTCCCTGGTATTGCGGATAGGATGAGCAAGGAGATTACTGCTTTGGCTCCGAGCAGTATGAAGATTAAGGTCGTTGCTCCACCTGAGAGGAAGTACAGTGTTTGGATCGGAGGTTCTATTTTGGCTTCTCTTAGCACATTCCAGCAGGTACAAGCTCTTTAAGTCCATCGATTCATTTCAAGACAAAAAAAAGATGGGCTTTCACTGATGGTTTGTTGTAGATTGATAAATGTATATTTGTGTTGCAGATGTGGATAGCAAAAGCCGAGTACGATGAGTCTGGGCCGTCCATTGTTCACCGGAAATGCTTCTAAGCCCAAGATTTCGATGAGCAAAGAGTGTTGTAAGATTTTCAGCTGGTGGTGACTTTCATTGCATGATGATTGAGTTGCTTTTTCTTTTTTTGGCCATATTATTGTTCTTGTGTCGTATGTGTCTATTACTGCTTGTCTTAGTTTTGGATAATTGGAGATGGAAGAAGCTTTTATTGTCCTGTGCCAAACATTGGTATATTATCCAGTTTGTATGTTAAATATTATTCTTATTTGAGTTTTGGGTGAAGGTAAATCTGACCCTTTTTCTTTCTTTCTTTCTTTTTTTTTTTTTTTAAATTGATGAATCTTTAGAATTTGTACCACTTGTGATATTCGGAATTTGCAGGGATAAGCAAAACGATCCTTTACTATCCTCAGAAAATGATTTTCAACCCCAAAACTTAACAGTTTGGATGTTTCTTTGTATTCAAATTACCCAACTATTTATATTTTCGAAAATATTTATATTAAAAAATATGATTAAATAGGAAGGAATAACATAAGGATTAGTTAAATCACTATCTGTGTGCAGTAGTAAAGTGGAACAATTGATCATCATCATCAGTATTGGAAAGAAAGACGAAAAAAATGCAGGACAACGACCCTGCACGTATGTGTTAATGGTTCTTGACACTTTGTATGGCAATTTACACCGTAATGAAATCCCAATTTAACAAAAGCCTAATGTTAGTTATTACAGCTAGCCAAGCTGCAAATCTCGGCCGCTTCTACTTTTCGGAGACTTGGCTCCGCAGGAACTCTAGAACGGATATACGCTGCAATAAAACAAAACATGATTCGATCAAATTCAAGTTCATAATGCCCACAACAATAACAATATATATATATATATATATATATAGCAATATGAAAGAAGAAAGCAATACCCGTTGTTCAAGCCCAGCTTCTTCGCCGCTTATTTTCAAGGATTCCAGTAAACTTATGGCCTCTCGGAAACCAGCGATCGCTGTATCCTCACTACCAAGATTTCTATCCACGTCGGCAACTTTTGCAAGAGATGTCGCGACATCAATAATCTGAGATCGATGGGGTATGTATGTATTATATTCAGACAGAGTAATATGTTCAGCATTTTTTAATAATTGATTCCAAGTGGATGGGTTGGGATGGGTTGGGTTACGTTTGAGTCATATATAATCATGAAAGTCCAACATGTTTCTAGTTCGTTCACCTGAGAGGAAGCAACTTGATTTTGGTTTATTGCAGCATCTCGACGGACATCAAGGGCCTGAGAATAGTATGATCTTGCAGCTTGTAGATCTCCTTCATAGTATTGGAGATCCCCAATTTTATTCAAGGAAACAGAAAGCGTATGCTTTATCTGCGTAATAAAATCAAGAATGTCATTATGTTTGCAAGACTTCAGACGAAAAAGATACAAGGATTTCAGGCAACATCAGAGGATTTAAGTTCACCTCCATATCATCTTTGGGTACTTCTTTAAGGAAATTGACGCTCTCTTCGAAATATGATATAGCAGAAGTAGCATCTCCAGTAGCTCTACTAAGAGAAGCAACCAAAATAGTAAATATTCTCATTCGAAGGTTTCACAATTGGTGACAGAAACGTGTAATAATATGAAGTCTCGGCATCCAAAATTACTTGTTAGTCCAACGAAAATAGAAAAGGGACTTAGGACATACCAGCAGTCACCAAGCATTCCTAAGACAGCACCTAGTTGAGAGCATAGCTCGGGAGTATTTCCCGCTTTGTCCAGCTGTTCTCTTATATCTTCAGCACACATACTTAGCCTTGATTTTGCACTTTCCATGTTATTGGCACGAAGTGCCTATACAAAAATATATAACAACGGAGTTGGGCTGGGGAAAATTAATAAATATATTTGATAAAAAAAAAAAAAAAAAAAACTTTACTAGAACTTAAAGGACTCACCCTCATGGCCTGCTGCATCAAGAAGGCCCCACGTTCAAGTGACACATCTTCGTAGATCACATGTTTACCTTCACTTTCTTTTTCTTCCTCTTCAGTGCCGACTTGAGATCTCTTGATCCTCGCATGACCTTCAATAAAGCGATCAACGGTGCTCTGAAGATTCATATCATCTTCAATCTTTTCAATATCAGCACCACACAGAGGACAATCCTTAAACCGCGATATGCATGCTCTATATTCCAGTTAAGAATAACCATTAATAAAATTCTTAAACAAAGATTCACCGTTAGGTTAACAGCAGCTAAACCCCTAAACTGGGATATGAAATAAACATCAATAACATTCATACACAAAGATTCTCCATTATTTTAACAGAATTTCGACCCGAAAATCCTTTTGCTATTTCTTGTACGATAAAATATCTTATGGATGAAAAACGTATAGCTTACTTGCAATACACGTGGGAACACGGCAAACATTTGCTGCACTGAAAAAGAAGTGCTTGGCATATTACGCAGCTGAGCGGACCTAACTTGAACGTCTGAGAATCATATCCAAAGGGACACTTGGGGGATATAGCCCCACTTTTGAGAGCCTTAGGGTCATTCACCGATTGTTGTTTGTTTTGGTTCTCATTAGATTTCTTGGAAGAGCCATCGTCTGGACGAGAAGCCTTGGTAAGAGGACAAACAGATGTCATTTTAGCATACACCTGAAAGAGGAAAATAATCCACATTATGGTGAAACTCGTGCCAAGATTCTAAAAACTAGGACCAAACAAGGCTGGTAATAAAATTGTATACTTTCGAATAGAATAAATTGATTCAACGGCAATTCGACATTTGATATTTCCCAAAAGAAAAAACGAACTTGACTTCAGAATGCTATGGCCTTTGATGGGTCTTTGAAAAAGAGAAGCACAAAGAACCCCACAAAAACAATTACTTGTTAAATCCTAATTTAAAACTACGAAAGATCAAAAGTAAGAAGTGAACAAGAGTTTTTTAAGCTCATGATATAACTCTAAGCTAAAATAGTACTAGCAATGACCTTATCATGCATCTTAGGTGCTGAGTAAAGGGCAAAAAGAACATAAACATCACAAACTGCAACTATCATTCACCTTTAATCATCCAAATTCATGCCCAAAATGTTCATATTGAATATGTACTTTCGATTATGCAAACTTTTAACATGTATACCAAACAATTACGTTGACCTCTATCCATTGGTTAATCATTATTTCTACTTAAATCCAGCTCAAAGAAACTAAACAAACGAAAAGACTCCACCATTCATGAAGATTTCACCCAGGTGATGATGCCAGCAATTGTTAAAAAAAAAAATAGCTTACCGCCCCACTGCTTCCATTGTATAACAATCGTGGATATTGCAAAAGGGACTATAAACGTAAGATGACCACATAAGATGAAATCAAACAAAGCCCGAATCATCAACACCACGGTGGTTGAAACGAGATGAAATCCAATGAAATAAGAAATGGGCTCGAAATAAAAATCTAAATTTAAGAGATTGATATCTGATACATACCTCAGATCTTCACCGTTTTTGTTATTCACCCTTTCGCGGTGGTTTCTTCTCCTTCGCGAGTTATATGTTCTTTGGAAATGGAATGGATGATAGTTTTCAACCTGTGGTTCTATTTTCTAATTTCCCTTGTCTGCCATATTAGTTTATTATTTTCCATCAGCTCATCTTATCTTATAATAATGGAAATGTAGGTGTCTTATATTGGTGCCACGTGTTCAATTTATTTATTTATTTAAACAAATTAATTAATTTTCCATTATCAACCCACGTTCCAGCAATGTTCATTATTTGAAAAGAAAAAAAGAATACAACTGTTCATTTACCTCCTAACACACCTCCGCGATTAATGTGCAGAAGGAGGATGCAACGTCGACCTCGATTCGACTGCAGCAGAAGACAGTGACGGTGGACGAGGGCGAGGATTCTGAGGTTGAGATGCTGAGCATTTCTTTTCGAGACGAAGATGAGAATCGAGTTTCAGGCGGGTGGACCAGGGCGAGGGGCCGCGGTGGAGCGGAGATGACGTTAGAGTTTGGGACGCTGAGGATCCTATTTGCTGGAAGCGCGTGGATGAAGCCGAGGTTATTGATGAGTTTTGTTTGTGATTGCAAGTTGACTTCAGTTTAGTAGTTTGCCCCTGAATGCTTCTTTTTTTTCATTTCTTTTTCCCTTGATTTTGTAATTTTATGATGTGGTCCTGTCTAGCAGCGGAAACTACGCCGTGGATGGATTGTTGCATTGCCTTTGTATGGTTTACCATTTCCTATGCTGTTATTGTTTTTTGTGGGTTGAATTGCAGCTTTCGGTTTTCTTTTCCATAGAATATTGGTTTGTTTTTGTTGTTAGATTTTTCCATGATGATGTCTTTGTATGATTCTTTCATCTACATTTGTTTTATTATATCCCCAGTAACAAACATTTGACATTGTGGGCTGCGCGATTTTGATTCATCGATTTGTGTTTCATTGGTACCATTCGCCTGAAGAAAACCATAAATCATTTCAAAAAGTTTGGTGGAACAAATGCTGGCATATATCCAGGAGGGTTCGAGAAATGAGGGATGCGAGAAAATTACTGTTGCTCCAAAGGTTGAATTGTCTCAAAGGCCCAAGCTCTTCTTATGGCCGATGCTGTTGAGCTGGACTAGGTAATTTTTAATTTTTTATTTTTTCATTTTATACTTAATCTTCCCTAAGCTGATGTACTTAGCTAAACTTTTTAGCTAACTTCTGCTCTACAGGTCGTGATTTTGTGGAGTAATTGCATTTTTGTGTCCTCGAGTCTTCTGCATAAGTAGTATCTGAGTCAAAGCAAAAAAATTAATTTCATTTCTGATTTTTATTTGTGGAATTATTGCATTTTTCAGGTTATTTTATCTCCATAAGCAGATCCTTATGATGTCAGAATTTATAAGTAAGACATCCCTCCCATTGCGTTTATTTAATCCTTTCAGTTGGTCTATTCGAACAAGCTGACGTGTCCTTGCAAATGTTTATGCTATAAATTTCAGATCAGCCACTTTGTAACTTATAATTTTATTTCTGTATATGTTGTAATCTCATCTGTTGTCTAGATTTTACCTGAAATGTGATGTTTCCTTCGTCGGCGTTGCAGTAACTATAGATATGAGCAACAAAGTAAGTCTCGGTTAATATCGATCTCATTTCAGTACATGCAATTTATGCATCAAATAAATGTGTGTGAAACTTATGTTGACTTGTTAGTGACTTGAATGACAACAACTCGCATGGAACATTCTTTATCATTCAAGGTACTTTTGGTATTTCTGTCGAATCAGTCTCTCTACTTCCATATATAGTGATCTTCGATTGATATTCGTATGATAGATACAATATCGACCAGCATAACCATTCAGTTTGTTTGAAAGCATATCAGAACTTTATGAGAGATGGTGATAAGGTTGCAAAGACATGAATCTTCTTGCTCATTATCATGTGAAATCTTACATTTGCTATCTGTGGCTTCATACGTGCTCTGGTACAATGGATCTGTGTTTGCTCTATCTATAATGGCGGCATATGCACCAAGATGAGCTGAGCTATATGACTTGAATTGGATGTAGGGTGATGAAGACAGTGTCCTAGATAGATTATGGCAGAAGAAGAAAGTCGAAGCTCGGCAAAAAAGTTATATGGAGCTTACCTCTTTATCTTATTGGCTGAATTGCTATTATCTCTTCATCAAACATTTGATGTTACTGCTTTTGCTATTCCTATCCAATCTCATCATACTCCTTTCACACAAGAAATTGTTCTTATAAAAAATGCAAATAATAACAGCAGCTTTAAATATTTTGTCACATGATATTTTCTCTGTTTTTTATAATTTTTCTAACACTCTTATCCTCGGCCACTTTTCTCGGTCTTGCAAGAATTTAACTCAGGTGATTCACAGTATCCTCACACGGTACGGATGATTTATCGCTCATCTCCTTAAACAATCTCCTTGCCACGTCCTGATACAGCCTCTTTCTCAGCTTGAAAAAGGAGAGGAAATTAAATATATAAAAACAAATGACATAAACACTCACCAATCCACTCACGTGATATTTACAATTTCATACTGTCTTCTCCATACTCATTATCCTACATTTTTCTTACAAATTAAGTAATCCTATTCTATTCGAACATGTGCTTGAAATGTAAAAAACTTGAAATCTCGATAATTGTCTTAATCTATTTATTTCTTAATTCGAGTTAAATATTTTTTTTTCTTTTTTTAAACAGAAAATACAGATTTCGATGTCTTCTAAAGCATATACACAAGTTTAAAAGAAAGATTCAGACTGATATACAAAGTTCCGTTCGTATATCTTGAAAATCAACAATTGTTATAATATTACATGTTCATAATTATAAAATAAAATTAATATTTTCCGACACATAATTAAGTTATCTTATCAGCCTACATTAATTATATATAGTTAAAACCCGTGCATTGCACGGGCAAAAAACTAGTTCTTATAAAAATATTATTGTGATTATGTATTATATTTAGATTATTATTATATTTACATAATAATAAGATTAAATGATAAATTTACTGTTTATATTATACAAAGTCTCATTGTGCTCAAACATTAATTTCCCTCGTTTTAGTTCTTCGACTTGGCAAAATCGTTCATTATTAGTTCCTTTGACCTATTCAATCACTTTTTAACGGATTATTAGAATTTACTCAAGAGTATTATGATCTTAAGAAATTAATACTTAAAAAAATAGTAAAATAATCAACACAAAACAATCTTTGCTGACAACAAATCTCATTCAAGATGGCTCTCTAAAAAATTTTAAAAATCACATTTTTAAATGTTGCGATGTTTTCGGTCATTTTTCTTTCGTTACATGTTTCTTTTGTTTCAGTCCATCGATCTATATATTTCAGATTTCTTTTATTTTTATTATAGTAAATGACTGATTTGCCCCCCAATTTTGGGTCTCCACTTGACTTTGATTAACAGAAATAATAATGAACGTTTTTGCCAAGTTGAGGAACCAAAACGGCTCAAATTAAAGTTTGAGCACCAACAGTGAGGCTTTAATATAGTATAAACACCAAATTTATCGTTTATTCTAATAATAATAATAATAATAATAATAATAATAGTAATTAAGAGAAATATTAGAGACATAAGTATAAAATTTTATTCCATGTTTTGGTGTGATTTACAATACAATTGTAATAACATAGTTATACGGTTCAAAATTCGATATTACAACTAATATTATTAAATGCAATCTAATCAATATTTAATACAACAATATCATCAATAATTCAACTAATTTTTATTTAAAAATAACACTAACAAATTTAATTATTTCATAGGAGGCTTATTTTGCAGAAATTTTCGGAACTTGGGTCGAGCAAAGAATAATTAAAGAAAGACCTAGATTAATTAATTATATTTAAAACCCCTTTACTATTGTAATTACACTTATACCTCTATTAATATACTAATTACATAAAACCCTTTATTTATAGTAATTCTGCTGTAAATTGTCTGAAAATAAATCTTAATTCTCGCTCATATACAAAAGAAATCGATTCCGATTTAGGACAAATACCCTAAATTAAAATTTATTTTCCCAAAATTTGTTTGTTTGTTTTTTTTTTTTAAAAGGGAGAGATTAGTCCATAGGTACTAATGCTGACGTGACACTAAGTGGGCCCCATCTGGAACTGCACACGCTGCTGGCTGAATATTTCTTTTTGTTTTTCTTTTTTCTTTCCTCTTCGTTTTTTGGGGTTCTATTCTATTTAGCCCAAACCCCCTTAGAAAAATCGTAATTTCAGATCCCTATTAACGCACCAGCCTGCACTGAAAGTGAAGATGGATTAGGCTCTGACTAATCGAAAGACCCAACTCACCCGACTCTCTGTTCGGCTTCAGTCGATCGTATTTCAGCTACGTCAATAATTCCAGCTGTCTTCAAGGTTACTACTCTCTTTTCGTGTTTCTTTTTTTTTTTTAATTTAATTTCGCCTGGTCTTAGCTTGTGTGATATCTTCTTAGCTGAATGTTTCAATTGGTTGCTGTCGAAGTGAAGAAGATGATTTGTCCTTGACGAATTTGGGATTTTGTTTTGTTTTCTAAAATTGGGGTTGTGCTTCCATATGGAAAGAATGGTGCTGATTACATTCCTGCTTAACGTAATTGGTTTTTAAGCTCATCTGTAGCGAAGTTGTGGGTTTTTTTTAATATGCTTTTTAAGTCATATGAAAAAAGCTAGGGTATGTTCCCTTTTCGTTTTGGGACGGGTTTTGTTTTTTTGTTTTTTTTTTTTCTTTTGGATTTTTTTATTGCTGCGGTTGTTTGTTCTGATTTTGATAAACTAGTTGAAATCCTGGCTGGGATATGCAATTCAAATATGTTCTTGATTGTAATATAACAGTGAATCTGCAATTGAGATGTGTGCAACTTCTACATAGGAGAGGAACTCGATATAGTTGGTGTGAACAGCGTTACTGCGATTTGATACCTGAATTCAGTCTGCTTCTTCAGGATTTTGTGAGTTCTCGATGGCAGATGATGACCCCATTCCAGTGAACCTTGATCTCAATCTGGGACCCCTTGATGATACGAGTGGTAATAACGAGCCAGCTTCAGTTTCTTATCCTACTGTGCTAGTGAACTTAGAGGATTGGTTTCACGATCCAGCTCGTAGGTTGGAAGTGGTTCGACAAAGAAACCAAAGGTGGCGGTCTCTTTCGAGACAACTTTCCATACCTCAAGAAACACAGAACATTGCGATGGAATTGACCGTAGGGACCGAGCCACCTACTGGTGAGGGCAGTGCCGTGCCTGAGCAAAGGCCTCGCGAGGTGGCTAAAGTGTGTGAAAATGACACTAATCATTTGGATGACAAAACCCAAAATAAGAACAAAGACGGTGGGAAAACCAACACCGATGAGGGAAGTTACTTTGATTGCAATATATGCTTGGATTTAGCCAAAGAACCTGTCGTCACTTGCTGTGGTCACTTATTCTGTTGGCCTTGTCTATATCGGTGGTTGCACCATCACTCGGAAGCCAAAGAATGCCCGGTTTGCAAAGGAGAAGTTAACACAAAGAATGTAACCCCAATTTATGGGTCTGGTAGTAATTCCCGTGAACCCGATTTGCATACCATGAAGATCCCTCTAAGGCCTCAAGCCCAGAGAATTGAAAGCTGGAGACAAGCTGTTCAAAGAACTGCATTTACTATTCCCATGGAGGAGATGATAAGGCGTCTGGGAACTACATTCGATTTATCTCGAGAACTAACCCAATTACAGTCACACAACAGTGAAGCTCCTCGCCAGTCACCAGATAGAACAAACTCAGTACTGAACCGTCTTTTGACTTCTAGAGGAGTAAGAAGAGACACAAATCCAATCATTCAAACTGATGATATATTTGACTTAATAACCGAGACAAGCAATCCGAACTTCGAGGCAAGGGATAACAGTGCAACCCGTCGGCTTCCATCATTACTACGAAGAAGATCAAACTCTCATCGAGCTTCGAACTTGTCTAATCTTGCTTCTGCAATAGACTTCTCTGCTGAGACTTTAGCTGCTGAGAGGTTGGTTGACTCTTACTTTCATGGTAGTAATGCACTTGACAGAAACCTGGATTTGACTCTACCCTTTGACGATAGAGATTCTTCCGTGTCCAGCATAGCAGCTGTCATTCACTCAGAGAGCCAGACAATGGATAATGCCGTCGAGATTGACTCGACTGTTGCCCGCTCTACTCTGTCCTCGAGGAGAAGAAACGACGCCTCGAGAATCTCAGATGTGGACAGCGGCGATTCTCGCGCGAATAGGAGGAGGAGATTGAACTGATACAAGATTTCTTGCTGTATCATAAATCTTAGCGTTTTCGATTATCAGCACAAGAAATCAGGCATGCCGCCATCAGTGAAAAGAATATCATAGGTAAATTGTTAGTTTCATGTCTGGTTTTAAGTTGTTTCAGTAAGAACTGAAGTCACCCTGCTATAGTTTCTCTATGTATCTGTAGAACTTCTAAGTTGTGTTCATTCGAAGGCGTAGCCTCAGTCCTCTATGATTGAATGTTGTTTTCATACGATATTTTTAATAATAGGCTAGAATTAGTCAAGCAGATTCATTTAGTATCAACATGATAAGCACTCAACTACTCTATTCTTTCCACAATAATATCGTTGTTTTGAAAATATGCATTATCTATTCTTTGCATTGTAGTAACTGTGTGTATATGTATATTCATATTCCTCAAGTAAAAACATTGAAAGTAGCACATATATTTGTTTTCTATTTCTGCTTCTGATATAGTTTCATCAAAAGCTCCGCGTATAGAATCTCGTTCCAGGTATCGGGCACGCCCGGCAAGCACCAATGGCTGCAATCTTGAAATATGAGGGGACTTTTCTTCTCCTCCTCCGAAAAATTCTGCTTTCGATAGATCGAAGGGTGTCCATCTTTTCTATAATCACTCATCCTCGTGATGTTGAGGTAAGTCACGCCCGTCTTCATCCCTCTGAGGACCCTCTCCAGCATGCTCATCTTGGGCGGGTAATCAGACAGATAAGTTTCGTTCTTTATGGGCTGCGTCTCATTGTTGCATTGTCCACCCGAATTCCACTGCCCGCCACTGATATATCAGTTGTAATAAGAACTGAGTTAGTGTAATGATGGGTATATTAAGAAAGCTCGGAGCTTTGATAGAGCTGAGTGAGTCATTTCATTGCCTGAAATGAGATGCTGAGTAGCCTCTAAAGAAAATGAGGGACTTCTTAGGGTCGACGTTGGCATCGACCCATCTTCCCCATGTTGTCAGGGCTCTTCGAAACGCCTCGAGGACGTTTAGTTCGCTATATACATGGCTACCCTCTTGGTAATAATCCCTCCTGCAAAATCACGCATCAGCAATTTCTTTTCTTTTCGTTTCTTTTTTTTCCAAAACGATAAGATTTCGATACGGCTTTATACCCTTTGGAAGTTTTATCATGAGTCCACCAGTGCCCCGTGTTGAACACGATGATGTCAGCATTTCTATACCTATCGGCGGACTGGCCGACCAAGTCGAGGCGAAGGGTCTCTCTCTTTGCGCCGTTTTTGCCGACGGTTTCCCATTCTTGAACGAGGAAGGGCGACACGAAAAACTCCACCGAGCATTTGTAGTCCTGCGAAAACAAAATTCGAAAAAAGAAAAACAAATCAACTGATGATCAAAGCTTTAAGAATTCCTAGAAGCCAACATTGAAATGCGATGTCGCCCTACTTCGAATATAAAGGAATACGAAGCTTCGGCGCGGAAATGGTGCCTCCCATTTTGTTCGTAAACCTTGCTCGGATCCTTCACAGAGTTCCTCAGAATGCATATGAGAGATTCCCACATGTTCCTATTGAGAGAATCGCCAACAAAAACAAGTCTCTTCCCCTTCATCAATTCCAGCATATGGCTTCCATCTAACCTAAATATTCATGCGAAATTAAACATAAATTAGCACATCACTTTACTATGTATGATGATGCATTTATTACCTTGGGAGAGTGCAACCCTTTGGCTTCCACCTAAGCTTGTAATAATTGCTATCAGGCCTACCATTGAGGAAACAGTTGAACTGCTCATCGATCAAAGAGCATGAGCCAGGCCTGTACAATGGATAAGACTCATCCCTCACCCAATGCCCATCGAAGAAATCACAGTTGGTCAGAGACTTCACCAATTCTTCAAACCCTTGTTTCTTTTCTGAGTTTGAAGTAGTAGCGTTGCTCTGTTTCTTCACTAGAGAAGAAGAGATACTCTGATTTGCTCTCAAGACTCCACCTTTACCGCCCAACTGCGCCTGATTCTTGAACTCCGACGACCCTTTGGCCGAACCATACGGTGGTTTTGGTGGAATTGTGGTGTTGTCAACAGTTAGTTGAGACGACCCTTTATCGAAGTTAGGGAAGAAGTGGTAATAAATCGAGGAAAAATGAGATCTAGCCGTCGATGAACTACTGCTACTGCTGCTATTGCTCGAAGGAGCATCAAGCACGCTTGAATACCACCACCGTGTCGAAGTGTTTACAGAGGGAGTAAAAGCAAAATAAATGGTGAAGGCGATGATGAAGAACGTGGAAACGTAGGCGAGGGCAACTGCCCTTTTGGGTCTGAAGATTGACAAGTTGGATTTGTAGTTGTAGTCTGAGAGCAAATTCCCACCTTGAATTGGTCCGTACTTCGTTATGTGTGACATCTTTTCTTTTTTCTTTTTTTTTTCTGGGGAAATTATGCCCAGGAATCCACAAGCATTTCTTGGGGAAAGGATATTGACTTAAATCTCTGAGAGAGAGAGAGAGAGAGAGAGAGAGAGAGAGAGAGAGTTTGGAGGAAGAAGAGGAACAGTTGCTGTGAAGAAAAAACAGTTCTTTGGTGCAGTACATACATTGGTCTTTATATGTATGATATCTGACGAACGGCTTGCAGTTTCTTATTTTATTATTGTAAGAACATTTTATGAAATAAAATATATAATTTATAAGGAAGGAAAGGAATGTAGTGGAAAATGAAATTATTATTATTTTGAAATTATTGAAGTTTATCTTGCCGTGTGGACCAGGTGGGATGAACGTTGTCTGCTCTGCTCTTTGGTCTCTCCGTACCTTACTTAGATCAAATTACAGTCCAAGTCAACGACTATAGAAAAAAATAATAATTTAATAGTAATGAATTCACTCACTATTTCTTTCTGAATCAAAATGTACGTAAGAAAATTCCATTGTAAGTATCTGAACTTTTACATGACATATCATAAGCGATAAAATCGGCATTAATTGAAGACCCAACGGCATAATTTATATGACTTGTCACATATTTTTTTAATAATAATAGTAGTAATAATAATGAGATATAAATGCATTCAGTGAAGTTTTGCCATTTGCCAACAAAAAGTCCCACCGACGGCACATGCAAGTCGAACTCCATGTTTTGATTTTTGCATAAAAAAAATTGGAGTTTTGAAAACTTTTGACAAATTTAATTTAATTTTATTTAATTTAAATATAGAGCTGTCACGCAGCTTTGAAATTCGTGCATTCATTCATGTCCTTGTCCGTGCTCCGTTCATCAAGGTTAATGCTATCCTACATTTTTAGCTTTCCTATTTGTTTGTATAGTTTTAGAGTCAAATTTGCATCCTCGTAGGCATTGATTTTAATTTTGTAGTACTATATGTGATAATTATAAAAAAGAATTTAATAAATTCATATGAAGAGGAAATTTTGATTTTCAATCTTTTTTGTCTATAAAACAAGTCCCAAGAAAGATGATTTTTCCACTTGTTGGACATATAAAGTTAGACTCATGTTTCAATCATTAAATATAGTGATGTAAAGTCGAACATTAATATATTCGTCAAATTATTTATATTTTTTTTCCAAGAGTTATACCACTACAATAAAACCTCTATAAATTAATAATTTTGAGACCATAAAATTTTATTAATTTAGAGAGATATTAATATATCGATAAATTAATATTTTATTAATTAAAAGAGAGATTTTTTAAATTGAGCAAATTTAGCTTGTATTGAAAATAAATGGATTCATATATGTTTCATTTATTATATTCATGGATCAACCAATTATTTGTAACTAATTAAATATATTCATGTATAATATCAATTCATTGTATATAATTAACTATTAAATTCATGCACGCATGCATCAATTCATTGGAATTACTTGAATTACTTAAATATACATGTTTACATTAATTCATTGTATACAATTTTTTGTTGCAACTAGAGAACTCGACACCGGAACTCTTGGTTGCAATTTGAAAAGTTAGGGATGAAATTCAATTAAATTTAAATTTAAGAAAACTCAAGTAATATTAGATTCATATTTTAGTAAATTACCATAATATTTATAATTGTAATATTTATGAATTATTAATTTAATGTTTTAATGGGACCTAATATTTATAAAGGATTTTCCAAACAACTATTATCTTATTATCTTATCGAATTTGATGATTTTTTTATAAAGACCCAAATCGGGACCAGAAGATTTTATTATTTTAAAGAGTTTATTAATTTATAGAGTATTAATTTATAAATGATTTACTATACTCTATTTATCGGTTACTTATCACTTAAAATTATCAAATCATAAAAACTATTTAAGCTGTTGTACTTATTCCATTGCATATGAGATATGATAAGAAAAAAAAAAAATTAAAAATATCACATCTATTAAGTATTTTTCATACTTGGCATTTGGCATGAATAATATATTATATATATATATAGGGTTCGAAAATATATATTATATATATATATATATATATATATATATATATATATATATATGGGAAAGGCCTGGATAATATTTAGTTGCCTTAAGTAAGATCTACATATAACATATTCTTTACGCACACGATTTATATATCTAAGGTAAATATAGCCTGCACGCTTTGCATGATCAATTATTCTTTTGGAATTGCCGTTTTTGTGTAGTAATTACTAAAATGTCAACATGATTATAAAATCAATCAAGACTAATCCAACTAAATAATACATAAGAAGATAAATAATCGATCATGCACATAAATATGTAATTGGCTCAAATCCACAGCAAATTTGGATTTGGGCATTTCTTATTTTATATATATTTTTTTTCAAATGAAAGGATAAAATTAATAATCCTTCTTGCCTCCTTTATATATCAACTTATATATATATATATATATATATATATATATATATTATATTTCAAAAATCTCGTCATCATGTTACTTTGGTGACTGATAATAACTAAAGATTTAGACCAAGAATACCAGCATTAAAAGAGCTAACCACATGGCATGTGGTATCATTTTACCCCTAATTAACCTCCAAAAACCACATTAATTAATCATTTGATCAATGATCATAGTCAAGTTACGTGAACTTTGACATTTTTACAATAATAATCTTGTTTTTAAGTCATCAAGGTTATGACATAACTGATAGGTTCATGGCATTTCATTATTGAGGTCATGCGTTTGATTTTCCTAGAGACCTTGACTTTCATTTGGGGGAGTATGTGGTGCGTAAGCTCATAGCTGGTCCAGTGCTGAACTGTGTGGCACAATAAGTGCATTAGTAATCGAGTGAGGATACTCTGAAACAACAAAAAAGAAATCTTATTTTAAGAGGGTAATTAACGTAGTCCATCCTCACCGACCCACAAGACGCCCACCTAAACTTGGGTAGTCCGATTTAAGTATGATTAGCATAACCCACTTTGTTGACCCAAGTGTTTAACCGGTCTCAACACTTTTAGGCTCCGTTTGGTTTGCGGAATTCGGTAAGGAAAAGAAAATGAAAGGTGTAGAGGTACAACGATCGAAGACGGAGTACAATTGTTTGATGCGCTAACTTAGTTTTCCATCGCGCTTTCCACACACGAATTCCGCGCACCAAACGCACCCTTAGTCTTTTTTCTTATGGAAACACAAATCCAATTTTTTTTATACAACTCGGGTATCCCCACTCGACCAGTTATGAATTTGCGTCGTATACTCCAGAAATGTAACCAATTTCCTGGACCAGTGAAGATCTCACACTTTCCTCCAGTTAATGAAAGTCATGAGTTTTTGGGGTTTGAAACCGTGACCTCTTAGAATGTCATAACCCCAAACCCAAACCCAAATCCAAATCCAATATAACTGGATGGTTTTAGATTTTGTCGGGTTGGATTCAATTTTGGTGGTTTATGTGGTTATCATTAATTTGATGAAACTTGATCACACTTATTATACATCAAGACCGGGTTATTACAAAGTTAATGTATGTATATATAATGTAATTTTTTTTCTCTCTTTTCTTGAATTGAACCATAGTTTTTGAATTATGATAAGCGGCCAATTAAGCAATAGAATTTTCTCAAAATTAATAAATAATAGTATTCATGTCATCATCATCATCATTCATCATGTAATAATGATTGAGCAGACGAGCCCATATCAATGTAAGCAAGTAGGTTTTGTTTTCCGCCGTACAAAACAGGGGAAGATGGTGTTTTTCTATCTCCTTCAATGTTTCATCTTCCTCATTCATTTCTTTCATTGATTGATTTCGCATATATATGTATCTTCAAAATGTGTGTATATGTATATGCCTTCAATCTTTCCATAAGATCTTCAAGTTTCAGGCATGCGTTCTTGATGGATGGCTTAAGGATGTAATCGGCTCCTAAACATAGGCAGCAATTCGTCGACGATATTTATTAGTAATCCTGCCGAAATATTATTATTCAAGAATTCAAAAAAATAGGGGAAAAAAATATAGAAAATGTTGTGCTGTGGCCCTCCAGCAAATCAATCAGCCTCCCCACCAAAACCTGGCAATACATACGCCGGAGGTAATATAATCATCTCCTTCCTCTTTATTTTTACTATTTTTAGAAAATTTGCATGATGGTTGGTACATGGGATTTTGATAATGACCTTGAAACAATCCGAAACCATAGAAGAAAGACCTTGATTTCTTGCTATAGTTTTACCCTAAAAGGTGATTCCTCTTAACCCCTTTGTGATCTTCATCTGATTCTGAGATAAAAAGGGAAAAGTTGTAAGCTTGATGATCATTACTACAGAAACATTAGCTGGTTGCTTCAATGAATTGTCTAGTTAGGGTGAATTTGAATTCCTTGCAAAAAATAAAATTTACAGACAGTGAAAGGGGAGAGCCAAGGGACTTCCGCTGCAAGAAGTAGAGCGCCCAGCAAAGTCTTTGCCTATCGAGATACCCGCCCTCTCATTGTCCAAACTCAACAGACTGACCGGCAATTTCGGTCAGAAGGCCCTTATAGGCGAGGGCTCTTATGGTCGGGTGTTCCATGCAAAGCTAAGCAATGGGAAAGAATCAGCGATCAAAATGCTCGATACGAGCTCTTCTCCCGAGCCTGACTCCAACTTCACAGCACAGTCCTGTCAAGCGTTTGTATATATGTCTGCATGAGAACTGAGATGAATAAAGTATAACTTTGTTATTGTTTCGTTTGCAATGTGCAGTTATCCATGGTCTCGAGGCTTACGCCCGAGAACTTTGTTGGGCTGATAGGATATTGGGACAAAAATCGAAACTTTGTAATAAATTCGATCGTTTTTTGTTTCCTAGGTAGAAAAGGTGTACAAGGGGCTGAACCTGGCCCTGTCCTTGCATGGAATCAAAGAGTGGAGATAGCTCACGGCGCAGCAAAAGGGCTCGAGTTTCTGCACGAAAAATGCCAGCCTTCGATCGTCCACCGCGACATAAGATCCAGCAATGTGCTTCTGTTCGATGACTTCACGGCGGCTCGGCTGCATTTGACTAGAGTCCTCTGGACATTTGGTTACCATGCTCCAGAGCAATAACCAATCATCAAAAGTACTATAACCATGGAGTTCGATTGTTCGATTAATTGAAAGACTGTCGCAGGTATGCAATGACCGGGCAGATCACTCAGAAGAGCGACGTCTGTTGACAATCGTGATGTGTATATCGATCAAAGACGTTGTCTTAATTCAAGTTTTGATTACTGCAGAACTTGAGATAATCTGTTTCTAGGCGTGTATCTATAAGCCACTTTCCTAAAGGTGATTTTTCGCTCTCTACAAAGCAAACGAGAGAATAATCGAATACCTTCAGGATACAAGGAAAACACGTACTGCGCTCTTGCTTTACCGAAGTATGCACTGAATACTTTAAGTGTGTGAGAGCAAGCTTGATTACTTGTAATTGTGTCTCTGCAGAAGACAGAACTGAAGTATTTATAGTTTGCAGAAAGTTGCCTTGAATCGGCGCACCTATTCACCGAAAAGTTATCTCGAAAAATCATGTCTCTTTGAAGAGATATAAACTAAAAGAATTTAACTTTTCATTGAAGTGATATAACAGTTCAATATTTCTTTTTCTTGAATAGATATGACTTTTCATTGAAGTGATACAATATTTTAATATTTATTTTATTTATTATTGAAAATAAACAACAATCCCCCGCCATTTTCAATATAAAGGAAACTCTCTTTAACGATAAAACAAACCTGTAAATCTCATGCATAGATAATGGTGTTCCATTGGATTTGAACCATTACTTAGTGAAGGCTCGATACAAGAGGTCCGAATAAAATGGTGGATACAGCCTTGAACCATCTATTCATACTGACAACCTGTAGAGTCGATCACACATTTGATTTAACACACTGCCAGATATTCATTTATAGCGACACATTATAGACCTTGTGTCCAGTACCATTCATGAGTATGTCGAAGTCAAGCTCTTGAACTTCTTTTAAGCGGTCAAACTTTTACACTCACATAGGTAGATCTATCAAGATATCCCCGTCGTTCGATATCCGGCAAAATTAGCATATAGCCTATAGATCTATTAAGAGATCATATCCCAACCTACCTTTTTTCTTAACGGGCAACAAGTGCTACTAAACCTTGGAATGCATAATATGTCGTAGCACTTCAAATCACGCTGATGATGTACTTTAACTCATTGAACTCGAGACTTTGACGGTATATCAAGTGTCGAGTTGAGGTTCCATCATGGGTGATTTCGATTTAATGAGCTTGAAACCCATCCCTTTGGACGTCTTATTGACTGCGTCTCGTGACAAAGCTTTTGTCAATGGATCTGCGAGATTGTCGTTGATCATACGTAATCAATGGTAATCACACCATTAGAGATTAAATCTCTCACATAACTATGTCGTAGTCCGACATGTCTTCATTTTCCATTGTACACATGATTGTATGCTCTCGCAAGAGTTGCTTCACTGTCACAATGAATCGAAATAGGTGCTATTGGTTTTTCCAATAATGGCATATCAAATAGTAAATCACGTAGCCATTCTGCTTCCTTGCTTGCTGATGCAAGAGCAACAAATTCAGATGCCATAGTTGAATCTGTTATGCAGGCCTGTTTCTTAGATTCCCAAGAAATCGCACCTCCACCTAGCATAAAGATCCAACCGCTAGTACTTGCATGATCGTCGCTGCCAGTTATCCAACTAGCATCCGAATATCCTTCCACAATTGAAGGATATCCATTATAGCATATGCCGTATTCCATAGTTTTCTTCAGATATTTAAGAACTCTAGTAATTGCATGCCAATGCGCATCGCTTGGGTTACTCGTGTATCTGCTTAATTTTCCAACAGCAAAGGCTACATCTGGTCTTGTGCATGTCATCGCATACATTAGACAACCTATCACCTTGGAATACACCAACTGTGATACTGGTTTTCCGGTATTTTTGATCAACTTTATATTTGGATCAAACGGACTAGATGCGGGCAAACAATCAGAATGATTGAATTTGGTCAACACTTTCTCAATGTAATGAGATTGGGTAAGTGTTATCCCGTCATCTCCTCTTAGAATTTTAATCCCAAGAATAACATCTGCTTCGCCCATGTCTTTCATAGCAAAACTATTTGATAGAAATTCTTTGGTTTCTTTGATTTGATCCAAATCAGTACCAAATATTAACATATCATCAACATAGAAACATATGATAACTCCTCTATCACCGTTGAACTTACTATAAACACATTTGTCTGCTTGGTTTATTTTGAAACCATTAGCAAGTATCGTTTGATCAAACTTTTGATGCCATTGTTTTGGCGCTTGTTTGAGACCGTATAATGATTTTATAAGTTTACATACTTTGTGCTCTTGGCCATGCATGATAAACCCTTCAGGTTGTTTCATGTAAACTTCTTCATCAAGCTCTCCATTTAGAAAAGCTGCCTTAACATCCATTTGGTGAATAATAAGTTTATGTATGGATGCCATTGCTATTAGCAATCGTATTGTAGTCATTCTCGCCACCGGAGAATAAGTATCGAAGTAATCGATATTTGGTTTCTGGCTGAAACCCTTAGCCACTAATCGAGCTTTAAACTTCTCGATTGTACCATTGAGTTTTATTTTCTTTTTGAATATCCATTTGCAACCGATAGGTTTCGCGCCTAACGGTGGATCAACTAAAACCCACGTTTGGTTTCCCATGATCGAGTCCATTTCATCATTTATCGCTTCTTTCCAGAATGCGACGTCCCGTGATTTCATGGCATCCTCGAATGTTTGAGGATTGTCTTCTGTGTTATAACAGAATGGGACTTCTTGAGTAACGTTTTCTCTTGTTCCTTCTACGAGAAACATAAAGAGAGTTTTTCGAGCTCGTTTACTTCTACGAAATTCAACATCTTGTTGTTCATCGGTTCGTTCTACGATGTTATTTGTCGAGGTAACTTGACTTACACCAATGTCCTTAATACGAGGTATTGAATTGAACCGTTTTTCATCGAACACGGCATCGCATGACTCAATTACGGTATTAACCGATATATAGTCATTTGGTTCAATAACAAAGAATCTGTATGCTTTGCTATTTTGTGCATAACCAATAAAGAAGCACTCAATTCCTCTTTCACCCAATTTCTTTCGTTTGGGTCCTGGAACTTTGACGATTGCTCGACAACCCCAAACCTTGAAATAACTCAAGTTTGGTTTTCTTTTGTTCCAGATTTCATAAGGAGTCACTTTGTTCCGTTTATTTGGAACTCGATTGAGGATGTGACATGCGGTTAGCAATGCTTCTCCCCAAAATCCAAAATTTAATCCAGAAACCGACATCATAGAATTTATCATTTCTGTTAGTACACGATTTTTGCGTTCTGCCACTCCATTTTGTTGTGGAGTATATGGAGCAATTGTTTCGTGAACTATACCCGTTGACTCAAAATATGATGGATTGTAGTATTTTCCACTTCTATCAGTCCTTAAACGTTTTATAAACGTTTCACATTTTAATTCAGATTTATTCTTGAAAATCTTAAATTTTTCAAGAGCTTCGTCCTTAGTATGCAACAAATAAACAAAACAATACCTACTGCAATCATCTATAAAAGTAATAAAATACTTTTTATTTCCGATTGTAGGAGTGCTATGCAAATCACATACATATGAATGGATTAATTCTAACAACTTTGAAGTCCTTTCAACTTTCGGAAAAGAACTTCGAGTTATTTCGTTAGCATGCATGTTCTACATATATTATTTTCATATTCAACATGCGGAATCAGATTAAGTTTTGACATGTATCTAAGTCTAGCATAATGAATATGTCATAATCTATTATGCCATAAATAAGGAGAATCAACGATATAAGTAGAAATAATTTTATTATTATTATTTTTGGATATGTTCATCTTGAACATTCTGTTACACAAGTAGCCCTTTCCTACAAACAACCCTCCATTTGAAAGTACAAAATTATTTGCTTCGAATACAAGTTTGAAGCCAAATTTATTAAGAACACTACTCGATACTAGATTTTTCCTTACTTTCGGTGCATAGTACACATTATTCAATGTTAACTTTTTCCCGGATTTAAATTCAATCTCTATGCTTCCTATTCCAAGGACGGGAACTCTCGTAGCATTTCCCATGTAGAGAACGGTTCCTTCAGGCACTGGTTCCATGTTTTTGAACATTTCTCGATTCTTACAAACATGGCGGGTGGCTCCTGAATCGATCCACCATTCGTCGTCATCTTCAATATTTATTTCAGATATGACAGCAACTAGATCATCCGCTGCTTTAGAAGACGAGCCATTGGCTTTTTCCTTCTTTAAGAGACGACATTCATTTTTATAATGTCCTGGTTTTCCACAGTGATAACAACTTCCCTTCTTTCGTTTGTTGTTTGTATTTTGTGCATTTTTGTCTTGGAATTTCCTTTTCTTTGAAGGTCTATTCCGATTACCATCCTCAACTACGAGTATCTTCGAGCTGATTTGTTCTTTCTCATTTTCTTGTATTTTCAGTTCCTTGCGAAATTCTTCTTCGATTCGAAGAGAATTTGCAAGTTGCTCAAGGGAGATATCTTCCTTCGTACGCTTTGAATTTCTTTTAAAGTCTTTCCACGAAGGGGGCAACTTGTCGATGATATTAGACACAATAATAGTCTCATCCATGACCATTTTATGTTGATTAAAATTATTCAACATACGTTCGATCTCATGAAATTGCTCCATAATTGGTCTGTTATCATCCATCTTAAAATTATTAACGCGAGACAATAAATTTCTTACTTGTAGCGTCTTCTTGAAGATACGTTGTCTCTAACTTTTCCCATAATTCCTTGGCCGTCGCCACTGAGTGGTAGACGTCGAAGGGAGCATCGCTCATAGCATTCAATATATGTCCCCGACATATTTCATCATCAGTATCCCATTTTTGCCGCCTTCTTGTTTCAACAATGGTTTCTTCAGGATTTTCGTCCGGTCTTGGAGTGTTGAGAACGTAACTTACTTGGAGGGAAACTAAGAGAAAATGAATTCTCTTCTGCCAGCGTATAAAGCTCCCACCATCGAAGCGATCGAGCTTTATGAAATTACTTGCTAATTCTTTAAGTGACGCCATGAAAACAGAGTCACGGAATCACCTTTAGATTGTTGACAATCGTGATGTGTATATCGATCAAAGACGTTGTCTTCTTTCAAGTTTTGATTACTGCAGAACTTGAGATAATCTGTTTCTAGGCGTGTATCTATAAGCCACTTTCCTAAAGGTGATTTTCGCTCTCTACAAAGCAAACGAGAGAATAATCGAATACCTTCAGGATACAAAGAAAACACGTACGGCGCTCTTGCTTTAGCGAAATATGCACTGAATACTTTAAGTGTTTGAGAGCAAGCTTGATTACTTGTAATTGTGTCTCTGCAGAAGACAGAACTGAAGTATTTATAATTTGCAGAGAGTTGCCTTGAATCGGCGCACCTATTCACCAAAAAGTTTTCTAGAAAAGTCATGTCTCTTTGAAGAGATATGAACTAAAAGAATTTAACTTTTCATTGAAGTGATATAACACTTCAATATTTCTTTTTCTTGAATATATATGACTTTTCATTGAAGTGCTACAACATTTTAATATTTATTTTTTTTATTATTGAAAATAAACAACAATGTCTACAGTTTCGGCGTCGTTCTCTTGGAACTTCTCACGGGGAGGAAACCAGTCGATCACACCATGCCTAAAGGACAGCAGAGTCTTGTTACTTGAGGGTAAGCCCATTTGCTGTTTATCTTTTCCGACGAATCTTATATACTAATACTTCTGCCTTTTTTTAATCCAAGGCAACTCCGAGATTAAGCGAAGACAAAGTGAAGCAATGCGTTGATCCCAAGGTGAATGATGACTATCCCCCGAAAGCAGTAGCCAAGGTTGGCCCGATCGATTTTCTGACAGTTGTTTTGAATAGTTTTTACAGCCCTTTTCATTTTTTTGCATGAGATTGATTGAAGAAAGAAGATTTACAAACTCGTGAATTTTTTCGATCAGATGGCTGCTGTGGCCGCACTTTGTGTGCAATACGAAGCAGACTTTAGGCCCAACATGACCATCGTCGTTAAGGCTTTGCAGCCACTTTTGAACTCAAAACCAGCTGGTCCTTATTCAAATGCATGAGCTGTTTCCGATACGATTCCATCAGGCTTCGATCGACGACCGAGTAATGCTGTGGTGCATCGAAGCGACGAGTTCTTGTTAGTTCGATGTAAACTACGGAATTTGTTTGAAACACTTGGATGGCTTTTCAATTCTTGTTAGTTCGATGAAAACTAGTTGGCTTCTTTGCTGCTCAAACATGTTTGCTACATCTTTTTGCCTTATTACACATTTATTAAACATGACGGATATGTAGTTAAGAATGTCAAAAATCTTGGTTATATATGAAGCAATTTCCCCTTGCAGTGCACAGATGATTTCTTAGAAATAGCTGTTTCTTGAGATCTCCTTAATCATCTTCGTCAACCCACATTTCGAGGAGAGTCAAAAGTATACATAAATGGGCTGCTAGGAAATAGAAATCGTCTTAAAGTAAAGGTGTAAGAGAAAACATCACAGTAAACGCGACTCTTCATCGTGTCTAGGTAACTTGGGCCTGCGATGCGATCAAGAGCGACGCGATTAATCACTGTGGTGGCTTGAGCGGCGCGTAAACCTCGAATTAGGGAAACAATGGAGGTGTGGAATAGAGAAACTGTGCCGAGAGTGATGAATATCGTGAGCACAAGACTTCATCAAAGAGACCTAATCGCGCTTATACTCGCGAGTCCCTGGATTTATAGGAGTTTAACTTCGCACCACTCTTTGTGGCTGGTAATTTCTTGATATTATCGTCGTGGAATTGATTCTTTGCTACAGATTGTATATTTTTCTGTTGTGGGCTTCTTTTAAATTACCTTTTTCATCAACTTCTGCATATAATCAAGTGCGTCAAGATTGAAAAAAGTTTAGGTTTTTGTCTGTTGTTTGCTGTAAGATATGAGCATGCCGATTTATCATGTTTTTTTTTTAATCAAATTGTTGTCAGTTAAAGCTAGAAAATTGTTACCTTTGAACTCTAATCCTTTCTATTCTAATACGAGGATGTAATGTCTTGTGTTTCGTTTTCGTGCCTTCTCGCTTTCTGAGATTCTCTTAGGTTCTTGATTTTCATGAGATGAGCAATGCTGGGGAACGGCTTGTGGCAGCTCTATCACTAGTAAGCGTTTTTCGTCTCGCACTTTCTTATACCTTTACCATTTTGGTTGCACTTATCATCGATTTCTGAAATGTGACATGCTCGTAAGATTTCAAAAAGGATACCAGAAGTTCATTGATTTCTCGGTGCTCTACCCCTAGCGACCGTTTTCCATTTACTTACGCTAGAATCTCATGTTTGCATGTTAAAATTTTTTAAAACCAACTGATAAACCTGTTTATGTACCGTGTTCTGCAGTCACGGTACGAGAATGTGAAACATATAAACCTTGAGTTTGCCCGTGATATCGAGGACAAGCATCTTGAGGTCGTCAAAAGCAAGGTGAATTTCTTCGATACTACAAATGCTTAGTTCCTTCATGTTACTTTTGTTCGTCATCCCTTAGGCCCCGATATGTCTCATAACTACATACGTTTACTTTACGCTTGTGTGACTACAACCATATTTATATGCTTACTCTTTTCTGAGAATTCTTGTAATGATTCTGCTTGTCCTTGCAGTGTGGCAATTCAGTTCAGAACCTGGAGATTCTTAACCTGAACGGCTGCCAAAAGATATCCGACATGGGAATAGACTTTATGACCTGCAATTGCCCAAAATTAAAAGCTTTCTCGATTTACTGGAACGTTAGGTATTTTGGGTATTCGGCCTTTGCTTATTTTATTCCCATAACAGAGAAAACAAAAGGAGATTTTCATTCTCAGGGTATCAGATCTTGGCATCAAGAACTTGGTGAAGAACTGTAAGCACGTGACTGACTTGAACCTAAGTGGTTGTAAGGTATTATGCTGAAGATTCATTAGTCCATAGTTCTTACATATATTTTGTCTGAAATCACCGTGTGACATGGAATATTTTCTGCTAAAATTCAGAATATCACAGATGAAAGTTTGCAATTGATTTCGAAAGGTTATGAAGGTCTGGAGATGCTGAATCTGACCAGGTATTGAACTAATATATGGTCTGATATGTGGAAAATTGCTGAATATACAAATATAATATATGTATGTAGATGCGTCAAGCTAACAGATAGAGGGTTGCAAACGATACTGCTCAAGTGTTCCTCTCTCCAGAGCTTGAATCTTTACGCTCTTTCCAGGTGAAAAAAGAAAAACGTAAGATAATTTCAAGACTCCAGCATTCGTCTATAACTTACTTTACTTGATACAGCTTTACAGATGCTGCTTATGAGAAGATATCCCTTCTAAGCCATCTTCGATTTTTAGATCTTTGCGGTGCTCAAGTACAGTTTATTTTAAAATATATATTCAATCTGAGGCTCGTCGTAACAACATTTGATCTGATTACTGAGCTTAACGTTTCAGAATTTGTCTGACGACGGACTTTCCCGCATATCCCAGTGCAAGAATTTGACGTATCTCAATCTGTCTTGGTACGTAAAAATATTGTACTTGAAAAAAAAAAATACAAAACAAAACAGGGATTATTTTGAACTCTGAAATGATCCCCGAGGTATCAACAGGTGCGTGCGTATCACCGATCGAGGAGTCATAGCTGTAGCAGAAGGATGCAGATCGCTCGAACTATTGAGGTGAGAAATTTGTATAAAAAGAAATATTGGACATATTTAACAGAAAACTGTTTCCATGTTCTAATTGAGTTTGTCTGAAGCCTTTTCGGAATAGTTGGGGTCACCGATAAGTGTTTGGATGCACTTTTGAGGTTCTGTTCAGACACCATCACTACCCTGGATGTCAATGGCTGCATCGGCATAAAGGTAGGGTCGTTTTTTTTTTTCGTTGAACAATGTTTGTTATAGCTTCAAACTAACTCTCAAGTGTGTGCGGACTGCAGAGACGAAGCCGTGATGAATTGGTTCAGATGTTCCCAAGACTGCAATGCTTCAAAGTTCATTCTTAGTTAAAAGGCATAAAACATAGTTTAGACACTTTGTTGCTGAAAGCTTTCTATATTTTTGTATTGTAACATTTTATAACTTGTGAGATTCAGATAAATGATTACAATTAAACTCAATCATCAATACTCAATATGAGATTTCAACTAAAAAAAAAAACCACAACAGGAAAATAAATCATGGTTCGATCGATAGCATCGAAGCGAAGGCTGGTCCAATTCCTCGTTCTACAAGACATACGTAAATTACGGACAAGTTCGAAATAACAAGTTCCAAAAACCAACACAGAAAGCATGAAAGCAAAACACAATAAAGTCAAAGCGGCCTTAGTAACCACCCTTGAGATCATTAACCACGTCGTATGGAATGGGCGTAACAGTTTCTATTTTCGCCCCTTCCACCACCATGAAGCCGGGCTTGGGACCTTCGGGCTGCCTCTTCGTGCTGATAATCTTACCTTGAGCTCTAGCCTCAGCCTTCAGCTTGTCGTTCTTTTTCACCCTCAATAGAAAGTCCTCGTGGCACCTCGATGGCTGAACATGCTCGATGCGTGCGTGGATTCTCTTCTTGATGATTCTGTTGCCAACCTGTGTATTCATGGCACGAGGTTCGTCGGGGATCAAAATGAGACAAAAGAAAGTTTATGCTTCGGCAAATCATGGCATTGCCATTACAGCCTATCCCAATCAGCATATATATGATAACAAAAAGTATACCTAAAAGCTTTCTCAGCAATTACCACATAGGACTTAGGAGAATGGATGGACAAAACTGTGGGAAGAAACATGTTTCATTTGGTCCGTGGTTCTTAATTTAACACAAATGAAGTTAGAAGATCATACAAAATCTCAAAAACCATTACCGAAAAACCAAAGGATGACAATATAGCAGGTCTCAAGGTTAAAACAGCATATGCTTCTGAAATGCAAGCCTGAGAATTCCTATTATCAGCTACATAAAGAACAACGTCATATAAGTCCATCCACCCACCCAACAATGTAAAGATGATAAAATCATTTGCAAAATGTATTATATCATTACAATGTGCTATAGAGATTATGAAGCTCACTCAACGTCTTACCACCAAATACAGATTCGATAGGTAAGCAATTAAAAACCACAATTCAAGCACTAAATTGAACCGTACGAATCAAAGCGATGGAAATGCCCAAAATACAGTCTTAGCATGAAAAAACCGCTGGAGTCAACACAGATGGAATAATAAGCTTCGCAACAATAAAATCAAAAGCAATAACATGTGAAATCAGACCTGTTTGTTGATTTCGACGCCAACGGCACGCTTGGTGACGTTCCACACCCGACCCGTCCGGCCGTGATAGAACTTGTGAGGCATACCCTTGTGAATAGATCCGTTCACCTTAACGTCGACGTAGTCGCCGATCTTGTAGACGCGAAGGTACGTCGATAGATGGGTCGGACCCTTCTTCCTAAAGGGTCGGGCGAAGAGATCCCTAGTTCTCGAACGAAGTCCGTGACCAGCCGGCATCCTTTCGCTGTATAGACAGTGTGCCTGCCTCTGACGAAGGAGATGCCGTTGTTATAGAAGGAAGGGAAGGGGGCATTAGGGTTTCTTTTAGGTTAGCTAATGGACATGGGCCTTGTGTGATTGCGCCTTTATTGATAAATGAAGCCCATTAGTTTTTGGTAAGGCATACAAGAAAAAATGGAAATTCCTTTTTTTTTTCTACTACTTATTCTTTACTACATTAGACCATCTCCGACCAGGCCACACCGCAAAATCTCAAAGAATGTAGGAAAAGTGGTCCAATGGTGCTCCAAACACATATTTAAAATGAGTTTTTCTGTTTTTCTCTTGTTTGAGATATATTTTTGCGTTTCAACTCAAAAAATGAGTTTGCAATTTTGAAAAATTGCAAAAAGCTTCTTATTTGTTATAATTATTAAATTGGTCATTAATAAAATAAAAATAAATAAATAAAATATATAAAAAGTAAATGAATATTTTAATCATAACAGTTTCTAGTAATACTTTTTAAAAATATTAGTAATATTAAATTATTTATGTTTTATATTTTAATATATATAATTTAGGGACAACTTCATTTAAATCCCTACTAGCAAAAAATTATATCACATAATTTTCCATGTCAGATTTTTTCCACTTAAGGACCAATTTAAAACTTATCTGTCACTAAGGACCAGTTTTTCTGAAAAGATAATTTTACCCTTACTTTATGATTTTTATTTTTATTTTTTCTTTTCTTTAGTGAATAGAACGTTAAAAGGGGTAAATAACAAATATAAAAGGAAAAATAGAAATAAAAGGGGGAAAATCACTGGGAAAGAACGAAACAGAAAGAAAGAAAGGAAAAAAGAAGAAGAAGAAGAAGAGTCTAGCACGAGTTTTTTTCTATCCAAGCCAGTTCACGTGGATTTCTCAAAGACGAAGAAGAAAAAAATAGAGATCCGAGAAGAGGAAAGCTGGGTTTTCACGGTCATACCTTGCTCAAGTTTGTTCGATCCAAGTAAGTCCAGCTTGTATTGTCGGAAATTAAATCGAAATTATCCCAATTTTTCGTGGGTCTACAAGATTTGGTTAGTCATTAGTTGGTTTGCTTGAAATTACGGGTTTGTGCATTCCGACGTGGTCTCCATTAGAAATCAATTTTTTTAGAAATGAAGCAATGTAAGTTTGGCCATGACGTCTGCAGCATTCTTATTAGTATGTAAATGATTGGTTTTACATATTTGTAATGTAATACTAATTATATGTATATTGTCTATCAATTTACTTGTTGTTATTGTATCTATTCGCTTATTATGACGTACCTTTTTGTGGTCTGCAACAGTTTCTGCCATAGAGGCTAAAGAACATTTGCTGGTTAATTGGCATTGGTGGATGTATTTTGAGTACGAACTTAATTTTTGAATGATTATAGTTTATTTATTGTGTGATATCGTAGATGTAATATAATATCCCCGATTTTGTTTGTCGTAAGATGTAATATCATCGTCTGTTATTTCGTTGTATTTACATAGACGATAATTGATGCTCGTGAATCAAAATGCAGGTGGTTATGGGTTGGCCATAGGTGGGCCATTGGCTTTGCGATGACCTGTAAAAATATGACTATCCATTAGGATAGAAACTAAGTTGAGGTCGGTAAATATTGTCTAATCTTTTCGGAGATTGGGACTTGCCCAGAATCAAAACCTGTATAAATATGGTTGATGTATTCGGATAAAAAAAACATTGTTCGATTGTTTAGCTAAAATGTTATTTGTTATGCCAGTAATCTTTTGTACGGTAACAATCTTAAAGAAGGTACGGTAACCATGTATACAAGGTACATGAAAGCAAACGAAATGGTACGCTAAACGCATTAAAATGGTACGATGTATTAAAAACCGTAAAAAGTGATGAAAAATACAAAAAGAAAGTCATGAACATTTTTAACGGTATCTGACATATATGGAACAAATTCTGACATTACCTGACATACATAGAAGTTTTCTTGTTAGAAATTGTATTATTTCAACTTATGTCTTTCTTAATTTTTGTACGACAAACTACTTAAAGGTGGTACAATATATCTCCACAATAAGGTACAGTCACAGACTGTACAGTGATACAATATACATGCTATACTTGGTGCCGCTTAATAAGGTAAATATTTTCCGTCGCAATTCAAAATTTTTTGTTGGGAAAACCATATTTCCATATGCCACTTTGTATCAAATTTGAGGGAATAGCCCCTACATGCATTGTTTTATATTACGAACCCCAAATTTCATTATAAAAGGATGAACATTGTTAGAACAACTTACTATAACATAGTATAGAACAACTTACTACAACTTACCCCCAATTGTCACTATAGGTTTAGTTAATCGTTCCATTATTTTGTCCATTTCTTGATTACGAGTATATTTTGGTGTTGATGTAATGTTGGATCTATTTTGATACTCGACAATGTTATAGAAAAAATGTTTATTATGCCTGAAATATTTGGTACGGTAACAATGTTGAAAAATGTACGCTAATCGTATGTACAAGGTACATCAAACATCAGCGACATGATACGGTAAACACATTAAAATTGTACGATGTATTAAAAGATGAAATAAATGATGAAAAATACAGAAAGTCAGAAAGTTCTGACACAACACAGAAAAATATAATTTTAGCGATATTATGGAATAAATCCTGACACAGAAAAGAATGTTCTGACGCACAGAAAGTTCTGACACACACGAAAAGTTTTCCAATCAGAAAGGTACAATATACATACTCTGTCAAAAAGTTTCTCAATTTTGATACGGTAAACTACTTAATTGTGGTACAATATATTTCAACAATAAGGCACAATAACATGTTGTTCAATGGTACATTATACACGATATGTTTGATACAACATATTAGGGTGAGCATTTTCGTGGTAATATGAATTTTTATTTTTGAAAAATCATATTTCCACATGTATATTACCTTATATGTTTCACTTTGTATCATATTTGACAGAGTAACCCTACACTCATGATTTTATATTACAAATTCCAGAAATTTCACTAAAAGAATATGAACAATGTTTAATAACTTACTACAACATAGTATAGATGTTTGTTAAATTGAAAATGTTCAACTTATTATAGATGTTTTTAGTTTAATATTCTATTCATTTATTGTTTTTAGGATTTCACATTTATTAATGGACGTTCTAGACTCGTAATTTAGATATTATGTGGATTGATAAACCTTGGTACGGTATCGACGTTTATCTAGGTAGGAAAAACTACTTAGATGTGGTACGTTATACTGTCAGTTAAAGGTACAGTCACAGACTGCTTAATGGTACTGTATGCATGCTATATTTGGTACAACTTATTACGATAAGAATTTTTCATCGCATTTTACATCACGTTCGATGCAAAAGCACTTTAGTATACATAAATATGTTATAAGTTTCATTTTGTATTATATTTAATAGGTTAACCGTCAAAATAGTGGATTTGTAGTTTAAACTCAAACTTCAACAGTAAGATGTTCTTACAAGGTTATTCTTTTATAATGAAACTTGGGGTTTGAAAAAGACAATCATCCGTGTAAGAGTTAAACCATCAAATTTGATATTAAGTGAAACATATAATATATATCTATACGTATAGTAAAGTAGTTTTGCATGAAAAACTAATTCGAACGCGACGAAATACGATTACGCTAATAAATTGTACCAAATATAATGTGTATATTGTACCATTGAGAAATCATGTGACTGTACCTTATAGTGGACATATGTTGTACCACATTTAAGCATGTTGTTGTACCAAGATAAGTACTCAAACCATCCCACGTTTATTATAGGTTTCTGTGCGTGTCAGAACTTTCTGTGAGGATTAGATTTGTTACATATTCCGTTAAAAATGTCATATACTGATAATGTTGACTTTTTATATTTATCATCATTTTTTTTACAGCTTTTAGTATATCGTACCATTTTAATGCGCTTAGCGTACCATTTAACTGGTGTATAATGTACCTTGTAAACACGGTTACCGTACCTTTTTAACGTACCCAAAATTTCAGGCATAACGAATATTTTAGCCATAACACTGTGTGTTATCAGAATACATCCAACATTATACCAACACAAAAAACATGCTCGCAATCAAAATATCCACAAACGGATCAACCTATATGCAACATTTGGCCAAAAAATATACCATAACCTATATGTAACATAGGGACAAACGAATGGAACGAGCAACATAACCACTATATTATGTCGTACCTTATCTGCCAAATCGAAAAATTCCACGGACACCACAAAGCAAATTACAAGCTAATTTTTACACAATACCCAAACAAAAATAGTCTCAAAATAAATAAATAACATACAACACATAAAATCACACTTATAGTAGCATCACTCTCCTCCTCCTTTCCCTCAAACAGACAAATAACATCTCGTATCTTACCATTACCAATATATTCGAAAACCCGCGATCTCACATCTCTAAATAACATGCACATGCTCCCTTAACTCGGCATCCACCTGCTCGATGCGAGCTATTGAGTCGGACTGGAGAACAAAAATACCTCCATGTACCTAAACATAAATATCAGTGAATTAATATTTCGAAGTTAGGTGATTTATAAAAAAAATTAAGCGAATTGTATACCTCCGACAACATATTAATAGGTTGCACGAGCTTCAACCATTCCTTCGTGGATAGAAGAGTGAAATACTTACAATCGACATCAATCGCACCTTTGCAAATTCGATGTCGATCACCATTTATCCACACAATTGAAAATTCGGGGAAACTTGTACTTCTTCCACTTATTTGCCTAATATGGTACGCGCTCGTACACCCACATCCGTAAATAAATATGACATTGGGTTGAATTTATATTTGGTGTTATTACTGCATAAACGAAAAATGACAATTGCAACATAATCGAATTACAGTATCATTCTGTTCAAACATATAGTACCAATCTAAAGAAACATAAAGTACCATTATAATGCATATATTGTATTAAATTTGCAATCAACATGTACCAAAAAATAAAACGACATCCATGATTGAAAAGCTAAAGAACCCAAAAAAATGAGCAATAAAAAGACCCTGTTGAAGCTTCAAAAGCCTAATCGAGCAACAATATAAAAAAAACCCTCAATTGAGCTTGAAAATGCAATAATCGAAACCTAATAACTCAAATCGGCACCTAAGAAACCAAATCGAGCAATTAATTGAAAGCAAATACATAAAATTACCGAAATCTAGACGGCGATGATAATTTGGTTCGAATGATTTGGGTTTGAGATTTGAAACAAAAATGCAGTAATCGAGAGAAGAGATCTTAATTCGTTCTTTGAAGGTGGAGTTTTTTCGTGGGTATTCGATTTGAGCATTCAATTTTGGAGAATCGTGAGTTGTTTATGTGGTGTTCTTGTTTCGTTCGTTCTCAAATCTGATTTGGTTTGTTTTTTATTTTAATTAAAATTACATGTAAAATCGTAATAATGCAAGTTATGAGGGGTATTTTGGTCCAATTGGTCCTTATGTGTATGAAATGTTTCCATTTGGTCCTTAAAAGATATAAAACCTTACATGGGGAGTTAAATGATGGATTTTTATGCTAATAGGTATTTAAGTGTAATTCAGCCTATAATTTAATAATAATGTATATTTTTTAAAAATTATAAAATATATGGATGGTATTGAAAATTTGTAAAGTTGATGGGGAAGAAAATATTTCAGTAATATTCTTTTGAGTTTGAGAATGTATTTACTGTTGGAGAATAATTAATGGATTTTGAATTGGAAAATTACTTTTTTTTATTGGAGAACTTATAAAAACATGTTTTTTGTTCCAACGACACTTCCAAGATCTCACCAACATTTTTTTGTCAAACTTCTTTCAAAAAAACAACGTCCCTCTGCAAATGATAATGACTCCACGAGCAGTTTTTTTTGTCCTTTTATTGATTCATCATTGAAGTGCATTATTGAAGTGTACTATTGAATATATATATATATTTTTTTGAAAATATATCCTAGGTGGTCTCAATTTTAAAGATATATTTTTTTTGTCATTTTATTGAGAAATTTCAGTTGAACTGTTGGAAAATGAATGAGAGCTAAGCTAGGGATCGAACTAAGTCTTCTACAGCCAAACTATAGAGTACCCTTATAGGAAAATAGAAGCAACAATGGGGTTTTTATTGGAAAAATTGGAGCAAAGATACGAACCACATCATTCCTTGTGGAAAGATAGAACTAGAGCATGTATCTATTCTATTATATTATTGATGAGTGCCACTTAAGAACCACCTAATTTGGTCCGTCAATTTTTTTATATTTATAATTTGATCTTTAATTTTTTATTTATTCTGGTTGTATTCAATAAAATTATTTTTTTCTTTTATATACTTTAAAACAATCATTAATTAAATTTAATTATGATTTTTATATTAAATATTTTAAATTATAAATAAATCTTAAAATATAAAATAACATTTTATGTAGGTATATATTATAGCACACGCATCGAATGTGCTTAGAATACTAGTATACTATAAGGGAGAATGATGGTTAAAAACTGTCAATTTGGTCTGTCATCTAAAATTACAATTTTATCTTTTTTTTTTAATTTATTTAATTTGTTTAATTACTTTTTTACACTTCAATTTTTTTATTTATTATAATTATATCCTCATAAATAACTTTTTCTTTTTATATGCGTACAATAATACGCAATTAAATTTTAAATTATAATTTTATATATTAATACAATAAATTATAAATAATGTGCACACGCATCCGGTGTGCGTAAGATACTAGTAAAACTATGAGATTCCCTCTCGAAAAATAGGAGTAGGTAACATGGGATCTTCGAAGATATTAAAAAAAAAATTACTGTACAGTAGAAAATCGATAAATTAATACTTGATTATTTAATAAAAATAATATTTTTAACTGATCTCAACTCGAGAATAAGATTCTAAATTAATAATTCACTAAATTATAAGATAATACATTTTTTTATAATTTCTATATATAACATATAAAATATAAATTAATAATTCTTTATATACTACTATTTTTACATGAATGTTGAAGCTTTTTTTTTTCTACGTATGAGTAGTCATGTTGTCTGAATGATTTGATTATATTAGCATATTTTAATCATATATTTATAGAGAAAATTATGTCCATAAAGTGATACATTGAACATAAGATATATAATAAGTTGGAAGTTGTACAATTCTTTAAAATTGGATCATTCATTTAATATTCGTACATAGTACAATAATTACGTGAAAAATTGAAAATTATTTTAAAATTGTGTATTTCATTAATAAATTTTGACAAATACAATTATATTAATTTATAGAGTTTTTAATGTAATAAAACAAGGTTACTTATCACTTTTAACACAATTACACATAAATACACCACCCACTCCTCTCCTTAAATGCGAGTCGTTTAATATGGTTCATTCTTACCTATCCATTTGGGTATAACCTAAATGGGTTAAGATTGTGACTTGTGTCACACCTTCCCAATCCAAGTTGTTAATTTCAGCACCACCTTTTAAATGAGATACATGTTACAATCTCAACCCACTTGGGTTATACCCAAGTGAGTAGGATAGCATGGACCGTTTAATATGACCAAATAGTACGAATATAATAGATAATTTTGGAGAATTCTATTGGCACCCCTTTAGTTTCTATTTACACCCCCTTATTTATTATCATTCATTATTTATTACACCCTTAATTTATTATCACTCTATATTAATTATAAAAAGTGAATTATTCAATTTTCAAGACAACTAAAAAAAAAAGCGTGCGTGCTATTTTATCCAATTTTTATACCTAATTACTCTTTACTATTATTTATTAATTATATATAGTGGAAACTATTATTTAAAAATTATTCTTTCTAAAACATATAAACTATCACTTTTTAGTTATTTTTAAATTATTTTTTCTATATTATAAATTCTATAACTTCTCAAAAAATAAAGTTCTATTACAAATTAAAAATAAATTTTTTAAAATATAATATTAATATTTAGATAATGATTTTTTTTGAGTGTATTTTAATCTTTGTATAGGTTGATAAGAAATATTTATATTATACGAATGTTTTTTTATAAATAAATTATATATTAATATTAATAAATTTAAAAAGCGTAATATAATTTTTAAAAGTGTAAATAAATATAATAAATACATAAAAGAAAATTAATAAATTAATATTTGATGAAAAATGTGTAAAAACAAGTGGTGCTGAATCTAATGAATTAATTAAAAATAATTTTAATAAATTAATACTTAAAAATTAGTATGGACGAAATAAATGTAGAGAAAAATAAATTTTGAAGAGTTTTAAAATTTTCAATATTTTTTTCATCCCTTAAGGGGTGTGAATAGTAGCATCCATTATTTTTTAAAAGCTATTTGAGATGAAGCTATTCTCGAAATGAATCCCTATCTTCATGCACTCAATGTTTCTGATTAAATGAAATATTAGACTGACTACACTACAGTTTTCATCACTACATATATATATATATATATATTATATATACAGATAGAAAAAGCTCCTCCAAACTCATTCTCCTTGGTCACCACCAAACCAAAACAAAAGCCCGAAATAATGTCTAATAAAAGCCTCCTCACGACCTCCGCTGCCGTCGTCTTCCTTCTCATCATCAACCTCGGAACATGCCATGAACAGCAAGACGACTACACCTTCTCAAAGCCCATCTCGAAATCCCAGATGGGCCTCACCAACAAGAGCCGCGCCGAGAAGCTCAGCCACTTCCGCTTCTACTTCCAAGAGATCATCTCCGGCCAACGCCCCACCTCTATGGAAGTCGTCAAAATGCCAATAACAAGCTCCTCCCCGACGGGCTTTGGGTTCATCGTTGTCATCGACAACGCGCTGACCCTAACCCCGAATAGAAGTTCGAAGATCGTCGGGAGGGCGCAGGGGATTTACGTATCGGCGGATATGAGCGAATTTGGGTTTATGATGTCGATGAACATCGTCTTCACGGAGGGGAAGTTTAACGGCAGCAGTTTGAGCATCTTGGGGAGGAACCACGTGAAGGACGAGGTGAGGGAACTGCCCGTGCTCGGCGGGAGCGGCGCCTTTAGGTTCGCGAGGGGCTATGCTGAGGTGAGGACGCAGAGCTTTGATCTCAAGAGTGGCGATGCTGTCTTGGAGTTTAATGTTTATGTCCTCCATCATTGACAAGCTTCTTGCTGGCTTCATGGAGACAGTGTGTGTGTGTTTTGTTTAATTATTTACTGATTTGCGTGTTTTAGAATTTATCTTTTTTATTGCACGGATTAATTCAGGGTTTTATTTTATTTTTTTTTTCCTTGGTTGAAATGTGATGAAATAAAATTCAGGGTCAGTGTATTAAGAAGCTTCGAGCTTTTTTATTGTATCATCTCACTTGTGTTGTTTCCCTCGTGTGTGCAAAACATAGTTTCGGTCAATGAAATCATTAGTTCTTCGAAGGTAGGGATAGGAATCGTTATCTCTCACAAAAATCATTACAATGATTTTATCCGTATAATCTACAATCTTTAGTTAAATGTTCGAAAATTTAAATTAAATTAATGCTACAAACAATGATTTTCTTTGATGAAAGGATGTTATGTATTGTACCATATTCATATAGTAGTTGTGTTGCAAGCAATCCCAACATATACCATGTCTTGTTTCGAGCTTCCAAGGAGCCTAGTTCGTGATCTTCAACGCTTGATGGCAAGGTTCTGGTGGAGTTCGGGGGACAGACATAAGTTGCATTGGTTATCATGGGACAAGATGTGTATACCAAAAGATAGGGGGGGCATGGGATTTCGGGACCTTAAGGCTTTCAACATGGCGTGCTTGCAAAACAGGCGTGACGGTTTCTCGTTAAATCGGATAGTTTGGTTAGCAGATTATTCAAAGCCAAATACTATCTATCCGAACTCTGATATTCTCACTGCAGTGCTAGGTTCCAAGCCATCGCTAACTTGGAGAGGAATCCATGCATCTTGCGAAATTGTAAGGGAAGGCTACCATGGCAAGTTGGGACGGGGAGGGCTGTTCGCATCTGGCATGACCCGTGGTTACCACGGGAATCTTCTAGGCGCATAATCACCCCCATCGGCCCGCATTCTGCTCATATGACAGTTCAGGAGCTGAGAGCTGATTCAGGATCTTGGAATTTTGGCCTTGTACGGTCATTGTTCCTGCCTATTGATGTGGATGCTATTTTAGGCTGTCCACTTAGCTGCTCCGATCGCCCAGATAGAATCATCTGGCATTATAGCAAGGATGGGCTTTACTCAGTTAAGTCAGGATATAAGGTCGCTTCTCGTTTGTTTTTCGATTCATCAGCGGGATCACCCTCTGAGCCCCCCCTCATGGAAGTTTGTTTGGCAGGCGAAGGTGACCCCACATGTTAAAAATTTTGCTTGGCGACTTGGAAGAAATCTACTGCCCACAGATGTGAGTCTTTGCAACCGCAAGTGCTTATCAGATTCTAGGTGCAAAAGATGCGGACAGCTTGACGAAGATGAGTTCCATTTGTTCGTTCAATGTCGTGAATCGAGGTAAGTCTAGCGGAGCTCCCCTATACTGTTTGGGCTGGTTCGAAGATGGGTGCGATCGGCCGAGGAGTGGATGCGACTCTTATCTGAAGTGCTAACCCCTTCCGATTTTGCTTTTTTTCTTAATATTTGTTGGTCTTTGTGGTCAGCGCGAAATATATTAGTTATGGAGGGTAAACACACACCTCTAAGAACCATACTTGGCCAAGCCATGGCGGTTAGCACGGATGATGAGCCGGATCCTGGTGGGTCGAATAGTGATGAGCTGAGTGGTGAGTGTTGTTGGGCAAGTCCGAGGCAAGGGGTGATACAACTTAATTTTGATGGGGCCTTACACTGTGACCGAGGGGGTGCATTTATTGGTGTTGTTGCGCGAGATCATGAGGGCTCTTGCCTTGGCTGGTGGGTTAGATTCTATGAAGGCCAATTTTTTCCCGAATCAATTGAAGCAATGGCGGCAAGGTGGGCTTTAGAAGTAGCTCGTCAACGTAACTGGCTGCATATTATTTTAGAGGGGGATTGTCTGAGCGTTATTAACAACCTCCGTCATGGGTTTACACATTCGGCACAATCTGGCACCATCCTGGAGGATTGCGTGTTTTTCTCTCATTCCTTTATAGATATTTCTTATCTTTTTGTGCGTTGTTGCGGTAATTCTGTAGCTCATTACTTGGCTAAACATTTCGGATATACCGGGGAGGGTAGTTCTCCACCTTCTCAACGTATGTACGACTTGTTGACTGCAGATATTCATTAATAAATTTATTTTAACTCAAAAAAAAAAAAAAAAAAAACTATAAGTTAGTTGTCTTTGAATGCCATTACCGTCGCAAAAAGCTTGTGAATTCTCATCCTCAATTACTCCACAAACATTTGATAATTGAATCTGATTCCTTTTCGACATGAACTTTAAACTTTTGAAATGGAACAATAAATGCTTCATTTATATTAAAATATACCCAAACTTTTCTAATAAAGTCGTCGATGATGAATTAAGTACCTACCTATTTCCACTGTTAAATGGTCCAAGAACATTCGACTCGCTGCCATCTTCATATCCATGATCATCCATCCCCTTTTGAGAGTGAGTGATATAATAATACTATGCACTTATCGTTCTTTGAAACAAAATGGCCAGTAATCAATAGATTATTCTATTCATATGTTACTAATGCACAAGTAAGTCGCTATGTAATAATTCACCAGTAGTTAAGAGGCGAGGCTTGTGCCTTTTAAGAGTTCAATATATATAATACATAATATGGGTGCAATTGATCTCAAAATTTTCGAGACCACATCGTCGTCACTCTTAATTCTCACCATTTGCTTTCATTTTTGTTAACTATATACAGTAAGAAGTTCCGACAAACTACTCATTCACATATTCATTGGTCTTCATTTCGAGAAGTTCATGTGTTCCTTTTGAAAAACATGCAAGTGTGCGTACTTCACTCTTATTGGTGAATCCTTATTAAGGATTGTCCAAAGGATTGAACGCTCTAATGCTTGAAATGAAATATATAGTTTTTTGCCTTTCAATTCTTTCGTTTCTCAGCGTGTTTCGTTTGAGGAGAGAATTACACAATATTACAAAAGTAGATAGCATTATTGTTGAGATTGATAAAGTCACATTTATCCCACATCGATTAATTCGGGATGGATTGACTAATATATAAGTTGGTGGGTCACTCCACCTATCACCAATTAGTTTTAGGATGGAAACCCACAATTTATGGGTTAACTCTGTGGCGACCACCCCAAACTCACCCGTAAAATAAATTAATAACGCGATTTTATGAAAATAATTTGCGTGATCTTATTTAAAACTCGTCTAAAGATCCTAAACATTTATAAAACAAAATCCTTAAAACCAGAAATATTTATAAAAGTAGATAATAAGACAAACTGTCAACGACAAACACTCATATAACACTAAAAGCGCACGACGACGTCTCGACTCGATATATATATATATATATATATATAATTAATGATAGCATAAAAACACCATAAGCACACATACACGACTGGACTCGACTCGACTCAACTCAACATATATATATATATATATATATATATATATAGACACCTACAAACACATACGCACACGCAACAAGAGGGACTCGCCCGCCACACAGGTCATCATCCATGTACAGTCCACCTCAAAAGTCTGTGGAAGCCCCAAAGATCAGCCTCGCCGACTACGTCAGTCACGCAAAGTCATCATGCTCACCTACAACGCATGAACTATATGAGCTAGAAGCTCAGTAAGTAAAAATCATGCATGCGGTATGAATATACAAGCTCTCATCAAATGCATACTCTACGTGTATCAATATGCGACTCAATATCTCGAAATATATCATCGCTCTTCTTTCTCTCTCTCTCTCTCTCTCTGGGCCCGTGGCTAAACTACTATGCACCATAAAGAGCTCTATAAATCAAGTCATAGTGCCCACACTGGGTAGCCTACGCTAGGTCTCCCTAGGTCGCTCCTTCCCAGGTCGCTCCTCCTGCCATGCGGTCGCCTACGCTGGTTGGCCTACGCTAGGTCTTCCTAGGTCTCCCCCTTCCATGTCGCTCTTTACCGCATCAATAATATGGCAGTGTTACACTCTGGATGGCCTACGCTAGGTCTCCCTAGGTCGCTCCTCCTGCCTCAACATATGACGGTTGCCTACTCCAGGTGGCGTACGCTAGGTCTCCCTAGGTCGCCCCTACCGTCTATGGTGCAATAGTAAAAGCCATGACTCTACTGCGAGTCGACTGCCAATAATCGGCAAATACATCACTCTCTAGCGATCTCGACAGTGCATGCAAACACTCGACAATACTCGATAAATATGCATGCAAACGTATATGCTGATGAATGATATGCTCATGAATTCATGTACCTCTTATGTGAATTTCAACAAATAATTACAACAACGTAACGTCACTGTCGGTTAAACACATAAGCACATATTTTATAAACACATAATAATATGTCCATGCATCGTAGTTGGATTTTTACTTACCTGTCGAAATAACTCTGGATTTTCTTAATACGATAATATGCTTAAATCCCACGTTAGAATATTCTTGTAGTTCCGAAGGTATACGATTATTTAATGTTGAAATGTAACAATGCCCACCACGCCTACGATATCCACTTCTGATTGCCGAGAAGAGAAAGCCAGCAGAAACATAACCTAAAGCATGTCGAGTTGCTATGTTTCTCTAGTTTCCATTTATCATTTTCATATTTTTTTTTGTTGATGTCTCTCTTAATGCATGTTATCTCTCTTTTGCATTGACCTATACTTGCATATATAACATGTTATTCAATACATAATGCTGTTAGTTCTTAAAATAATTATTTTCTATTTATTTATTATTATATTATATAAAGATGAGTACACGTGTATTAAGTGAACAAGTGTAATATGTAGAGTACATATGTAAGTCTCCTAGGTAGTATGAGTACACGCTCCTTCTATGAGTAAATAACATAAACACACGTATGTTTGATAGAGCAAACGTGTTATCTTTATCTATACACATATATAATATGTATATTCATTATTTATTATATATTTATTTATTTAGTTTTAATAAGAGTGGAAACAAAAATCTAAATGGAATCTCAATATCAACCAATTACACTAATAAACTTACGTGTGTAAGTAACCGCGTCTAGCGATCGACTCATATTTTATTTTCAACCCGACTCAACTTAACCGGATAGTATTTCTACATAATTCTTTTAGTTTAGGTGTCCACTATTTAATTATCCTATATTGATGTCAAAATCAATAACTACAACGTTAGCCAAATATATCGGATAAAATATAAAACATAAACAAATGCATAGAACATGCAAATTAAGAATTATCACGTATTACACAACATATTATGCAAAATACGTAATTCATATACGTTAGAAAAATGCAACGCATGAATTATATTGGCCGAATTAACCGTTCGAAGGCTCGGGTATCACATCTACCCTCCTTAAAAGATTTTCGTCCTCGAAATTTAACTTACCTGAATAGGTCAGGGTAGCGAGTACTCATATCGTCCTCTCTTTCCCATGTTGCCTCTTCTACCGACTGGTTCCTCCATAATACCTTCACCAACGGAATTGTCTTATTCCTAAGTTGCTTCACTTCATGTAGTAGAATCCTAACTGACCTTTCTTCATAGCTTAAAGTCGATCGGCTCATTCTTCAGAACATAATTAGGATCGGCAATGTACTTTCGCAACATAAATACATGAAACACATCATGTATTTGCGATAGTGAGGCGGGAAGATCAAGTCAGTAGGCTACATCTTCAATCTTCTCTGAAATTCTGAACGGACCAATGTATCTCGGACTCAATTCTCCTTTCTTCCCGAATCGCATCACACCTTTTATAGGAGACACTTTCAGAAATACCAATTCACCAACTATAAATTCTAGCGGCCTTCGTTTCTGGTCAGCGTAGCTTTTCTGTCGACTTTGGGCAGTTTGCATTCTTTGTCGAATTTTCTCTATGGCTTCCGTCATTTCTCGCACCATGTCTGGCCCAAGTAACATTTTCTCGCCAATATCGTCCCAATGAATAGGTGATCTGCACTTTCTACCATACAATGCCTCGTATGGTGCCATTCCAATAGTAGCATGATAACTGTTGTTGTAGGAAAACTCGATCAATGGTAAAAATTTACTCCAAGCAGCACTGACATTTGAAATCTAGTACGCACGCACGAAGCATGTCCTCCAAAGTTTGTATCGTTCTTTCAGACTGCCCGTCTGTTTGAGGATGATAAGCAGTACTGAAAGATAACTTTGTTCGCATTGCCTTCTGTAAGCTCTTCCAAAAATTTGATAGGAACCTTGAGTCTCGATCAAAATTTATCGATAGTGGAACGCCACGAAGTCGAACGATTTCTTGTATATAAATCTCCGCGTATCGATCCATGGTGTATGTTGAACAAATGGGTAGAAAATGAGCAACTTTGTTAATCGGTACGTGTCCTTTTAAAGTCTTTGGCAAGCCAACGACGAAGTCCATCGTGATTCGTTCCCACTTCCATTCTGGAATTGATAGTGGTTGTAACATTCCCGCTGGCCTTTGATGCTCTGCCTTATTTTGTTGACATATTATACATTGGTCCACAAATTGCACTATGTCTTTCTTCATTCCTGGCCACCAATAGTGTTTCTTGAGATCTCGATACATCTTTGTTGCTCCGGGATGTACAGAGTACGGCGTGGAATGTGCTTCAGATAGAATATCTCTTCGAATCTCTTCATTTCCGGACACGTACAGACGATCTCTAAATCACAAAACACCATCTTCAAATATTTTAAGATCTGAAGATGAATATTTTCCGACGTCTTTCTCTACCTTTTGATAGTATTCGTCGGCTCGTTATGCTTGTTTGATCTTATCAATCAAGGAGGGTTGAAGTGTCAAAGCCGCTAACCTCATTTCGATGTCGCCAAGGTTTACGACTTCCACGTCCATCTTTTGAAGATCTGAAAACTCGGAATTTTGAATTTCCATAGTAGCTATTAAACAATGGATAGCCTTCCGACTTAGTACACCCGCTACAACATTAGCTTTGCCTGGATGGTAGTTTATCACACAATCATAATCTTTAACAAGTTCTAACCACCTCCGTTGCTGCATATTTAATTCCTTCTGAGTGAAGAAATATTTTAGACTCTTGTGGTCTGTATAGATTTCGTATCGTTCTCCACAAAGATAATGTCGCCATATCTTTAATGCAAATACCACGGCATCAAGCTCTAAGTCATGAGTAGGATAATTCTTCTCGTACTCCTTCAGTTATCTTGAAGCATATGCAATCACTCTTCCATTTTGCATCAATACACATCCTAAGCCATTCTTATATGCATCGCTGTATACTGAGAATCCTCCAGTTCCAAATGGAATCGTCAAGATAGGTGCTGAAGTAAGCTGCCTTTTGAGTTCTTGGAAACTTCGTTCGCACGAATCAGTCCATTGAAAAGTGGTATTCTTTCGAGTTAACTTTGTTAGAGAAGATGCAATTTTCGAGAATCCTTCAATGAAGAATCTGCGATAGTAACCCGCTAAGCCAAGAAAACTGCGCACCTCTGATGGATTTGTTGGTTGTGGCCAATTATTGATTGCCTCAACTTTACTCGGATCTACAGATATTCCAGCTCCAGATATTACATGTCCTAAGAAGACAACTCGATCCAACCAAAACTCGCATTTCTTAAATTTTGCGTAGAGTTTCTCGCTTCTTAATATGTCCAAGACGCCCTTCAAGTGGATCTCGTGTTCCTCCTTTGTCTTGGAATAAATAAGAATATCGTCAATAAAGACGATCACGAACTTATCCAAAAACTCCTTGAATACTCTATTCATCAGGTCCATGAAAGCAGCTGGTGCATTTGTCAGCCCAAACGGCATCACAAGAAATTCGTAATGCCCGTATCGTGTGCTGAATGCCGTCTTTGGAATATCCTCCTCTTTATCTTCAATTGATGATAACCCGAACGTGATCGATCTTTGAGAATACCGCTGCCCCGTGTAATTGATCGAAAAGATCGTCGATCCGAGGTAATGGATATTTATTCTTGATCGTAACTTTGTTTAGCTCTCGATAATCGATGCATAGCCTCATCGAACCATCTTTCTTTCGTACAAATAGGACTGGTGCACCCCAGGGTGAGAAACTAGGTTGGATGAAACATTTATCGAGTAGCTCTTGTAGTTGTGCCTTCAGTTCCTTCAGCTCGGTCGAAGCCATTCGATATGGAGCTTTAGATATTGGGTTTGTACGTGGCGGTAACTCAATAGAAAACTCTATCTCCTGGTCAGGTGGTAAACCAGGAAGATCATCTGGAAATACGTCTTCGTATTCTTTCACAACACACACTTTACAGAGATTTGGTTGAGTTTGTTCATCTGCCTTTAATGCGTAGATGAGATAAGCCTCAGAACCAGCATCTATTAATCGGCGAGCCTTTAGTGCAGATATTCTTGGAATTACAACTCTTTGCAACTCCTGAAAAAGTGAAAGGCTCTTCTCCGGGTAGATGGAAAGTAACTCTCTTTTTTGTTGCAGTCAATTACCGCTCCATACTTCGACAACCAATCCATACCAAGAATGACGTCGTAATCATTCATGGTAATTACAATCAGATTGACAAGTAACACTTTATTGTCAATCAGAACTGTGCACTCTTCTAGAATCTGATTTTTTTGTGTTGAAACTCCATGAGGGATCGTCACGTTGTAGTTGAACTTGGACAGGTGAGGTGTTATACCGAGCCTCGTTATGTACTTAGATGATGCAAATGAATGCGTGGCTCCTGAATCTATTAGATTGGATGTCGGGACATTGTGTATAGATAGCGTACATGTCACCACAGATGGATTTGCCTATGCTTCATCAGATGTAATCGTGAAAACTCTAGCAAGTACGCCTTGTGGCTTTGATTGATTCATTCCCGAGGTCTCTGGACACATCCTTGCAATGTGGCCTAATTTTCCACATGTGAAGCACTTGATGCCTTGGGGGAAACAACTACCCATGTGTGGTGTCCACACCTTGGACATGTCGGCATTGGAATTTAAGGCCTTTGTTGGGTTGGATTTAGCTTTTGATTCTGCTCCCATTGTTGAGGTGCAAGCCTTCCTTGAAAATTCGGTTTCTGGCTTTTGGCTATAAATTGTCGTTTCTTTAGCCTTCGGCCCATTTCTGCCCTTGTACAAATTTTCGTTTTGCTTCTTGGGCACGGACGATTCTCATTTCAGCTTGTTCTGCCACCAATGCTCTTTCTGCAACTTGTGAATAAGTAACCCCTTGAGTACCAGCCATATTGACGTCTCGGTACAGTTCGGGTTTCAGACCCTCGAGAAATCGCTCCACTTTTAAAGCGTCAGTACTCACCATGTGTGCAGCGAACCTCGACAAGTGCTCAAATTTGCGAATATATTCCGCAAGTGTCATAGCTCCTTGCCGAAGATTTATGAACTCATTCATCCTCATCGCACGCACAGGAGCTGTGAAATACTTGTTTCGAAATATTTCCTTGAATCGTTCCCATGACATCGTGATAGGGTCTTCTATTAATTTCATCATGTCCCACCAATGACCCGCACTGCCACGAAGCATGAACGCCGCAGAAAGAACCTTCTCTTCCTCGGGTACTCTACTGTAGTGAAACATATTTTCGAGTGTTCGAAGCCAATCTACCGCAGATGGATCTATCGCATCCTCGAATACTGGTGGATTAAGCTTCCAAAATCTTTCTCCGATCATTTCCACTCGTTCAGCTTGAGAATGATTATTTCCCTGTGTCTCATTGGTATTTCTATGCCGAATAAGTTCTTGAATTTGCTCGGACTGCCGCTGGACAAGTCCAGTAAGTCGTAATATGGCATTAACCCGCTCGTCTGTGAGAGTCGGTGTCTCCCTACCCTGAATACTTCCGCCGCTACTTTCACCTCTAGTTCGTACCATCGTTATCTCTTTGATACCCTGCTAACCCTTTCGATGAAGGTGGCCAATAAATTCATTCAGTGGAAAGTAAATCACATTATATAAAACTTACTAGCAAGGCTGCGCTTCCACACTTTTGAGTTCTTGTACATGGACAATCTACAGAACCTGTGACCGAAGCTCTGCTACCACACTGTGGCGACCACCCCATACTCACCTTTAAAATAAATTAATAACGCGATTTTATGAAAATAATTTGCGTGACCTTATTTGAAACTCGTCTAAAGATCCTAAACATTTATAAATCAAAATCCTTAAAACCAGAAATATTTATAAAAGTAGATAATAAGACAAACTGTCAACGACAAACACTCATATAACACTAAAAGCGTACGACAACGTCTCGACTCGATATATATATATATATATATAATTAAAGATAGCATAAAAACACCATAAGCACACATAAACGACTGGACTCGACTGGACTCGACTCGACTCAACATATATATATATATATATATATATAGACACCTACAAACACATACGCACAAGTAGCAAGAGGGACTCGCTCGCCACACAGGTCGTCATCCATGTACAGTCCACCTCAAAAGTCTGTGAAAGCCCCAAAGATCAGCCTCGCCGACTACGTCAGTCACGCAAGGTCATCATGCTCACCTACAACGCATGAACTATATGAGCTAGAAGCTCAGTAAGTAAAAATCATGCTTGCGGTATGAATATGCAAGCTCTCATCAAATGCATACTCTACGTGTATCAACATGCGACTCAATATCTCGAAATATATCATCGCTCTCTCTCTCTCTCCCTCTCTCTCTGGGCCCATGGCTAAACTACTATGCACCATAAAGAGCTCTATAAATCAAGTGGCAGTGCCCACACTGGGTAACCTACGCTAGGTCTCCCTAGGTCGCTCCTTCCCAGGTCGCTCCTCCTGCCACGCGGTCGCCTACGCTAGGTCTTTCTAGGTCGCCCCCTTCCAGGTCGCTCTTTATCGCATCAATAATATGGCAGTGCTACATTCTGGATGTCCTACGCTAGGTCTCCTTAGGTCGCCCCTTTCCTGGTCGCTCCTCCTGCCTCAACATATGACGGTTGCCTACTCCAGGTGGCCTACGCTAGGTCTCCCTAGGTCGCTCCTACCGTCTATGGTGCAATAGTAAAAGCCATGACTCTACTGCGAGTCGACTGCCAATAATCGGCAAATACATCATTCTCTAGCGATCTCGACAGTGCATGCAAACACTCGACAATACTCGATAAATATGCATGCAAACGTATATGCTGATGAATGATATGCTCATGAATTCACGTACCTCTTATGTGAATTTCAACAAATAATTACAACAACGTAACGTCACTGTCGGTTAAACACATAAGCACATATTTTATAAACACAGAATAATATGTCCACGCATCGTAGTTGAATTTTTACTTACCTGTCGAAAGAACTCTGGATTTTCTTAATACGATAATATGCTTAAATCCCACGTTAGAATATTCTTGTAGTTCCGAAGGTATACGATTATTTAATGTTGAAATGTAACAATGCCCACCACGCCTACGATATCCACTTCTGATTGCCGAGAAGAGAAAGCCAGCAGAAACATAACCTAAAGCATGTCGAGTTGCTATGTTTCTCTAGTTTCCATTTATCATTTTCATATTTTTTTTGTTGATGTCTCTCTTAATGCATGTTATCTCTCTTTTGCATTGACCTATACTTGCATATATAACATGTTATTCAATACATAATGCTGTTAGTTCTTAAAATAATTATTTTCTATTTATTTATTATTATATTATATAAAGATGAGTACACGTGTATTAAGTGAACAAGTGTAATATGTAGAGTACATATGTAAGTCTCCTAGGTAGTATGAGTACACGCTCCTTCTATGAGTAAATAACATAAACACACGTATGTTTGATAGAGCAAACGTGTTATCTTTATCTATACACATATATAATATGTATATTCATTATTTATTATATATTTATTTATTTAGTTTTAATAAGAGTGGAAACAAAAATCTAAATGGAATCTCAATATCAACCAATTACACTAATAAACTTACGTGTGTAAGTAACCGCGTCTAGCGATCGACTCATATTTTATTTTCAACCCGACTCAACTTAACCGGATAGTATTTCTACATAATTCTTTTAGTTTAGGTGTCCACTATTTAATTATCCTATATTGATGTCAAAATCAATAACTACAACGTTAGCCAAATATATCGGATAAAATATAAAACATAAACAAATGCATAGAACATGCAAATTAAGAATTATCACGTATTACACAACATATTATGCAAAATACGTAATTCATATACGTTAGAAAAATGCAATGCATGAATTATATTGGCCGAATTAACCGTTCGAAGGCTCGGGTATCACATCTACCCTCCTTAAAAGAATTTCGTCCCCGAAATTTAACTTACCTGAATAGGTCAGGGTAGCGAGTACTCATATCGTCCTCTCTTTCCCATGTTGCCTCTTCTACCGACTGGTTCCTCCATAATACCTTCACCAACGGAATTGTCTTATTCCTAAGTTGCTTCACTTCATGTAGTAGAATCCTAACTGACCTTTCTTCATAGCTTAAAGTCGATCGGCTCATTCTTCAGAACATAATTAGGATCGGCAATGTACTTTCGCAACATAAATACATGAAACACATCATGTATTTGCGATAGTGAGGCGGGAAGATCAAGTCAGTAGGCTACATCTTCAATCTTCTCTGAAATTCTGAACGGACCAATGTATCTCGGACTCAATTCTCCTTTCTTCCCGAATCGCATCACACCTTTTATAGGAGACACTTTCAGAAATACCAATTCACCAACTATAAATTCTAGCGGCCTTCGTTTCTGGTCAGCGTAGCTTTTCTGTCGACTTTGGGCAGTTTGCATTCTTTGTCGAATTTTCTCTATGGCTTCCGTCATTTCTCGCACCATGTCTGGCCCAAGTAACGTTTTCTCGCCAATATCGTCCCAATGAATAGGTGATCTGCACTTTCTACCATACAATGCCTCGTATGGTGCCATTCCAATAGTAGCATGATAACTGTTGTTGTAGGAAAACTCGATCAATGGTAAAAATTTACTCCAAGCAGCACTGACATTTGAAATCTAGTACGCACGCACGAAGCATGTCCTCCAAAGTTTGTATCGTTCTTTCAGACTGCCCGTCTGTTTGAGGATGATAAGCAGTACTGAAAGATAACTTTGTTCGCATTGCCTTCTGTAAGCTCTTCCAAAAATTTGATAGGAACCTTGAGTCTCGATCAAAATTTATCGATAGTGGAACGCCACGAAGTCGAACGATTTCTTGTATATAAATCTCCGCGTATCGATCCATGGTGTATGTTGAACAAATGGGTAGAAAATGAGCAACTTTGTTAATCGGTACGTGTCCTTTTAAAGTCTTTGGCAAGCCAACGACGAAGTCCATCGTGATTCGTTCCCACTTCCATTCTGGAATTGATAGTGGTTGTAACATTCCCGCTGGCCTTTGATGCTCTGCCTTATTTTGTTGACATATTATACATTGGTCCACAAATTGCACTATGTCTTTCTTCATTCCTGGCCACCAATAGTGTTTCTTGAGATCTCGATACATCTTTGTTGCTCCGGGATGTACAGAGTACGGCGTGGAATGTGCTTCAGATAGAATATCTCTTCGAATCTCTTCATTTCCGGACACGTACAGACGATCTCTAAATCACAAAACACCATCTTCAAATATTTTAAGATCTGAAGATGAATATTTTCCGACGTCTTTCTCTACCTTTTGATAGTATTCGTCGGCTCGTTATGCTTGTTTGATCTTATCAATCAAGGAGGGTTGAAGTGTCAAAGCCGCTAACCTCATTTCGATGTCGCCAAGGTTTACGACTTCCACGTCCATCTTTTGAAGATCTGAAAACTCGGAATTTTGAATTTCCATAGTAGCTATTAAACAATGGATAGCCTTCCGACTTAGTACACCCGCTACAACATTAGCTTTGCCTGGATGGTAGTTTATCACACAATCATAATCTTTAACAAGTTCTAACCACCTCCGTTGCTGCATATTTAATTCCTTCTGAGTGAAGAAATATTTTAGACTCTTGTGGTCTGTATAGATTTCGTATCGTTCTCCACAAAGATAATGTCGCCATATCTTTAATGCAAATACCACGGCATCAAGCTCTAAGTCATGAGTAGGATAATTCTTCTCGTACTCCTTCAGTTATCTTGAAGCATATGCAATCACTCTTCCATTTTGCATCAATACACATCCTAAGCCATTCTTATATGCATCGCTGTATACTGAGAATCCTCCAGTTCCAAATGGAATCGTCAAGATAGGTGCTGAAGTAAGCTGCCTTTTGAGTTCTTGGAAACTTCGTTCGCACGAATCAGTCCATTGAAAAGTGGTATTCTTTCGAGTTAACTTTGTTAGAGAAGATGCAATTTTCGAGAATCCTTCAATGAAGAATCTGCGATAGTAACCCGCTAAGCCAAGAAAACTGCGCACCTCTGATGGATTTGTTGGTTGTGGCCAATTATTGATTGCCTCAACTTTACTCGGATCTACAGATATTCCAGCTCCAGATATTACATGTCCTAAGAAGACAACTCGATCCAACCAAAACTCGCATTTCTTAAATTTTGCGTAGAGTTTCTCGCTTCTTAATATGTCCAAGACGCCCTTCAAGTGGATCTCGTGTTCCTCCTTTGTCTTGGAATAAATAAGAATATCGTCAATAAAGACGATCACGAACTTATCCAAAAACTCCTTGAATACTCTATTCATCAGGTCCATGAAAGCAGCTGGTGCATTTGTCAGCCCAAACGGCATCACAAGAAATTCGTAATGCCCGTATCGTGTGCTGAATGCCGTCTTTGGAATATCCTCCTCTTTATCTTCAATTGATGATAACCCGAACGTGATCGATCTTTGAGAATACCGCTGCCCCGTGTAATTGATCGAAAAGATCGTCGATCCGAGGTAATGGATATTTATTCTTGATCGTAACTTTGTTTAGCTCTCGATAATCGATGCATAGCCTCATCGAACCATCTTTCTTTCGTACAAATAGGACTGGTGCACCCCAGGGTGAGAAACTAGGTTGGATGAAACATTTATCGAGTAGCTCTTGTAGTTGTGCCTTCAGTTCCTTCAGCTCGGTCGAAGCCATTCGATATGGAGCTTTAGATATTGGGTTTGTACGTGGCGGTAACTCAATAGAAAACTCTATCTCCTGGTCAGGTGGTAAACCAGGAAGATCATCTGGAAATACGTCTTCGTATTCTTTCACAACACACACTTTACAGAGATTTGGTTGAGTTTGTTCATCTGCCTTTAATGCGTAGATGAGATAAGCCTCAGAACCAGCATCTATTAATCGGCGAGCCTTTAGTACAGATATTCTTGGAATTACAACTCTTTGCAACTCCTGAAAAAGTGAAAGGCTCTTCTCGGGTAGATGGAAAGTAACTCTCTTTTTTGTTGCAGTCAATTACCGCTCCATACTTCGACAACCAATCCATACCAAGAATGACGTCGTAATCATTCATGGTAATTACAATCAGATTGACAAGTAACACTTTATTGTCAATCAGAACTGTGCACTCTTCTAGAATCTGATTTTTTTGTGTTGAAACTCCATGAGGGATCGTCACGTTGTAGTTGAACTTGGACAGGTGAGGTGTTATACCGAGCCTCGTTATGTACTTAGATGATGCAAATGAATGCGTGGCTCCTGAATCTATTAGATTGGATGTCGGGACATTGTGTATAGATAGCGTACATGTCACCACAGATGGATTTGCCTATGCTTCATCAGATGTAATCGTGAAAACTCTAGCAAGTACGCCTTGTGGCTTTGATTGATTCATTCCCGAGGTCTCTGGACACATCCTTGCAATGTGGCCTAATTTTCCACATGTGAAGCACTTGATGCCTTGGGGGAAACAACTACCCATGTGTTGGTGTCCACACCTTGGACATGTCGGCATTGGAATTTAAGGCCTTTGTTGGGTTGGATTTAGCTTTTGATTCTGCTCCCATTGTTGAGGTGCAAGCCTTCCTTGAAAATTCGGTTTCTGGCTTTTGGCTATAAATTGTCGTTTCTTTAGCCTTCGGCCCATTTCTGCCCTTGTACAAATTTTCGTTTTGCTTCTTGGGCACGGACGATTCTCATTTCAGCTTGTTCTGCCACCAATGCTCTTTCTGCAACTTGTGAATAAGTAACCCCTTGAGTACCAGCCATATTGACGTCTCGGTACAGTTCGGGTTTCAGACCCTCGAGAAATCGCTCCACTTTTAAAGCGTCAGTACTCACCATGTGTGCAGCGAACCTCGACAAGTGCTCAAATTTGCGAATATATTCCGCAAGTGTCATAGCTCCTTGCCGAAGATTTATGAACTCATTCATCCTCATCGCACGCACAGGAGCTGTGAAATACTTGTTTCGAAATATTTCCTTGAATCGTTCCCATGACATCGTGATAGGGTCTTCTATTAATTTCATCATGTCCCACCAATGACCCGCACTGCCACGAAGCATGAACGCCGCAGAAAGAACCTTCTCTTCCTCGGGTACTCTACTGTAGTGAAACATATTTTCGAGTGTTCGAAGCCAATCTACCGCAGATGGATCTATCGCATCCTCGAATACTGGTGGATTAAGCTTCCAAAATCTTTCTCCGATCATTTCCACTCGTTCAGCTTGAGAATGATTATTTCCCTGTGTCTCATTGGTATTTCTATGCCGAATAAGTTCTTGAATTTGCTCGGACTGCCGCTGGACAAGTCCAGTAAGTCGTAATATGGCATTAACCCGCTCGTCTGTGAGAGTCGGTGTCTCCCTACCCTGAATACTTCCGCCGCTACTTTCACCTCTAGTTCGTACCATCGTTATCTCTTTGATACCCTGCTAACCCTTTCGATGAAGGTGGCCAATAAATTCATTCAGTGGAAAGTAAATCACATTATATAAAACTTACTAGCAAGGCTGCGCTTCCACACTTTTGAGTTCTTGTACATGGACAATCTACAGAACCTGTGACCGAAGCTCTGCTACCACACTGTGGCGACCACCCCATACTCACCTTTAAAATAAATTAATAACGCGATTTTATGAAAATAATTTGCGTGACCTTATTTGAAACTCGTCTAAAGATCCTAAACATTTATAAATCAAAATCCTTAAAACCAGAAATATTTATAAAAGTAGATAATAAGACAAACTGTCAACGACAAACACTCATATAACACTAAAAGCGTACGACAACGTCTCGACTCGATATATATATATATATAATTAAAGATAGCATAAAAACACCATAAGCACACATAAACGACTGGACTCGACTGGACTCGACTCGACTCAACATATATATATATATATATAGACACCTACAAACACATACGCACAAGCAGCAAGAGGGACTCGCTCGCCACACAGGTCGTCATCCATGTACAGTCCACCTCAAAAGTCTGTGAAAGCCCCAAAGATCAGCCTCGCCGACTACGTCAGTCACGCAAGGTCATCATGCTCACCTACAACGCATGAACTATATGAGCTAGAAGCTCAGTAAGTAAAAATCATGCTTGCGGTATGAATATGCAAGCTCTCATCAAATGCATACTCTACGTGTATCAACATGCGACTCAATATCTCGAAATATATCATCGCTCTCTCTCTCTCTCCCTCTCTCTCTGGGCCCATGGCTAAACTACTATGCACCATAAAGAGCTCTATAAATCAAGTGGCAGTGCCCACACTGGGTAACCTACGCTAGGTCTCCCTAGGTCGCTCCTTCCCAGGTCGCTCCTCCTGCCACGCGGTCGCCTACGCTAGGTCTTTCTAGGTCGCCCCCTTCCAGGTCGCTCTTTATCGCATCAATAATATGGCAGTGCTACATTCTGGATGTCCTACGCTAGGTCTCCTTAGGTCGCCCCTTTCCTGGTCGCTCCTCCTGCCTCAACATATGACGGTTGCCTACTCCAGGTGGCCTACGCTAGGTCTCCCTAGGTCGCTCCTACCGTCTATGGTGCAATAGTAAAAGCCATGACTCTACTGCGAGTCGACTGCCAATAATCGGCAAATACATCACTCTCTAGCGATCTCGACAGTGCATGCAAACACTCGACAATACTCGATAAATATGCATGCAAACGTATATGCTGATGAATGATATGCTCATGAATTCACGTACCTCTTATGTGAATTTCAACAAATAATTACAACAACGTAACGTCACTGTCGGTTAAACACATAAGCACATATTTTATAAACACAGAATAATATGTCCACGCATCGTAGTTGAATTTTTACTTACCTGTCGAAAGAACTCTGGATTTTCTTAATACGATAATATGCTTAAATCCCACGTTAGAATATTCTTGTAGTTCCGAAGGTATACGATTATTTAATGTTGAAATGTAACAATGCCCACCACGCCTACGATATCCACTTCTGATTGCCGAGAAGAGAAAGCCAGCAGAAACATAACCTAAAGCATGTCGAGTTGCTATGTTTCTCTAGTTTCCATTTATCATTTTCATATTTTTTTTTGTTGATGTCTCTCTTAATGCATGTTATCTCTCTTTTGCATTGACCTATACTTGCATATATAACATGTTATTCAATACATAATGCTGTTAGTTCTTAAAATAATTATTTTCTATTTATTTATTATTATATTATATAAAGATGAGTACACGTGTATTAAGTGAACAAGTGTAATATGTAGAGTACATATGTAAGTCTCCTAGGTAGTATGAGTACACGCTCCTTCTATGAGTAAATAACATAAACACACGTATGTTTGATAGAGCAAACGTGTTATCTTTATCTATACACATATATAATATGTATATTCATTATTTATTATATATTTATTTATTTAGTTTTAATAAGAGTGGAAACAAAAATCTAAATGGAATCTCAATATCAACCAATTACACTAATAAACTTACGTGTGTAAGTAACCGCGTCTAGCGATCGACTCATGTTTTATTTTCAACCCGACTCAACTTAACCGGATAGTATTTCTACATAATTCTTTTAGTTTAGGTGTCCACTATTTAATTATCCTATATTGATGTCAAAATCAATAACTACAACGTTAGCCAAATATATCGGATAAAATATAAAACATAAACAAATGCATAGAACATGCAAATTAAGAATTATCACGTATTACACAACATATTATGCAAAATACGTAATTCATATACGTTAGAAAAATGCAATGCATGAATTATATTGGCCGAATTAACCGTTCGAAGGCTCGGGTATCACATCTACCCTCCTTAAAAGAATTTCGTCCCCGAAATTTAACTTACCTGAATAGGTCAGGGTAGCGAGTACTCATATCGTCCTCTCTTTCCCATGTTGCCTCTTCTACCGACTGGTTCCTCCATAATACCTTCACCAACGGAATTGTCTTATTCCTAAGTTGCTTCACTTCATGTAGTAGAATCCTAACTGACCTTTCTTCATAGCTTAAAGTCGATCGGCTCATTCTTCAGAACATAATTAGGATCGGCAATGTACTTTCGCAACATAAATACATGAAACACATCATGTATTTGCGATAGTGAGGCGGGAAGATCAAGTCAGTAGGCTACATCTTCAATCTTCTCTGAAATTCTGAACGGACCAATGTATCTCGGACTCAATTCTCCTTTCTTCCCGAATCGCATCACACCTTTTATAGGAGACACTTTCAGAAATACCAATTCACCAACTATAAATTCTAGCGGCCTTCGTTTCTGGTCAGCGTAGCTTTTCTGTCGACTTTGGGCAGTTTGCATTCTTTGTCGAATTTTCTCTATGGCTTCCGTCATTTCTCGCACCATGTCTGGCCCAAGTAACATTTTCTCGCCAATATCGTCCCAATGAATAGGTGATCTGCACTTTCTACCATACAATGCCTCGTATGGTGCCATTCCAATAGTAGCATGATAACTGTTGTTGTAGGAAAACTCGATCAATGGTAAAAATTTACTCCAAGCAGCACTGACATTTGAAATCTAGTACGCACGCACGAAGCATGTCCTCCAAAGTTTGTATCGTTCTTTCAGACTGCCCGTCTGTTTGAGGATGATAAGCAGTACTGAAAGATAACTTTGTTCGCATTGCCTTCTGTAAGCTCTTCCAAAAATTTGATAGGAACCTTGAGTCTCGATCAAAATTTATCGATAGTGGAACGCCACGAAGTCGAACGATTTCTTGTATATAAATCTCCGCGTATCGATCCATGGTGTATGTTGAACAAATGGGTAGAAAATGAGCAACTTTGTTAATCGGTACGTGTCCTTTTAAAGTCTTTGGCAAGCCAACGACGAAGTCCATCGTGATTCGTTCCCACTTCCATTCTGGAATTGATAGTGGTTGTAACATTCCCGCTGGCCTTTGATGCTCTGCCTTATTTTGTTGACATATTATACATTGGTCCACAAATTGCACTATGTCTTTCTTCATTCCTGGCCACCAATAGTGTTTCTTGAGATCTCGATACATCTTTGTTGCTCCGGGATGTACAGAGTACGGCGTGGAATGTGCTTCAGATAGAATATCTCTTCGAATCTCTTCATTTCCGGACACGTACAGACGATCTCTAAATCACAAAACACCATCTTCAAATATTTTAAGATCTGAAGATGAATATTTTCCGACGTCTTTCTCTACCTTTTGATAGTATTCGTCGGCTCGTTATGCTTGTTTGATCTTATCAATCAAGGAGGGTTGAAGTGTCAAAGCCGCTAACCTCATTTCGATGTCGCCAAGGTTTACGACTTCCACGTCCATCTTTTGAAGATCTGAAAACTCGGAATTTTGAATTTCCATAGTAGCTATTAAACAATGGATAGCCTTCCGACTTAGTACACCCGCTACAACATTAGCTTTGCCTGGATGGTAGTTTATCACACAATCATAATCTTTAACAAGTTCTAACCACCTCCGTTGCTGCATATTTAATTCCTTCTGAGTGAAGAAATATTTTAGACTCTTGTGGTCTGTATAGATTTCGTATCGTTCTCCACAAAGATAATGTCGCCATATCTTTAATGCAAATACCACGGCATCAAGCTCTAAGTCATGAGTAGGATAATTCTTCTCGTACTCCTTCAGTTATCTTGAAGCATATGCAATCACTCTTCCATTTTGCATCAATACACATCCTAAGCCATTCTTATATGCATCGCTGTATACTGAGAATCCTCCAGTTCCAAATGGAATCGTCAAGATAGGTGCTGAAGTAAGCTGCCTTTTGAGTTCTTGGAAACTTCGTTCGCACGAATCAGTCCATTGAAAAGTGGTATTCTTTCGAGTTAACTTTGTTAGAGAAGATGCAATTTTCGAGAATCCTTCAATGAAGAATCTGCGATAGTAACCCGCTAAGCCAAGAAAACTGCGCACCTCTGATGGATTTGTTGGTTGTGGCCAATTATTGATTGCCTCAACTTTACTCGGATCTACAGATATTCCAGCTCCAGATATTACATGTCCTAAGAAGACAACTCGATCCAACCAAAACTCGCATTTCTTAAATTTTGCGTAGAGTTTCTCGCTTCTTAATATGTCCAAGACGCCCTTCAAGTGGATCTCGTGTTCCTCCTTTGTCTTGGAATAAATAAGAATATCGTCAATAAAGACGATCACGAACTTATCCAAAAACTCCTTGAATACTCTATTCATCAGGTCCATGAAAGCAGCTGGTGCATTTGTCAGCCCAAACGGCATCACAAGAAATTCGTAATGCCCGTATCGTGTGCTGAATGCCGTCTTTGGAATATCCTCCTCTTTATCTTCAATTGATGATAACCCGAACGTGATCGATCTTTGAGAATACCGCTGCCCCGTGTAATTGATCGAAAAGATCGTCGATCCGAGGTAATGGATATTTATTCTTGATCGTAACTTTGTTTAGCTCTCGATAATCGATGCATAGCCTCATCGAACCATCTTTCTTTCGTACAAATAGGACTGGTGCACCCCAGGGTGAGAAACTAGGTTGGATGAAACATTTATCGAGTAGCTCTTGTAGTTGTGCCTTCAGTTCCTTCAGCTCGGTCGAAGCCATTCGATATGGAGCTTTAGATATTGGGTTTGTACGTGGCGGTAACTCAATAGAAAACTCTATCTCCTGGTCAGGTGGTAAACCAGGAAGATCATCTGGAAATACGTCTTCGTATTCTTTCACAACACACACTTTACAGAGATTTGGTTGAGTTTGTTCATCTGCCTTTAATGCGTAGATGAGATAAGCCTCAGAACCAGCATCTATTAATCGGCGAGCCTTTAGTACAGATATTCTTGGAATTACAACTCTTTGCAACTCCTGAAAAAGTGAAAGGCTCTTCTCCGGGTAGATGGAAAGTAACTCTCTTTTTTGTTGCAGTCAATTACCGCTCCATACTTCGACAACCAATCCATACCAAGAATGACGTCGTAATCATTCATGGTAATTACAATCAGATTGACAAGTAACACTTTATTGTCAATCAGAACTGTGCACTCTTCTAGAATCTGATTTTTTTGTGTTGAAACTCCATGAGGGATCGTCACGTTGTAGTTGAACTTGGACAGGTGAGGTGTTATACCGAGCCTCGTTATGTACTTAGATGATGCAAATGAATGCGTGGCTCCTGAATCTATTAGATTGGATGTCGGGACATTGTGTATAGATAGCGTACATGTCACCACAGATGGATTTGCCTATGCTTCATCAGATGTAATCGTGAAAACTCTAGCAAGTACGCCTTGTGGCTTTGATTGATTCATTCCCGAGGTCTCTGGACACATCCTTGCAATGTGGCCTAATTTTCCACATGTGAAGCACTTGATGCCTTGGGGGAAACAACTACCCATGTGTTGGTGTCCACACCTTGGACATGTCGGCATTGGAATTTAAGGCCTTTGTTGGGTTGGATTTAGCTTTTGATTCTGCTCCCATTGTTGAGGTGCAAGCCTTCCTTGAAAATTCGGTTTCTGGCTTTTGGCTATAAATTGTCGTTTCTTTAGCCTTCGGCCCATTTCTGCCCTTGTACAAATTTTCGTTTTGCTTCTTGGGCACGGACGATTCTCATTTCAGCTTGTTCTGCCACCAATGCTCTTTCTGCAACTTGTGAATAAGTAACCCCTTGAGTACCAGCCATATTGACGTCTCGGTACAGTTCGGGTTTCAGACCCTCGAGAAATCGCTCCACTTTTAAAGCGTCAGTACTCACCATGTGTGCAGCGAACCTCGACAAGTGCTCAAATTTGCGAATATATTCCGCAAGTGTCATAGCTCCTTGCCGAAGATTTATGAACTCATTCATCCTCATCGCACGCACAGGAGCTGTGAAATACTTGTTTCGAAATATTTCCTTGAATCGTTCCCATGACATCGTGATAGGGTCTTCTATTAATTTCATCATGTCCCACCAATGACCCGCACTGCCACGAAGCATGAACGCCGCAGAAAGAACCTTCTCTTCCTCGGGTACTCTACTGTAGTGAAACATATTTTCGAGTGTTCGAAGCCAATCTACCGCAGATGGATCTATCGCATCCTCGAATACTGGTGGATTAAGCTTCCAAAATCTTTCTCCGATCATTTCCACTCGTTCAGCTTGAGAATGATTATTTCCCTGTGTCTCATTGGTATTTCTATGCCGAATAAGTTCTTGAATTTGCTCGGACTGCCGCTGGACAAGTCCAGTAAGTCGTAATATGGCATTAACCCGCTCGTCTGTGAGAGTCGGTGTCTCCCTACCCTGAATACTTCCGCCGCTACTTTCACCTCTAGTTCGTACCATCGTTATCTCTTTGATACCCTGCTAACCCTTTCGATGAAGGTGGCCAATAAATTCATTCAGTGGAAAGTAAATCACATTATATAAAACTTACTAGCAAGGCTGCGCTTCCACACTTTTGAGTTCTTGTACATGGACAATCTACAGAACCTGTGACCGAAGCTCTGCTACCACACTGTGGCGACCACCCCATACTCACCTTTAAAATAAATTAATAACGCGATTTTATGAAAATAATTTGCGTGACCTTATTTGAAACTCGTCTAAAGATCCTAAACATTTATAAATCAAAATCCTTAAAACCAGAAATATTTATAAAAGTAGATAATAAGACAAACTGTCAACGACAAACACTCATATAACACTAAAAGCGTACGACAACGTCTCGACTCGATATATATATATATATATAATTAAAGATAGCATAAAAACACCATAAGCACACATAAACGACTGGACTCGACTGGACTCGACTCGACTCAACATATATATATATATATATAGACACCTACAAACACATACGCACAAGCAGCAAGAGGGACTCGCTCGCCACACAGGTCGTCATCCATGTACAGTCCACCTCAAAAGTCTGTGAAAGCCCCAAAGATCAGCCTCGCCGACTACGTCAGTCACGCAAGGTCATCATGCTCACCTACAACGCATGAACTATATGAGCTAGAAGCTCAGTAAGTAAAAATCATGCTTGCGGTATGAATATGCAAGCTCTCATCAAATGCATACTCTACGTGTATCAACATGCGACTCAATATCTCGAAATATATCATCGCTCTCTCTCTCTCTCCCTCTCTCTCTGGGCCCATGGCTAAACTACTATGCACCATAAAGAGCTCTATAAATCAAGTGGCAGTGCCCACACTGGGTAACCTACGCTAGGTCTCCCTAGGTCGCTCCTTCCCAGGTCGCTCCTCCTGCCACGCGGTCGCCTACGCTAGGTCTTTCTAGGTCGCCCCCTTCCAGGTCGCTCTTTATCGCATCAATAATATGGCAGTGCTACATTCTGGATGTCCTACGCTAGGTCTCCTTAGGTCGCCCCTTTCCTGGTCGCTCCTCCTGCCTCAACATATGACGGTTGCCTACTCCAGGTGGCCTACGCTAGGTCTCCCTAGGTCGCTCCTACCGTCTATGGTGCAATAGTAAAAGCCATGACTCTACTGCGAGTCGACTGCCAATAATCGGCAAATACATCATTCTCTAGCGATCTCGACAGTGCATGCAAACACTCGACAATACTCGATAAATATGCATGCAAACGTATATGCTGATGAATGATATGCTCATGAATTCACGTACCTCTTATGTGAATTTCAACAAATAATTACAACAACGTAACGTCACTGTCGGTTAAACACATAAGCACATATTTTATAAACACAGAATAATATGTCCACGCATCGTAGTTGAATTTTTACTTACCTGTCGAAAGAACTCTGGATTTTCTTAATACGATAATATGCTTAAATCCCACGTTAGAATATTCTTGTAGTTCCGAAGGTATACGATTATTTAATGTTGAAATGTAACAATGCCCACCACGCCTACGATATCCACTTCTGATTGCCGAGAAGAGAAAGCCAGCAGAAACATAACCTAAAGCATGTCGAGTTGCTATGTTTCTCTAGTTTCCATTTATCATTTTCATATTTTTTTTTGTTGATGTCTCTCTTAATGCATGTTATCTCTCTTTTGCATTGACCTATACTTGCATATATAACATGTTATTCAATACATAATGCTGTTAGTTCTTAAAATAATTATTTTCTATTTATTTATTATTATATTATATAAAGATGAGTACACGTGTATTAAGTGAACAAGTGTAATATGTAGAGTACATATGTAAGTCTCCTAGGTAGTATGAGTACACGCTCCTTCTATGAGTAAATAACATAAACACACGTATGTTTGATAGAGCAAACGTGTTATCTTTATCTATACACATATATAATATGTATATTCATTATTTATTATATATTTATTTATTTAGTTTTAATAAGAGTGGAAACAAAAATCTAAATGGAATCTCAATATCAACCAATTACACTAATAAACTTACGTGTGTAAGTAACCGCGTCTAGCGATCGACTCATGTTTTATTTTCAACCCGACTCAACTTAACCGGATAGTATTTCTACATAATTCTTTTAGTTTAGGTGTCCACTATTTAATTATCCTATATTGATGTCAAAATCAATAACTACAACGTTAGCCAAATATATCGGATAAAATATAAAACATAAACAAATGCATAGAACATGCAAATTAAGAATTATCACGTATTACACAACATATTATGCAAAATACGTAATTCATATACGTTAGAAAAATGCAATGCATGAATTATATTGGCCGAATTAACCGTTCGAAGGCTCGGGTATCACATCTACCCTCCTTAAAAGAATTTCGTCCCCGAAATTTAACTTACCTGAATAGGTCAGGGTAGCGAGTACTCATATCGTCCTCTCTTTCCCATGTTGCCTCTTCTACCGACTGGTTCCTCCATAATACCTTCACCAACGGAATTGTCTTATTCCTAAGTTGCTTCACTTCATGTAGTAGAATCCTAACTGACCTTTCTTCATAGCTTAAAGTCGATCGGCTCATTCTTCAGAACATAATTAGGATCGGCAATGTACTTTCGCAACATAAATACATGAAACACATCATGTATTTGCGATAGTGAGGCGGGAAGATCAAGTCAGTAGGCTACATCTTCAATCTTCTCTGAAATTCTGAACGGACCAATGTATCTCGGACTCAATTCTCCTTTCTTCCCGAATCGCATCACACCTTTTATAGGAGACACTTTCAGAAATACCAATTCACCAACTATAAATTCTAGCGGCCTTCGTTTCTGGTCAGCGTAGCTTTTCTGTCGACTTTGGGCAGTTTGCATTCTTTGTCGAATTTTCTCTATGGCTTCCGTCATTTCTCGCACCATGTCTGGCCCAAGTAACGTTTTCTCGCCAATATCGTCCCAATGAATAGGTGATCTGCACTTTCTACCATACAATGCCTCGTATGGTGCCATTCCAATAGTAGCATGATAACTGTTGTTGTAGGAAAACTCGATCAATGGTAAAAATTTACTCCAAGCAGCACTGACATTTGAAATCTAGTACGCACGCACGAAGCATGTCCTCCAAAGTTTGTATCGTTCTTTCAGACTGCCCGTCTGTTTGAGGATGATAAGCAGTACTGAAAGATAACTTTGTTCGCATTGCCTTCTGTAAGCTCTTCCAAAAATTTGATAGGAACCTTGAGTCTCGATCAAAATTTATCGATAGTGGAACGCCACGAAGTCGAACGATTTCTTGTATATAAATCTCCGCGTATCGATCCATGGTGTATGTTGAACAAATGGGTAGAAAATGAGCAACTTTGTTAATCGGTACGTGTCCTTTTAAAGTCTTTGGCAAGCCAACGACGAAGTCCATCGTGATTCGTTCCCACTTCCATTCTGGAATTGATAGTGGTTGTAACATTCCCGCTGGCCTTTGATGCTCTGCCTTATTTTGTTGACATATTATACATTGGTCCACAAATTGCACTATGTCTTTCTTCATTCCTGGCCACCAATAGTGTTTCTTGAGATCTCGATACATCTTTGTTGCTCCGGGATGTACAGAGTACGGCGTGGAATGTGCTTCAGATAGAATATCTCTTCGAATCTCTTCATTTCCGGACACGTACAGACGATCTCTAAATCACAAAACACCATCTTCAAATATTTTAAGATCTGAAGATGAATATTTTCCGACGTCTTTCTCTACCTTTTGATAGTATTCGTCGGCTCGTTATGCTTGTTTGATCTTATCAATCAAGGAGGGTTGAAGTGTCAAAGCCGCTAACCTCATTTCGATGTCGCCAAGGTTTACGACTTCCACGTCCATCTTTTGAAGATCTGAAAACTCGGAATTTTGAATTTCCATAGTAGCTATTAAACAATGGATAGCCTTCCGACTTAGTACACCCGCTACAACATTAGCTTTGCCTGGATGGTAGTTTATCACACAATCATAATCTTTAACAAGTTCTAACCACCTCCGTTGCTGCATATTTAATTCCTTCTGAGTGAAGAAATATTTTAGACTCTTGTGGTCTGTATAGATTCCGTATCGTTCTCCACAAAGATAATGTCGCCATATCTTTAATGCAAATACCACGGCATCAAGCTCTAAGTCATGAGTAGGATAATTCTTCTCGTACTCCTTCAGTTATCTTGAAGCATATGCAATCACTCTTCCATTTTGCATCAATACACATCCTAAGCCATTCTTATATGCATCGCTGTATACTGAGAATCCTCCAGTTCCAAATGGAATCGTCAAGATAGGTGCTGAAGTAAGCTGCCTTTTGAGTTCTTGGAAACTTCGTTCGCACGAATCAGTCCATTGAAAAGTGGTATTCTTTCGAGTTAACTTTGTTAGAGAAGATGCAATTTTCGAGAATCCTTCAATGAAGAATCTGCGATAGTAACCCGCTAAGCCAAGAAAACTGCGCACCTCTGATGGATTTGTTGGTTGTGGCCAATTATTGATTGCCTCAACTTTACTCGGATCTACAGATATTCCAGCTCCAGATATTACATGTCCTAAGAAGACAACTCGATCCAACCAAAACTCGCATTTCTTAAATTTTGCGTAGAGTTTCTCGCTTCTTAATATGTCCAAGACGCCCTTCAAGTGGATCTCGTGTTCCTCCTTTGTCTTGGAATAAATAAGAATATCGTCAATAAAGACGATCACGAACTTATCCAAAAACTCCTTGAATACTCTATTCATCAGGTCCATGAAAGCAGCTGGTGCATTTGTCAGCCCAAACGGCATCACAAGAAATTCGTAATGCCCGTATCGTGTGCTGAATGCCGTCTTTGGAATATCCTCCTCTTTATCTTCAATTGATGATAACCCGAACGTGATCGATCTTTGAGAATACCGCTGCCCCGTGTAATTGATCGAAAAGATCGTCGATCCGAGGTAATGGATATTTATTCTTGATCGTAACTTTGTTTAGCTCTCGATAATCGATGCATAGCCTCATCGAACCATCTTTCTTTCGTACAAATAGGACTGGTGCACCCCAGGGTGAGAAACTAGGTTGGATGAAACATTTATCGAGTAGCTCTTGTAGTTGTGCCTTCAGTTCCTTCAGCTCGGTCGAAGCCATTCGATATGGAGCTTTAGATATTGGGTTTGTACGTGGCGGTAACTCAATAGAAAACTCTATCTCCTGGTCAGGTGGTAAACCAGGAAGATCATCTGGAAATACGTCTTCGTATTCTTTCACAACACACACTTTACAGAGATTTGGTTGAGTTTGTTCATCTGCCTTTAATGCGTAGATGAGATAAGCCTCAGAACCAGCATCTATTAATCGGCGAGCCTTTAGTACAGATATTCTTGGAATTACAACTCTTTGCAACTCCTGAAAAAGTGAAAGGCTCTTCTCCGGGTAGATGGAAAGTAACTCTCTTTTTTGTTGCAGTCAATTACCGCTCCATACTTCGACAACCAATCCATACCAAGAATGACGTCGTAATCATTCATGGTAATTACAATCAGATTGACAAGTAACACTTTATTGTCAATCAGAACTGTGCACTCTTCTAGAATCTGATTTTTTTGTGTTGAAACTCCATGAGGGATCGTCACGTTGTAGTTGAACTTGGACAGGTGAGGTGTTATACCGAGCCTCGTTATGTACTTAGATGATGCAAATGAATGCGTGGCTCCTGAATCTATTAGATTGGATGTCGGGACATTGTGTATAGATAGCGTACATGTCACCACAGATGGATTTGCCTATGCTTCATCAGATGTAATCGTGAAAACTCTAGCAAGTACGCCTTGTGGCTTTGATTGATTCATTCCCGAGGTCTCTGGACACATCCTTGCAATGTGGCCTAATTTTCCACATGTGAAGCACTTGATGCCTTGGGGGAAACAACTACCCATGTGTTGGTGTCCACACCTTGGACATGTCGGCATTGGAATTTAAGGCCTTTGTTGGGTTGGATTTAGCTTTTGATTCTGCTCCCATTGTTGAGGTGCAAGCCTTCCTTGAAAATTCGGTTTCTGGCTTTTGGCTATAAATTGTCGTTTCTTTAGCCTTCGGCCCATTTCTGCCCTTGTACAAATTTTCGTTTTGCTTCTTGGGCACGGACGATTCTCATTTCAGCTTGTTCTGCCACCAATGCTCTTTCTGCAACTTGTGAATAAGTAACCCCTTGAGTACCAGCCATATTGACGTCTCGGTACAGTTCGGGTTTCAGACCCTCGAGAAATCGCTCCACTTTTAAAGCGTCAGTACTCACCATGTGTGCAGCGAACCTCGACAAGTGCTCAAATTTGCGAATATATTCCGCAAGTGTCATAGCTCCTTGCCGAAGATTTATGAACTCATTCATCCTCATCGCACGCACAGGAGCTGTGAAATACTTGTTTCGAAATATTTCCTTGAATCGTTCCCATGACATCGTGATAGGGTCTTCTATTAATTTCATCATGTCCCACCAATGACCCGCACTGCCACGAAGCATGAACGCCGCAGAAAGAACCTTCTCTTCCTCGGGTACTCTACTGTAGTGAAACATATTTTCGAGTGTTCGAAGCCAATCTACCGCAGATGGATCTATCGCATCCTCGAATACTGGTGGATTAAGCTTCCAAAATCTTTCTCCGATCATTTCCACTCGTTCAGCTTGAGAATGATTATTTCCCTGTGTCTCATTGGTATTTCTATGCCGAATAAGTTCTTGAATTTGCTCGGACTGCCGCTGGACAAGTCCAGTAAGTCGTAATATGGCATTAACCCGCTCGTCTGTGAGAGTCGGTGTCTCCCTACCCTGAATACTTCCGCCGCTACTTTCACCTCTAGTTCGTACCATCGTTATCTCTTTGATACCCTGCTAACCCTTTCGATGAAGGTGGCCAATAAATTCATTCAGTGAAAGTAAATCACATTATATAAAACTTACTAGCAAGGCTGCGCTTCCACACTTTTGAGTTCTTGTACATGGACAATCTACAGAACCTGTGACCGAAGCTCTGCTACCACACTGTGGCGACCACCCCATACTCACCTTTAAAATAAATTAATAACGCGATTTTATGAAAATAATTTGCGTGACCTTATTTGAAACTCGTCTAAAGATCCTAAACATTTATAAATCAAAATCCTTAAAACCAGAAATATTTATAAAAGTAGATAATAAGACAAACTGTCAACGACAAACACTCATATAACACTAAAAGCGTACGACAACGTCTCGACTCGATATATATATATATATATATAATTAAAGATAGCATAAAAACACCATAAGCACACATAAACGACTGGACTCGACTGGACTCGACTCGACTCAACATATATATATATATATATATATATATAGACACCTACAAACACATACGCACAAGCAGCAAGTGGGACTCGCTCGCCACACAGGTCGTCATCCATGTACAGTCCACCTCAAAAGTCTGTGAAAGCCCCAAAGATCAGCCTCGCCGACTACGTCAGTCACGCAAGGTCATCATGCTCACCTACAACGCATGAACTATATGAGCTAGAAGCTCAGTAAGTAAAAATCATGCTTGCGGTATGAATATGCAAGCTCTCATCAAATGCATACTCTACGTGTATCAACATGCGACTCAATATCTCGAAATATATCATCGCTCTCTCTCTCTCTCCCTCTCTCTCTGGGCCCATGGCTAAACTACTATGCACCATAAAGAGCTCTATAAATCAAGTGGCAGTGCCCACACTGGGTAACCTACGCTAGGTCTCCCTAGGTCGCTCCTTCCCAGGTCGCTCCTCCTGCCACGCGGTCTCCTACGCTAGGTCTTCCTAGGTCGCCCCCTTCCAGGTCGCTCTTTATCGCATCAATAATATGGCAGTGCTACATTCTGGATGTCCTACGCTAGGTCTCCTTAGGTCGCCCCTTTCCTGGTCGCTCCTCCTGCCTCAACATATGACGGTTGCCTACTCCAGGTGGCCTACGCTAGGTCTCCCTAGGTCGCTCCTACCGTCTATGGTGCAATAGTAAAAGCCATGACTCTACTGCGAGTCGACTGCCAATAATCGGCAAATACATCACTCTCTAGCGATCTCGACAGTGCATGCAAACACTCGACAATACTCGATAAATATGCATGCAAACGTATATGCTGATGAATGATATGCTCATGAATTCACGTACCTCTTATGTGAATTTCAACAAATAATTACAACAACGTAACGTCACTGTCGGTTAAACACATAAGCACATATTTTATAAACACAGAATAATATGTCCATGCATCGTAGTTGAATTTTTACTTACCTGTCGAAAGAACTCTGGATTTTCTTAATACGATAATATGCTTAAATCCCACGTTAGAATATTCTTGTAGTTCCGAAGGTATACGATTATTTAATGTTGAAATGTAACAATGCCCACCACGCCTACGATATCCACTTCTGATTGCCGAGAAGAGAAAGCCAGCAGAAACATAACCTAAAGCATGTCGAGTTGCTATGTTTCTCTAGTTTCCATTTATCATTTTCATATTTTTTTTGTTGATGTCTCTCTTAATGCATGTTATCTCTCTTTTGCATTGACCTATACTTGCATATATAACATGTTATTCAATACATAATGCTGTTAGTTCTTAAAATAATTATTTTCTATTTATTTATTATTATATTATATAAAGATGAGTACACGTGTATTAAGTGAACAAGTGTAATATGTAGAGTACATATGTAAGTCTCCTAGGTAGTATGAGTACACGCTCCTTCTATGAGTAAATAACATAAACACACGTATGTTTGATAGAGCAAACGTGTTATCTTTATCTATACACATATATAATATGTATATTCATTATTTATTATATATTTATTTATTTAGTTTTAATAAGAGTGGAAACAAAAATCTAAATGGAATCTCAATATCAACCAATTACACTAATAAACTTACGTGTGTAACTAACCGCGTCTAGCGATCGACTCATATTTTATTTTCAACCCGACTCAACTTAACCGGATAGTGTTTCTACATAATTCTTTTAGTTTAGGTGTCCACTATTTAATTATCCTATATTGATGTCAAAATCAATAACTACAACGTTAGCCAAATATATCGGATAAAATATGAAACATAAACAAATGCATAGAACATGCAAATCAAGAATTATCACGTGTTACGCAACATATTATGCAAAATACGTAATTCATATACGTTAGAAAAATGCAATGCAAGAATTATATTGGCCGAATTAACCGTTCGAAGGCTCGGGTATCACAAACTCTCCTCCTATGTGGGCTCGTGTGCGTAGGCCCGATAACAAAATTTAACAATTATACCATCATTACAAAATTAATCAACTTTTTTAATCTTAATTATTATTATTTTAATTTTCACCACAAAATTGTTTAAACTTGCATTTTTCATTCTCATTATTTCAAATGGGGTAAATTATTCAATACCCCCGTGTGGTTATACTGAAAGACACAAAACTACCCTATGTTTTTTTTTATTGCACAAAACTCCCTCGTGTTGTCTAAAACTTAGCACAGTATCCCCGATGTTGTTTAAATTTAGCACCGTACCCCCTATGTTGTCTAATACTTAGTATCTTACCTCTTTTTTTGTCTAAAACTTAGCATTGTACCCCCAAATTATTGGGTGAAAATGACAAGGAGGGGATTTTACGCTATTTCCGAACCATAGGAGCTTGATGCTTATTTGTCAAACCACAAATGGGTTATACGCTATTTACCCTTTCAAATAAGCATACTATATTATATTTATAACCACAATTATTTTTAACAGTCAATTCCTGCAATTACACTGCCCTTAGTCACTGCACTTTCTATGAGAACAAACTTCCTGCAAGATTGCCATTTTGTGATTTACAACTAATTCTAGCAAAGAAATTATTAATACGGTTAAGAATAACATATATAATACTAATAAAAGAGCATCACTGTTGCACATTCATCCATATTTCAACTATCCTACCCTGATATGTTTTGGCAACATACTACGGTGTATTTTTTCACTGTCAAGAAAATTTTCTTTGTTCATGGATTGACTTTTCTTTGATCATCAACAGCCTTAATATCATTATTTTTCTGCTTGGCAATTGATCGTTAAAAAGTAATATTAATGCATAACAAACTAAAAAGTAACACGAGAAAAAAATATAAAATCTTTAAAATATTCAAATAATCTTTATTAGACAAAAAATAATTTCTAGAAAATATTTCACAACTCATCAGCATTATTTTTCCTTGAGTGCTTCTTTTAAAATTATATGAATATTTCTTTTAAAATAAGTTAAAATTATTTATGGTTATTAATTAGGATTCGACAGATGCTGGAAGTGAAAATCGAAGAAGATTTAGGAGAGGAGCAAATGTTTTCAACACACAAGAGCGAAAGAATGTCAATCATGGAGGGTATGTTCATCCTTTGACCTTACTTCCCTAACAAATCGTGAGCTGCAAATTAAATGATATGAATTATCTGATATGGAGTCATGCAATGAGAAAGTCCTTAAGTGCGAAAACAAATTAGGATTCATTGTGGAAGAGATGATGTGCTTAGACTAGATAAGGCTGCAAAAAGACTTTTGAAATGCGATCACTGTGGCATGAATGGTCATTTGAAAGATGATTGTTTTAAGCTCAATGGTTATTCAGAATGGTGAAAATCTAATAAAGATGGACAAAACCAGCCGGCTAATAGGATTTCTGCTCATCTCGTTGACACTCAGAGTTTTGATGGCATGAAGAATATGATGGAAATATTCAAAGCAATGCAGCTCGAGATGAACAAAATGATGGAAGGACAGAAGCTTAATTCTGGTAAGATTGGATTGAAAGAGTGTCTCCATATCCCAACATTCAAACACAACTGTATCTCAGTCAACAAGCTAGCTAAATCATCATGTATTGATTGTTTCTTCTCATCCAATTTTTGCTTATTACAGAAACAAATGCCTAGAAATATTATGGCAGTGGGAAGAGTAATAAATCAGCTATACGTTGTTGATCTTAAGTCTTTCCACGCAGAAATCATATCTTATTTTCTCCATAAAAATGCTAGTCATCCTTTTCTTAAAAGTCTTTTTTCTGAGTCAAGCAACTTTGTTAGTAGTCTAAATAAATGTGTGTGGCATCAAAGATTAGGACACCCCTCTGATGAAGTTCTAAAACGTGTTGTGAGATTCAGTCTAATAATTATGAGATATGTGAAATTTGTCCACTTTTTAAACAATACAGATATGTCTTTCCTTCGAGTTCTATTAGTACTAATGCTGCTTTTGAGTTGATTCACATAGATATATATATATATATGGGGACCTTATAATTAAAGGGCTGTTTTAGGTGCTTTTTACTTTCTTACTGTTGTTGACGACTCCACGAGTATCTCAATGTCCATAGAATGCAACAGAGGAAGTACAAGAGTGTTCATGGGATTCTTGAAAGAGAGAGAAACTCTCGACCTTCCACAAAAGATCACAAAAATTGGGCAGTAGAGTTACCGCCATTTGGGCAGCTGAGAAACTGGAGAACGAAGATCCAAGACTACGAAGAAACCAATGAGCTTTGTCTGTATCATCGACAGGACGACCAATGGCAGCAAGCGAGATCGCATAGAGATTTGAATTGGTGGCCGTATTCAGCAACACTTCGAGAACGTTTTTCATGAGTTGCAAGCCATCTTTGAGACGTAATTCACGTGACTTGAAGCTATGACTATAAACTGCACAAGAGGTTGAACACCCAATAACCTCATGGATTCTTCGATGAGAGAAGAGAGAAGAAGGCTTAACAACTGTTGATCTTGAACACGCCAGGTTTCATAAGCCGGATTTTGCATGGGTTGACCAATTGCGTTAGTAATGGTCAGGGCCGGTCCTAACGATTAGTAGGCCGTGGGGCAAAATATAAGAACAAGGCCCTTTATTGTAACTCTTTAATTTTTTTTCGTCGAAACAATAGTAAACGAACAAATAATATAATGCTGAAATAAATAATTGTCGCTTATCAAATCATAAAACAACCCAAGTAATCACATAAAAATATTACGACGAACATTTCTAGATGCAAAATCACGAATAAATGTATCCATATCAATGGTATCCAACAGATTCCTCTCAATACATAAGATAGCAAGACCATTCAATCTTTGTTGCGACATCGACGATTTCAAGTATGTTTTCAACAATTTCAGCTTGGAGAAACTTCTTTCCGCCGATGCTACAGTCACTGGTATAGTTAACAGAATTCGATACGATAAGCAATGTAAGCAATGTAAGAATTCGATAAAGTAATGATGATGAATATCATGGTTTTGAATGCGTCTAACGTGATCTTGCATAACGACATCAAATTCAGCAATCATCTCAATTAATCCCAAGAAGTTACCATTATTATCTTGATAAAGTTTCTCATTGGTTCCTCGAAAAGCCAAATTATGTTTAGAAAGACACTTTACAACAGAGATGATTCTCACTAAGACTTGTTGTCTCCATCGATCTTTCTCTCTTCTAATCTCTTCTTGTAAATCTTTGTCAATTGTTTGGTTATTTTTTAACCTCAATCGCAATTCATTCCACGTATTCATGTTAATGATATGCTCAACACTATTCTCGTGGTCGTGAAGTCTCTCACTAAGATGTTTCCAATCTCTAAATCCTTCACTTGCTAATAAACTTTTACTATTATTTGATTTGAACAACTTGCAGCAAAAACAATAAATTTTATCATCATGCTTACTATAAACCAACCATTTTCTATCACTAGTCTCTCCATTACTTAACTTTCGTGAATAATAAGAATATGAAAAATGCCTCGAAAGGTTATCCTTAGGAAATACAAGATCTAAATCTCTAGTAGGCCCCTTATCAACCAAAATATCCCTCGATTTGTTATCAAGATTATCCCAATTTCTAGGATCATATATGTCTATAGGATTGCTAGGTTGAGGTTGTTCGTGAATCTTCGAATTTGCATCATTAGATGTGTTTAGTATGCTAACATGCTCATTCAAATTGACAGTATTCTCAGCCACATTATTTTCACAATCCACATTAGAAATTTCATTCACATTATTCTCTGCATTATCAAATGATTCACACAATATCTCATTATCCACATTTGATTGTTCAACTCTTTTAACAACAAATTTATCGATTGCTCCTTTTTGTGATTCTATAAATTTTTCTTGCTGATCTTTTCTTTTTCTCTTTTGACTACCAGACAAATGCTTTTTAGGCAACATATTGATTAGTTTATTAAAGAACACAAACAAGCACACATGAAAAGAGCTGACACAATCACAAATAAATAGGAAAAACAACACCTGATTTTATAATCTCTGAAAATGCAAATCGAAGTGTTCTTCGGAAGAGTAAGAGAAAGAGGGATTGCACTCGTTGGAAGTGTGTCTAACAATAAAAATTTGGGCTATTTTCATTTTAATTGAGGCAGGCTTAAATGTTTGTTTTATGGGCTATATTGTTTTGATGGCCAATCTAATTATATATTTTAAATAAATATATGTTGGACATTTTTTGATGGGCTTAAACTTTTTTTTTTTCAAAAAAATTGAATATAAGAGTGAACTTAACATAGTATTTTACAATAAAATTGCCCCCCGTTAGAACTGGGCCCAGGGCAGTCGCCCATTTCGCCCCCCTTCAGGGCCGGCCCTGGTAATGGTGGCAGACGAGGCGGATTTGGATTCATCAACAAATCCGATGAGGTTTTGACACGTGAGAATCGGAATGACCTGACTTTTCCATAACATATAATTTTGAGAGGAGAAGCTTGATCGTTATCATATGAATGAGTGTGGCGAATGGAAGCTTCTCGGTATTTTGCGCCATGGAGGAAGAACGAGGGAGGGATAGAATGAAGAATCGTAGTATTAGACTGATACTAATGATAGAATATTTTTCATCTGATTGTAAATTATTCTCAAATATATAGAACTTACAAGTGAGATAAATACGGAAAGTATAATTACATCATAAATGACAAATCAATCACCATAAACAAAAGTGAATGGAGAGATAATAATGAGATTTGATATTATCCTTTATTAGGTGCAGACCCGTTTGTTGATTTCGACACCAATGGCACGTTTAGCGATGTACCCGACCCGATCCGACCCATGCGGGCCGTACAAGATTGGGTCTTTTTTAATCAATCAAGCCCATTATTGGCAAATGCTTAAAAGATTTTACCTTTTCATTTTGTCTGATAATTCTTTATTGCATTTGTGATAGATCAAACCGGTCGAAAACCAGTTAAGGTTTTGGCGGTTAACAAAACATCCTAAAAGTAACCGGTCTCGGATACGTCTAAAATATCGGTCCTTATGCCAAACAATACCGGTCTTGAAGACCAGTCACAAGATCAGATAACGGTCATGACGAAGCAAGAAGATCAGACCGATCAATGATACGATGACAATCGATCCAAAATGTACCATTGAAGATTCAAATATCAAGAAGGTACAAGAGATCTGCAGTACAGTAGTAAAAGATCAAGCAAGGTCAAGACTTGCATAAAAGAAGACATGAAGACAATACTGCTGATACTTTGCGCTAGACTGCACCTTTGCCGAAAGAGGAAAGATCATCAATGCGGTCTGCGCAGCCATTTAATGAAGATGGCCCACACCCAAGCAACGGTCACAAGCTCAAGAGACGAGTATAAATACAAGCCTCTCAACATTCGTGACGGGTGTGAAGATTACAACGAAAATTCAAATCCACAAGCATTCAAACCAAAACTCAAATCGAGTCTAGCTGAAAGTTAGTAGAGTATTGCTGTGATAGTTCTTCACAAATACCGGACTGTAATAAGCTGGTATAACTAGGTGGACTGTAAAAAGCTGCCTAAGTTTGGTTGGTAGGAGTTTAGTTAGCTGAGTATAACTAGCGAGTTATAGTTGTGTAAGTCTAGTTAAGGAAGGTTGTATACCGGTGTGTATAAACCGAGTCTTCTAGTGATACCTTCCTGCTGGGAAGAAAGGGAGACGTAGGAGATTTTAACTCCGAACTTCCATAAACAAGTTCACTCCATACAAACCGAAACACACACCGCACTCAACCGGTCAGTGAAGGTTCAGTAAGCAAAAATCGATAAGTGTTTATTCACCCTCCCTCTAAACACATACACCGGTCCTAACAAGTGGTATCAGAGCGGGTTTACTGAATCACTGAACTAAAAAGATGAATGCAAACAAGCTACTGATGTTCAAGGGAGAACTTCCTTGGGTGGAAGATAAGAATGAAAACTTATCTTACGGCTTAAGATGAAGATATGTGGGAGATCATCAACGAAGGACCACCGAGCCTCATGAAGATCAACCCCAATCATGCAGCCGATCCAACCGCTCCTCAAGAAATTCCCAAGTCAAGAAAAGACTGGACACCTGCCGAGAAAAAGCTGACGAATCTCGACAACGTGGCCAGAAATGCTATATTCAGAATGCTTGACGATGGAATATTCAACCAAGTCATGCTGTGCAAAACTGCCAAGGAGATCTGGTCCAAACTATGTCAGATCTGCGAAGGGAATGACTCAATGAGAGAAAACAAACTCATCATTGCAGTCCAGAAGTACGACATGATAAAGATGAAAGCCGGCAAAACTATGACGGCATTTGAGGAATGGTCAGCAGCGTTGTCAACGAATTAAGGTCCCTTGGAAGAGAGCTGGAAAATAGAGATTTGGCCATCAAAGTAATGAAGGCTCTTCCAAGGGAATGAGACGTAAAAACGATGGCGATGAGGGAGTCGAAAGACTTGAACAAGCTGATGCTGCACGAGCTGTTCGCTAATCTGAAAGCCTACGAGTTTGAACAACAAACCCGTATGGAGGAAAGCACAGTACCCGAACCGGTCAAAGCATTAGCAGCTGCTGAAGGGCCATCAAAGTCTGCTGAGGACGTGGCTGGGGAAGCAACGACTTTGCTAACCAGAAAATTTTGGAGATTCTTGAAAAAGAATCCAAATTGAAATAAGGTTAGCAAAGAAAATGATGATACTGATGCGTGTCTTAATTAGTCTTAAGGTCTTGATTAGTCACTAGTTTGGTAGGCCCGAATTGCATGTAGCATGGGTCAGCGACGAAATGCGGTCTTGACTTTTCGAGGTGATTGCCGGTTATACCGCTGAGCGGGATTTACGGCCTTGATTAAATTCAAGGTTAACGTCCTATGCAGTTTCGATGTTCGAGAATTTACCTAAGCCTCTGGCCAGAGCACATAACTGACTCACGAGTGTCGTGGACGGCAGTTTGGTAAATGTCACCGATACGAACATCATAGAGTCGAGTCATGTAAGTTCGACTACGCGTGACTTTCACTCGACCGGGACAAACATAAATGGTTTATACGTAGGACGACAATCTATAGTCTGTTCGTGAATTATATCTATTCGTACTCAACTAGGGATCGGTTCGGTACCACATGGCTGGCTAGGTGAATACCGAACTCCTGGATTCCTCCCAGAGCCGGTTGAGACGAACCAAGAGAGTCGGGCTTAAAAATGGCAACCGACACAACGTCTATATGAGAATAGAGCAGGCTGGGGCCTGGATTGAGAGATTAGGGTTTGAGGTTTGGCCGAAACCCTAAATGGCCGAAAGACTTGGTTAAATAAAGTGAGGGGCAAAATGGTCTTTTTACCTCACGAAATATTTTTGAAATATAATATTGGATATTTAATATTTAGTATATGATTTAAATCTGATTTAAATCTTTATTATTATTTTAGAAAAATAATAATATTTAATTTGGAATTAAATAAAATATATATATAAGATATATATATAGTTTTCGATTTTTTATTAGATTAATTTCGAAAATTATTTAAATATTTATATTGGATGTTATATATTTAAATATACTAAATATAGAATAAATATTAATTTATTTTAATATTATTTCAAATTTGAATTTGGGTTTGAATTTGAAAGAGAAGACTTAGTAAACCAAGACCAAGTCAAAGTGACTTGGTATGTCTTGAAGTGGGTGAGAAAAACTCTCCCCACTTCATTTGAAAATTTCGGCAAAGGCATATGTATAAATAGGGTTTTAGTTTTTGAAAATAAACCCTAAGTCATTCTAAGTCTTTTTGGCAAAAGAAAGAATAAACCCTAGTGCCTATCTCTCTCATCTCTCTCGTCCTCTCATCTCTCTCCCTCTCTCTCGCGGCGCGCGGTGTGCGTGTGACAAGAGGAGTTGCCGAGCTTGGTCTAGCCGCCTCAAGCTAGCTTTGGCCGTGACGTGTGTGTGGTGCCGGCGTGACGACCTTGGCCGTTCGTGCGCGTATTGGTGCTAGGAGAGGGATACTACATCCCGGGGATTCGAAGGGTTCGTAGCTCGCCATCTTCATTGATTCTCGTCAAGGTATAACGGTTTGAAACCCTTCTTACGTGTTTATGTTCTCGTGTTAATACCGAGCGGTCCAAGGGAAAAGGCGGAATCCCGAAAAATTTTAAACTTCCGCCGTTCTAGGAACGAGGGCCCGGGGATCCTATCGGGATTCCCAACAATACATGGGTGACCCCTCTAAAATCTAAGGATCAAACTGCCTCAGTCTTAATAAAATTATTTAAAAGAATACAAAATGAGAATGACAGTAAGATTAATATGATTAGAAGCGATAGAGGAGCCGAATTTATAAATGCTACCCTAACCAGCTTTCTTGAGGACCATGGCATGCGCCATGAGTTATCTGCTGCCAGGACACTGCAACATAATGGAGTAGCTGAACGACGCAACCGAACTCTAACGGACTATGCTCGCAGATACATTCATCTCACAGAAGTTATGGGCAGAAGCTATAAACATCGCCTGCTACACCCAAAACCGGTCTATGATATGCAAGAACAGTGGAAAGACTCCATATGAAATCTGGACTGGCAATGTGCGTACATCGGTTACTTCAGGACGTTCGGAAGCAGATGCTACATCCATAACAATGAGAAGAACCATCTAATTGCCTTCGAACAACGAGCAGATAAAGGATTCTTCCTTGGATATTCTTCAGTCAGCAAGGCATACCGGGTTTTTAATTGTAAGACACTGACTGTCGAAGAGTCTGCTCATGTGGTGTTTGAGGAACTTCAAGCAGAGATCGATATGCTCAGAAACATCAATCGGTTAAGTAATCAGCTGGAGATTTCTAATCTCGACGAGTCAAGCGATGATGAAGAACTGATCAAGGAGCAGAATCAACCGAAAGATACTCAGGAAACAACAGAAGAACCAGTTATTGAATCAATCCCAGAACCCCCAACTGAAGAAACCCCAGTACCTATTCAGAATACTGGTGAACCTGTTGAGGGGGAATCTATCAGATGGAACCGGACCAAGCTAAATCATCCGACCAGACTGATTATTGGCGAACCAACCGCGCCTATGAGGACAAGGAGACAAGCGCTTGAAGATGATAGCTGGATTGAAGCTATCTAAGAAGAGCTGAATCAATTCGAAAGGAACCAAGTCTGGAGTCTAATTCCAAGACCGACTCAAACAGTAATCGGCACCAAATGGGATTTCACGAACAAACTAAATGAAGAAGGATTGGTTGTCAGAAACAAGGCCCGATTGGTTGCTCAAGGATTCGGGCAAGAAGAAGGGATTGACTATGACGAGACATTTGCACCAGTCGCAAGGTTGGAAGCGATTCGGTTGTTCTTAGCATATGCCGCTTACAAAGACTTCAAGGTCTATCAAATGGATGTAAAGAGTGCATTTCTAAATGGACTCCTATCTGAAGAAGTCTATGTGGCTCAACCATCGGGATTTGAAGACCATGATCATCCAGATTATGTTTACCGGTTAAAGAAGGCGTTGTATGGATTGAAACAAGCGCCTCGAGCCTGGTACGAAACCTTGTCAAAGTTCCTAACCGAACATGACTTTCAAATTGGGTCGGTTGACAAGACACTGTTTCGATATACTAAGGGGGAACACTTGCTCATTGTACAAATCTATGTCGATGACATCATTTTCAGTTCAACAAACCCTAAACTCTGCAAGAAGTTCTCCAAGCTGATGCAAGATAAGTTTGAGATGAGCATGATGGGTGAGCTATCCTATTTCTTAGGACTTCAAGTCAGACAACTAGACCTGGAATCTTTATCAGTCAACCCAAGTACACGAAAGAGCTGATAAAGAAATTTGGTATGGAAAACTGCTCACCGGCATCTACTCCCATGAGTGCATCAATCAAACTGGACAAAGATGAGAAGGGTATACCGGTTGAAGTAACCAAATACCGAGGCTTAATCGGTTCACTTCTCTATTTGACTGCAAGCCGATCGGACATCATGTATAGTGTCGGTCTATGTGCAAGGTTTCAGTCAGATCCAAAAATAAGCCACTATACTGCAACAAAGAGGATACTGAAGTATCTATCAAAGACGATCAATGTAGGTCTGTGGTATTCAAATGATTACAGTTTTTCTTTGTTAGGATATACAGATGCAAATTATGCCGGGTGCAAGATTGATCGACGAAGTATGAGTGGGACATGTCAGTTTCTTGGAGATCGGTTAATCTCATGGTTTAGCAAGAAGCAGACATCAATACCCTCCTCTACCGTTGAAGCCGAGTATCTAGCAGCTGGAAGTTGTTGCTCACAGATCTTGTGGATGCAACAACAATTGAAAGATTACGGGATAGAAGAATCGGATACTCCCATCTTCTGCGACAACACAAGTGCGATTGCCATCACTCATAATCCGGTTCTACATTCAAGGACCAAGTATATTGAGATCAGGCACCACTTTATCAGAGACCACGTTCAGAACAAGCGGGTTAAGCTGGAACACATCTCTACCGAGCAACAAGTGGCGGACATCTTCACCAAACCGCTACCAGAAGCTAAGTTTCTCTATCTCAGAAATGCACTTGGTCTACTTGATATGCAATAAGTAGAACAATGCATAAAGTCAAGGGGAACATAGTTAGAATCGCACCTAGAAAAGGTTGGTTCAGATTTAGTGCAAACTGGTTTGAACTGGTTGTGCATATGATTCTAACCGCTTACCCTAGACCTTACAACAAAAAGCATTTATAAAACATCGCATTTCACTTTCATAACCGGATTTCTTTCTTGACTGATTAGCCAGCGGTTTCATCCAAAACCGACATATACATATACAGATACATATAGCAAGCTCTGTCATACATTTCCAATATCAAAAAGCCCTCTTTTTGTTCTATATCAAGACTGTATACCTATATACTTTTCCGGTATAAAAAACCGGCTTCAGTTTCTCAGTCAATCCGGTATTTTAGTTTACATTTAAAGCGTGTTTTAATGCTGATATTTTATTCCTTGTACAAAAATATTAAGGAATACTGACGGTCGTGCAGAGGTAGTGAAAGAACAGCTATAAAGGTGCAAGCGCCATTACCGCATTAAATGCAAAGTAGGGGTAAACATGGAATTTCACCCCAAACAGTACATTATCCCGCTCACAAGGACAGTCTCTCTCCTATAACACATCATCATCGTCCTCATTTGATCAAAACCTTCTGCAAATCTTCATCCAAAACTTTCTCAAGCCCTAAAATCTCTCAGAGCTATCTACTCACAGAAATGGCCTCAACAAAACTCGACCTCACCCGCGCAGCCCTTCAGATCAACTTTATCGAGGCCCTCAACACCACAGACGTCGATATGCTAGACATACTCAATGGGCTCGTCGACACCAGTCTAGATGTGTTATTGGGCTGCACGCTGGAAATACACACCGCAGAAGTTACAGAGTTCTTCAACACGGCAGTGGTGGTGGATGACGCCATCCACACGGTGGTCAGGGGACAAACTATTCAGATCACCCAAGACCAGTTCACAGCCACCTTCAATCTTCCCCAAAAAGGTCTATCTAGTCTGACAAGTATTGAAGACCGGCGGAAGTTGAAGGCCATGAAAAGAATATCTCTAACCGGGAAGACATTCAAGGAATCTGCTAAGAGAACGGCTCTTAGGCCAGCATACCGGTTGCTACATGATATTGTAGCAATGTGCATCCTAGGAAAATGTGGATCTTTTGATGTTCTCACGTCAGAGAAACTGGGGGCAATGGTGGCAATACTGGATGGCATCAACGTGAACTGGGCCACCATTATCTTCAATGGGCAGAAGACGATCGTGAACAGCCCCAACCGCCGGTTCAAGAACTTCACCCCTCAACTATCCTACTTTTTGGGTGAACTGCTCAAGGGAGGCAGTGGCACAGAGGAGTTGGAACCGACCAAGGTTGTTGACATGGGGATGATCAACCAACTGCTATCCGATCCGGTCACTCCAACAAAGGGGCAGAAAAGAAAAACCGATCAGACTGATCCTTCGGACCGACCTCAAAAGAAGGCAGTCACAAAGCCCCAGACTCCAACAATTTTGGAAGCGGTCGTAGAGCCAACACCGCCAACGAAATCTGAAGTGGCCATCAACATTATCTCTTCCATTCCTGAAGAGTCCGTTGCGCAGCCCGTAGCTGAGGATGCCGATGATGAACCGGTAACCACACTACCAGTTCAGAGGCATCCCCAGACCGGTGTGGAAATTACTGGCCAAGCTCTTGTACAAACCAAGAATAAGGAGCTGCTAAGTCCAGTACGGGAAAATATAGCAGAGACTGCCTTGGAGCTGACCTTGGCGGAAATAAATGAGAGAATAGCTGAGCCACTCTATGACTTCGATGAGTGGATGGCGGTCAGATGCACCCCATATAGTTCAAAGGTCCCAACCGCTCGACTATCAGCAGCCAAGAAGACTGAGGGCTTGCCGATGAAAACTTTGAAAACGAAATCGGTCTGGGATCTTCTTCATTCAAGGGAGCTGTATCGGATTCATATGACCATACCAGCATTGCTTCAATATATACAAATAAGGTAGAATGGATTGAAGAAGGATTACACACTGCCACTGGAGATGAAGATTATTAACCGGTTGGAGCGAGAATATGCCAGTTTGGTGCTAAGGCATAATCAATTAGCACCATCAGAACTGATATACACCGGTCCTTCATCGTCTAAAGTGGGCAGTATGGGATCTGACGCGCCAATTCAAATGATCATCCAAGAAGCCGAGACTGCTCGTCATTCAGTACCTACCGGCTATGATTTGGATGTGCTGGCGGAACTTGAGAAGGACGTTTACTGCATCGCTCGAGAAGCACAACCCGAGGTCGAAGCTGCTGCTCGCACTACACCCTTTGAACTGGCTTTTCTAACCCAACTGGAGGACGAAGTTCTAACTATTGCTCGAGTAGTTCGAGTAGAAGCAGTGCAGTTTTCTTCGGGAGATCCTAAACCGGTTACACCTCAACAAGAACCGGTTGTGTCTCCTCTGACTGTTGCTCTTCTCAATCCAGAGCCAAGTCCAATAAGGAATGAATATATCCCAGAAAAAAGTCCCCCAAAGTCTCCTCCAAGAGTTCAAGAATCCAGTCCACCGGTCCAGACTTCCCCTCTTTCAATGGATGGTACCAATCAGCCTCAAAATCCGGTACCCACCACGGAGGCCTCGTTTCAACGAATCAACCGAAAACTTCATCAACAGGAGTTGATTACGAAGGCCTTCTATTATGATATCAAAGGGCATTTGAAGCAGCTGACAGTTGACCAGTCAGAACTCAGAGCTGATATACAAAATGCAGAGACAAATCTTAAAGCTCAGCTCAACGCCATGTCTCATCAACTGAATGAGATCGTGACCCATCTTTCACAAGGTTCCGATCCGGTCTCAGGTGGTGACAAAAAGGGGGAAAGTACAAGGAAATATCATCGGTCTTCACATCACTCCAAAAGCAGCTCGCGGCAGCCCTCTCCACCTAGAGCAAACACGATGTCAACACTAAGGGTGCTGTAAACCGATGCGGTTCGTGCCAGGCAAGAAGAGATCTTGATACCAGATGAAACACTGCCCACCATGGGAAGTATAAGAGGAATCCGGGCACATCCAACTGAGAAGATCTATAACCCTCAAACCTTAAGGTCGATCGCATGCAACATAACGTCGGATCAGTTGAGTCATCTGACCGTTATGCACGATCAGAAGAGTAAGCGTCTTGCCATGGCCAAAATTCAGAAAGAACTGGAGAAAACTGCTAAGGAGAAACCGGGATCAGACCGATGACTGGCTGGACTAGTGATATGAGTAGAGGGATAAGGACTTGTAATAGATTGTACATTCAAAGCCTTTTTGAATAAAAAATTCTTTTTACAGTCTTGTTTCCTTTTAGTTTTGTCAACCACCAAAAAGGGGGAAATTGATAGATCAAACCGGTAAACAAATCAGTTAAGGTTTTGGCGGTTAACAAAGTAACCGGTCTCGGATACGTCTAAAATATCGGTCCTTATGCCAAATAATACCGGTCTTGAAGACCAGTCACAAGATCAGATACCGGTCATGACGAAGCAAGAAGATCAGACCGGTCAATGATACGATGACAATCGATCCAAATGTACCGTTGAAGATTCAAATATCAAGAAGGTACAAGAGATCTGCAGTACAACAGTAAAAGATCACGCAAGGTCAAGACTTGCATAAAAGAAGACATGAAAACAATACTGCTGATACTTCGCGCTAGACTGCACCTTTGCCGAAAGAGGAAAGATCATCAATGCGGTCTGCGCAGCCATTTAATGAAGATGACCCACACCCAAGCAACGGTCACAAGTTCAAGAGACGAGTATAAATACGAGCCTCTCAACATTCGTGACGGGTGTGAAGATTACAACGAAAATTCAAATCCACAAGCATTCAAACCAAAAGCTCAAATCGAGTCTAGCTAAAAGTTAGCAGAGTATTGTTGTTATAGTTCTTCACAAATACCGGACTGTAATAAGCTGGTATAACTAGGTGGACTGTAAAAAGCTGCCTAAGTTTGGTTGCTAGGAGTTTAGTTAGCTGAGTATAACTAGCGAGTTATAGCTGTGTAAGTCTAGCTAAGGAAGGTTGTATACCGATGTGTATAAACCGAGTCTTCTAGTGATACCTTCCTGCTGGGAAGAAGGGGAGACGTAGGAGATTTTAACTCCGAACTTTTATAAACAAGTTCTCTCCATACAAACCGAAATACACACCGTCTCACCCCAGTTCACCACTCGAACCGGTTTGAATTCCGCATCAACCGGTCGGTGAAGGTTCAGTAAGCGAAAATCGACAAGTGTTTATTCAACCCCCTCTAAACACATACATCAATCCTAACAATTTGTTTTTTAAAAATAAGAAGTTCGGTCCTAACATTATTGAAAAATGTTCAGTTCCATGAACAAAGTTATTATTTTTTATTTTTCCTTACTTTTACCGATTCAACGAAGGGTGATCGATCGGCTGTCTTTATGCACTTAACTCTTTCTGATCAAATGAAATATTATTTTACATAAAAAAGACTCATTCCACGCGCTTCATTTCACTCTCTGCATGAGTATAAATACTGCAAACTCACTCCCTTTTATCATCACCGATAAGACAAATGCCATGATAATAATAATGTCTAATAAAACCACACAACAAAGCCTCCTCACCATCTCCGCCGTCCTCCTCCTAATCACCGGCCTCGGAACATGCCATGAACAGCAAGACGGCCACACTTTCTCAAAGCCCGTCTCGAAATCCCAAATGGGTCGCCGCGAGAAGCTCAGCCACCTCCGCTTCTACTTCCACGACATAGTCACCGGCCAACGCCCCACTTCCATCATAGTCGCCTCAGGGCCCAAGACCAGCTCCTCCCCGACGGGCTTCGGGTTCATCGCCGTCATCGACGACCCGCTGACCCTAACCCCGAATGTAACTTCAAAGACCGTCGGGAGGGCGCAGGGGGTGTACGTATCGGCGGATATGAGCAACGTGGGGCTTATGATGTCGATGAACTTTGCCTTTACGGAAGGGAAGTTTAATGGGAGCGCGCTGAGCATCATGGGGAGGAACCAAGTGATGGACGAGGTGAGGGAGCTGCCCGTGCTCGGCGGGAGCGGCGTGTTTAGGTTTGCGAGGGGCTATGCTCAGGTGAGGACGCACTGGCTTGATATGAAGACTGGCGATGCTGTTTTGGAGTATAATGTTTATGTTTCTCATTACTGACTCTCTAATAATGTAGTAAAAGTAGTTTCAAATGTAACGCTGTAAGTACAATGAATTATTCCCACTGTATTTTATATCTTAGAATTAGGGTTTTCACTTTTAATAGCTTTTCCAAACAAGACAACATCATCACTGAATTAGCTGCATTATCTTATTCAGAAAGTGCTTCTCCACTCACGTGATCTTTCATCCAAAAAGGTGGTTTTCTTTTTCTGCCTTCATCATATACATGCTTCTTATGGACTTTGATCTTTGTAATTCTCAGAAGAAGAGAATAACTTTGTCGTATATTATTCATCAATCGTACGCAGTGTTGCATGATTTAGCACCCAACTTTCCGACCCGGACAGTCAATCAAGCACATAATTTCTTTGAGATAGGAAGATTCCTTTCTAACTACACTACTAACTCAACTCCTTAGAATTATTTTTACATCCCCAAAATCACTGGTATGAATTCAATATGAAAAAATGTTGGAGGTAATATGATGATAGATATTGAAAACGGAATCAAAACACTTTTATTACTTACGAACAAACGAGAAACAGGGACTAAGACGAACTAATAGCTTTTCTAATAGCCAAACCGAAAGTATTAACTACGGTCCTCAAGGTTCCTAGAATCCAAAAACGTTAAAGACTATACTAATACTCTTTTTATATGAAAAAATATAAGATCCCTAGTAAATTGGAACTAACTACATATGAAATTCCAAATAACTAAACAAAGTCGGTTGACGTTCACGGCCTTGTACATTGCTAGGGCCGGTTTTTAATTTTGGTGGCCCAGTGGTTTTTTAAGAAAATGAGGTTCTATATAAAAACATATTAAAATTTCTGTGGGTCTGTGCAGTGAGCCAGGATGCACATGCCCAAATTCGGCCATGTATATCACATGTCACAGCGGTGAGTGTAGCGTGAGTTTGGTTTTCTGACCCTCTGACTTCGTTCACGGCCTCGTGGTCCCTGCTTCACAGTCGTGACCCTAGCAGAGTTTTACCTTTGTTCACGGCTTGGTCTCTCGGCTCTTCATGGTCGTGACACTTCTGCGCCGCGGGGGATGATTTGCTATGCGTTTGGTCACGGCCGTGATCCTCCCTGCTCGTGGCCGTGACCTCTTTCTCCCCCTTTGTAACAAAAGACGACTTCCAAGACGAAATTCCACTTAAGTCACTACACGTGTGATTACAATATCATCCACATATACAACTAAATAGAATATTACCTCCATCAGATTTTCTGTAGAGAATAAAATGATCCGACTTTGCTCTTCGACATCCCAAACTTGCTAAATTTTTTTAACAAAGCCCAAGACTTTGGTTCAAGCCATATAGAGATTTTTTTTTTTGCAGACAACAGACTTTTCCATTCTCTCCTGAGCAACAAAACTAGGAGGTCGATCCATATATACATCATTTTAAGAAAGGCATTGTTTCTGTATAACTAATGCAGAGGCTAGTCATACGTTACTGCAAGGGAAATAAATAAACTGACAGAAGCAAGTTTAGCCACAAGAGAAAAAGTATCATGCTAGTCTGCTTCATAAGTCTGAGCATATTCTTTTGGCCAAAAAGTCAAACTTTTAATCGAGAATAAGCCATCAAGATTAAATTTGACAGTAAACACCCATTTACATTCAATATGTTGTTTATCTGCAGGTAAGATAACCAAAGTCCATGTACCATCACTAGTACAAATTATGGTATAAGCCACGACACTATATGCGTCGGTTACTAAAACACCGAAGCCTATAATACACACAGTGGCAATTTGGTTATTTTTTTAAAGTTTGGTTTATTATAGGCGATGGTACTATGGTAACAACCGTCGCCTATTGCTTCATTTATCCATTATAATAGCAACTGTTGTCTAAAATTAGTTATGAGCTACGGTCTACAACCGTCGCCTATAGCAATATTATGTGCGTCGGGGTTCTGAGCGTCGCTCAGAAACCGTGCATGTACCCCATAGTAACCTTGCCTATTACCTATTCCATATTACTGCATTGGCATCTAGAGAATTCAGTTCCTCAAAAATAACATTCTTCTATTCAGAATGAGCTAATGTCATTTTTGTTGTTTTAAGTTTGTGTGTGTGCTTCGACTGTTGTGTGTGTACTGAAGGTGAGGACGAATTCAAAAATATTTTTCCCTATTGCAGACTCACACATGAGCTCTCTAGCTCTTTACTTTGTATTACACGCACACACATCAATTTTTTATTTTCTCTGTTCGCTCAAGAGGAATGACGTGAGGTGCTTCTTAAAATAACTTTGCTTTGCTTACTCACCTATCGATTACATGCACACAATACCTATTTATAATACAACACAATAACTAGATTACAAAGTCATTTTTTATTTCTCTACTCCCAAAATTTTCAAGGGTGATCATCTTTAATTTTTCTTTATATCTTATTTTCAAATCTTCAGCCACCCTTGCTTGACCTTTTGGATCCCTATCCATGCTTGGTCTCCAATCCTTTTTTTTTCCTTTTTCTTATTGTGGGGTCCACTATGAGATTATCCAATAAATTCTCCCTTAATGTCAAAGTGTTCTGATCTTTCGTCATTCCTTGAACTTAACTCTTTTCCGTCTGTCGTACGTCGCGGCTCACCACTTGTCGTCAATAAATGCCTTCGAACACTTCGCTTCATTACTTACCTCTCGGGTTGCTTTATATGTCTCTTTATCGTCAATATGCTCTTTCGCAGCTGGTCTGCTTCTTAGTTCTTGATCAACCACAAGTTTCCCTTCTTGGACCGCCTTCGCCCTTTGGCTCGCTTCTTCTAACACGTTCTTCAATTCAGACATCTCATGTATAACCTCTATATTGTTCTCGAATCTCAACACTCCCAAAATTATCAACTTCTCACCGGTGATGTAATAAATATTTTTCTCTTCTTTCTTCATCCTCGTGACGTAGTCCTTTAGGCTCATCAGCTTGTCGTTAGAACCTGTGTAATGAACCTTGACTTCATCGTCATTTTCGGGCGTGTCGAATCCTTTATCCTTCTTAACAAGTTTGTTGGGGAGCTTATCCTTGTCGTAGATCCGATTCCTCAAGTTGTTCATGTAGATCTTGAGGATGTTCCCCGCTTCGATCATTCCTTCACCTTCTTGTCTTTCTCGAACATCGTCTCGTAAGTTTCTATGACTTTCTCGGGTATTATATTTAGCCTCCTCCGGCGACATGGCGTCGTCGGCCTTATTTTCATCTCATCGGCGTTCTCTGATGCCTTCGCATCGATCTCCTTGACATTCTCAGGTGGTTGTCGTGGCGGCATTTCTTTAATCGCCTTCTCTTTCTCGGCTCTTGGTTCTCTCCTCGAGCAGCAACTTCTTCAACTTGTTGGGGCATCAGCTTCTCTCTGATGTCTTCCGTGTTTTTTTTTTTGTCTTATCATCGACATCGCTCATTTTCTCAAATGTCGTGTAGTCATGCTTAGTCTCCATGGCCTTCTCGTCGACGCACTTAGCTTTCTCAGCTATTACGTCGACATTTTTCTCTTCCTTTACGGGCTCTTTGCCCTTTGGAGATTCTTCCTCTAATTTCTCTTCATCGGCTTTAGTCTTTGACGCTTCGCCTTCTTCTTTTGCCTCCTCGAGTTTAACGGGTGGTTCACCTTTTTTTCTTTTCATCCACCGGCTTTGGCTCCTCAGCATGATCTCTAACATGCTGTCTCTCAATGCCACGGCCTACGTCTTCCCGTTTGCATTTTCCTTCTATCTCTTTCTCGTCTTCAGAGAACTCGATATCATCGTCCTCTTTCGTCGTCTCAAGTTCGCTTTGATTTTGTAGCTGAACTTGTTTAGTACGATCAACGTCCTTATACGCTTTCTCATGTAATTCCCCGGTTTCCTTCGATGTTCTAGCGCCAGCTATATTCACACAATTTGCTTCGTCTACGGCAGCGTAGATGGTGGTGAGAGTGATCGTCTCTTGCATATGGGAGTCTTTAAACGACTTGAACTGTGATGTTGTATACCCGTTGGTATTTTTCGGTTTAGCGTACCCGACTTTGATGATTTTCCATACTCCTTGCGATTTGAGCAGAGCTTTCATTTCGATAATTTACTTTTCACAGTTACTTTTGGTGAACTGCGGGATTGATACTTGGTCACCTAATATCCACATCGTCACCATTGGCACCTTCAGCTCCATCGACACCATCGCTTCTATCGATACCATCAGCTCTGATACCATTTTGTTGTTTTAAGTTTGTGTGTGTGCTTCGACTGTTGTGTGTGTACTGATGGTGAGGACGAATTCAAAAATATTTTTTCTCTATTGCAGACTCTATAGCACATGAGCTCTCTAGCTCTTTACTTTGTATTATACGCACACACATCAATCTCTTATTTTCTCTGTTCGCTCAAGGAGGAATGACGTGAGGTGCTTCTTAAAATAACTTTAATTAGCTTACTCACCTATCGATCACATGCACACAATACCTATTTATAATACAACACAATTACTAGATTACAAAGTCATTCTTGATTTCTCTACTCTCAAAGTTTTCAAGGGTGATCATCTTTGATTTTTCTTTATATCTTATTTTCAAATCTTCAGCCACCCTTAGCTTGACCTTTTGGATCCTTAGCCATGCTTGGTCTCCAATTTTCCTTTTTTTTTTATCGGTTTCTTATTGTGGAGTCCACTATGAGATTATCCAACAATTTTCGTGATTTTAGTTTATTTATTTATTTATTTTTTTGAACTGAAGCTCTGATACCCCAATTTGTTGGGGACAGAAGCTCGGAAGTATAGATACCGAAAAATATTTAAGAATCGCAGTGCTATTGCACCTAATTTATTTTATTATTTTATTATTTTATTGCTGCTTGATGTCCACTACGATTGCATCTACTAATAAATATAGATGCTTCTAAGTTAGAACTACAAAAAATATTAAATAGTACTGAATATTATTAGAATAGATAATTGACCATCGCAGAATATGATTGGTCTACTTAGACTGTTGTTCTTCTTATATGATACAATGGACTTATTTATATTGCAAATTCCAATTTCCAACCATAGTAGCTGCTTATTGACTCTAGGACTAGAACTTAGACGATGGTGTTTAGCAAATTGACAAGACTCGCAATCTAATGAATTGAATTGATGTGTGAAATCTGAGGATACACACGTTTTTACTCCAAAAGTTCAGAGTTTGACATTTGCTTTACTTGTTGTAAAAAGAGCAATAACATGGACAAATTGCGTTTCACTATATATTTAAGCTAAGTCAATCTGGCACTCATCTGCGAATATTGTAACAGAAACTTTAGACGTGGATGGAATATGGGCAAACTGAGCTTCCTATTAATGCAGCTTCTTTCAATCTCGCTTGATATGACTTGGTTTGTGATAATAGTATTTCCACCATTGTTTTAGTGTTGTCTTCCTACTTCAGACGTGGTATTACTGCTAATGAGAATACTATTACGCTGAGTAGAAAGAAAAGATAATGTATTCTCTCTACAAAGAACTCTCCCAGATGATCTTGTAGACAAGAAATTTCTAAATTGGAAAGAATTACTTAGCAGTATTTCGGTGTTCCTTCACTTTAGCATTGAAGGAAAGCAACATATCGAGCTCTTCATAAGTTATCTTTTAGTCCATTAAATAGTTGTTGAGAGAATTAATTCCTTTATCAACCCTATAAAAATTCCTTCAAACCTCATAGATACAAGAGAAAATCCCTTTTCCAGAATATAAGAGTTGCAAATAGTTCATCTAATTGTTTCACTGTAACTACGTTTGTTGTTGCATCTAGCCCCTACTCCACCATTTTGTCGGGGGAAAAAAAAATAATCCATGAGCATTGTCCAATGATCATAGTGTCTATAAAACTGTTGGGTTTTTGCCTTTTGGGCCTTTGGGCCCAAAAGTGGGTAATTGGCCCAAATGTCAAAAACAGATCGGTTTTATTAAATCGAGATGCCGTCGTTAATCGTAACTTGAAATTGATGAAAGATTCATAATCTACGTTTCGAGAGGAATCTATCGAATATTAATTTGCTCAAAACCAATATCGGGTGAATGAGAAATTAATTTTTAATCTCGGCCCAAAAATATTAATGAATAAGATGATGGTGTAAAAGAGGGGATCAAAAGTCCCACATTGGAAAAACACCTCAAGTTTTTCCACTATATATATAGATACACATCATAAGTCATCAAACAATTGGTGAGCCCAAGGAGATGGGTTCAAGGGCCCGTGAGCCCGAACCCAAGCCCAAGCCCAAACTCGGAATTAAATTTATGCTCCGGTGACGTGGCACCGATGATGACGTGGCACCGGTGGTGACGTGTCGTCTAGGTGGCAAGGTGGGGCGATGACGTGTCGTCCACGCGGCACGTAGTGTGGCGATGACGCGTCAGTATTGGTGACGTGGCGGGCTTGATGACGTGTTAGTGACACATAGGCGAGAAGGACGACGTGGCGCTGATGCGGCGCCACGTGAGACGACGATGAGGTGGATCGACCCATTGGGTCGATGGGGCGCACCGGTTCGCGAATAGAGAGTGCCATTGGGATGCCCGACCCGACTCGAAACCTGCAGTTCGGTCCGATGGGTCGCATCAGATGGGGTGCGATCTGGATCGTTGGATCCAGATCTGACGGCTCAATCAAATCTGATCAAATAGGCAACAGTTGTGACTATTCACAAAACAGCCCATGCCCAGAAGTTGCAGCTCTTTGCAGATTCGCCCCAGCTCACTTGAAAACCTATAAATAGCCCCCAGAAGCATTGAAAAAAAATATATTCAATTCACTCTGCATTAGAAGATAGAGCATTCAAGTCCTAGAGTTAAGAAAAGCAAGAAAGACCCGAGTCTTTGATTAGATTCGCCGAAAATTTTGGTTCGTTGTGCAACGATCAAAATTCCGAAGTCGTTGTATCTTCGGGACGAATTGCGTAAACCCGAAGCACTGAAATACGGGGCAATAACGTCTTACGGACAGCGTACGTAGTACGTGCCTCGACTTCACTCTAACAAAGTTGTTCGAAGTTTTGCAGCCACCGACCAGACGATCTACACGAGAAACAACAATCGTAAGACGTTACTCTGTCTGATCGATGGCCAATATTTCGGTTGCACTACCGCTTCCCACCGGCTCCAGCCATGCCGAAAGACCGGCGAAATTCAACGGAACCGAGTTCAAAAGGTGGCAACAGAAGATGCTGTTTTACCTGACGACACTGAACCTGGTTCGCTTCCTAAAGGAGGTTCCGCCCAAGGTGACGACAGACGCCCAGATTCTTGGGAATGTTGAAGATGCTGAGAATGAAGAAGACGCTGCACCTGTGGTCAATCCACAGTACGTGCAGGAAAAGGCAGTGTTAGACGCATGGAATCATAATGATTTCATGTGTCGTAACTACATTCTGAACGCCCTCGAGGACTCCCTATACAACGTCTATGCAGTGTCTACGACTGCGAAAGAGTTGTGGGACTCGTTGGACAAGAAGTACAAAACCGATGATGCCGGACTAAAGAAATTCATAGTCGGTCGGTTTTTGGACTACAAAAGGACGGACTCCAAACCAGTTTTGGATCAAGTCCGGGATCTGCAACTTATCGTCCATGATATCCATGCGGAAAATATGCAGATCAACGAGTCCTTCAAGGTAGCTGCAATCATCGAGAAGCTGCCGCCTTTGTGGAAGGATTTCAAGAACTACCTCAAGCACAAACACAAGGAAATGGGGCTTAAGGACCTGATTGTGAGGCTTCGGATCGAGGAAGATAACCGGAGAATCGAGGCCCAGAACAAGAGGGGCAACATAGAGGCACGAGCGAACTTGGCCGAGTCAGGCATCGGCAAGAAACGCAAGCGGGTGAATACGTCACAAAACCAGCAGAAGCCGAACTCTAACAAGATAAGAGGCAACTGCTACAACTGTGACAAACCCGGACACATGGCGAAAGACTGCCGACAGAAGAAAAGGATCAAAAGGAACCAGACCCACTTGTCCGAGGCAAAGCTGGCATCAGATCTGTCGGAGTTAGACCTCGCCGCGGTCGTATATGAAGCCAAGGTAGTGGAAAACCCAAGGTCGTGGTACATCGACACCGGAGCAACGCGACATATCTGCTCCGATAAAGATATGTTCTCCGACTACATCCCGATCTCCGGAAGAACGCTATACATGGGGAACGCGACAACTTCACCAATTGTAGGATTGGGAAGAGTGATCCTCAAGATGACCTCGGGCAAGGAGATAACACTGGTGGATGTGCTGCATGTTCCGGACATCCGCAAAAATCTAGTCTCCGGCTCCCTCCTGTGCAAGGCCGGATTTAGACAAGTGTTTGAGGCCGATAAGTATGTACTGACCAAGAATGGTCATTTCATAGGCAAGGGCTACTTTGAAAAGGGGCTCTTTAAATTAAGTGTAATGCCTGTAAAACGCGAGATTAAGCTCGCTAGTAATAAAACAAGTTCTTCTTACTTGGTTGAGTCTTCTAGTTTGTGGCATGACAGATTAGGACATGTTGGTTTAAACAAACTTAAAAAGTTAATAAGTTTAAACATGATTCTTCAAATAGAAATAGACTCACAACAAAAGTGTGAGGTCTGCGTTGAGGCAAAGATGGTGAAAGCACCATTTTTCTCCGTCGAGAGAAGTAGTTCACCTCTAGAACTGATCCATACAGATATATGTGATCTGAAGTTCGTGCAGAATAGAGGTGGAAAAAAGTATTTTATCACTTTTATTGACGACTGCACAAGATTCTGCTACGTTTATCTCTTAAGTGGCAAAGACGAAGCTCTTGAAGCCTTTACGAGATATAAGAGTGAAGTTGAGAATCAACTCAACTCAAAAATTAAAATAATTCGGAGTGACAGAGGAGGGGAATACGTGGCGCCGTTCGAGGAATTCTGCAAAGAACATGGCATTATTCATCAAACAACCGCGCCATATTCACCTCAGTCAAACGGCGTTGTTGAACGCAAAAATAGATTTCTAAAGGAGATGATGAATGCTATGTTGATCAGCTCAGGGCTACCACCGAACTTGTGGGGGGAAGCCATCCTATCAGCAAATCGCATTCTAAATATGCTGCCACACAAGAAGAGGGACCAAACTCCATACGAGTTATGAAAAGTTAGGAAGCCGACCTACAATTATCTTAAAGTGTGGGGGTGCCTAGCAAAGGTCGAAGTACCTAAATCGAAACAGGTTAAAATATGACCTAAGACTGTTGATTGCATTTTCATTGGATATGTTAATAACAGTAGTGCATACAGATTTCTGGTGCACAAGTCAAAAATCCCTGATATGAACGCAGGGATGATAATAGAGTCGAGGAATGCAATATTCTTCGAAAATATCTTTCCAAATAAGGAAAGAAAGGAGATAAGTTCTGGGAAAAGAACTCACGATGCCATTGAAAGTTCACCTCAAGAAAATGGGGAACTAAGACAAAGTAAGAGAAAGAAAGTGGTCAAATCATTTGGACCCGACTTTCTGACGTATATGATGGACGATGAACCCCGGACATTGCAAGAAGCCTTGTCCAGTCCAGAAGCTCCGTTCTGGAAAGAAGCTATCAATAGCGAAATTGAGTCTATCATGCAAAATCATACTTGGGAGCTGGTAGATCTCCCGAAGGGGTACCAACCTCTAGGGTGCAAGTGGATCCTTAAAAGGAAACTTAAGACCGATGGGTCGATCGAGAAATATAAAGCTCGACTAGTCACTAAGGGGTTCAATCAAAAAGAAGGTTATGACTTCTTCGATACCTATTCGCCTGTAACAAGGATAACGTCCATTCGGGTTCTCGTGGCTATTGCAGCATTGTATGACCTCGAGATACACCAAATGGACGTGAAGACAGCATTCCTGAACGGGGAATTAGAGGAAGAAATTTACAGGAAACAACCCGAAGGGTTTGTAGCTCTCGGGTAAGAGAATAAAGTGTGTCGTCTCGTGAAATCACTTTACGGGCTTAAACAAGCGCCGAAACAGTGGCATGAGAAATTCGATATGACTATGTTATCGAATGGATTCAAGATAGAAGAGTGTGACAAATGTGTTTACATTAAAGGCACACCTGAAGAATTTGTGATTGTATGTCTTTATGTAGACGACATGCTGATCATGGGAAACACTCACAAAATAATCGTGAACACAAAGAATATGTTGAAAAATTATTTCAGCATGAAGGATATGGGTTTGGCCGATGTCATATTAGGGATAAACATCTCTAAAGTGCCCGAAGGAGTTGTACTAACACAATCTCACTATGTCGAGAGCGTGTTAAAGAAATTTAAAGCCTTCGATGATCCTCCGGCAAAGACACCTGTGGACGTAAATCTGCATTTGGTCAAAAATAAAGGAGAGCCTATATCGCAACTCGAATATGCTCGGGTGATTGGCAGTTTGATGTATCTGTCTAACTGCACTCGACCTGATATAGCATATTCAGTCAGTAAACTTAGCAGGTTTACTAGTAACCCAGGTAACAGCCACTGGATGGCACTAAAGAGAGTGCTAAGATATCTAAAGTACACCATCAATTATGGCATACTCTATTCAAGATATCCCGGAGTTTTAGAAGGATACTGCGATGCAAATTGGATATCTGATAGTAAAGACTCCAAATCCACGAGTGGTTACGTATTTACCATCGGTGGAGGAGCAATTTCCTGGAAATCCTCCAAACAAACGTGCATAGCTCGATCCACGATGGAATCAGAGTTCATTGCATTGGACAAAGCCGGCGAAGAAGCTGAATGGCTTCGAAATTTTCTGGAGGATATTCCTTGCTGGAACAAACCTGTGCCAGCAATAATGATACACTGCGATAGCATGACTGCTATCGGCAGAGCACAGAGTTGCATGTATAACGGTAAGTCTCGACACATACGTCGGAGACATAACACCGTAAGACAACTAATCTCTAGTGGAATAATCTCCATTGACTATGTGAAGTCAAAAGAGAACATAGCAGATCCTTTGACGAAAGGCATCGCCAGAGAACAGTTAAACACCGCAGTAAGGGGAATGAGACTAAAAATCCACACACCAAAGAAATGGCACAGTGATAACTCAACCATGGAGAGTGGAGATCCCACAAACTTGGTTCAATGAGACAACTAAGCTGTGGCCGGTTCAATTGTATACTTGGAAAATCTAAAAAGTCCATTCTCGAGAGCTGCCCAAGTAATCTCTCGATGACGTGTGGTTAGGGTAAGCGTCAATGCTTTTAATGATGACTATACCAAATTGATGGAGTATTTCGAGCTACTCCATGATTAAGTCCTAATAGTCGGTCACCTATATAAGTGAGAAGTGGGGCCGCTTCAAAAGAAACACTTATGAATGGAGATACGGTCCAAGGCCGAAACGGACACAACGTGAGAATCAAAAAGAGATCAGATTCATCTTTGTGTGTATGTTGTTGTCTTGGTTTACACAAAAAGCTGCCAGTTCAAGACATCACGTTCACTAAGCAGCGAGTAAATCCGATAGCATTTCACTAGGGAAGGTTCAAAGCCACAGGCTACCTATCTCGATGCACTGATGGATCGTCAGGACTTTCTTGCTAAGAGTCAGCATGCATAGCATTTGCATTAATTTTCATTCATGTGGGGAATTATTGGGTTTTTGCCTGGCCCAAAAGTGGGTAATTGGCCCAAATGTCAAAAATAGATCGGTTTTATTAAATCGAGATGCCATCGTTAATCGAAACTTGAAATTGATGAAAGATTCATAATCTACGTTTCGAGAGGAATCTATCGAATATTAATTTGCTCAAAATCAATATCGGGTGAATGGGAAATTAATTTTTAATCTCGGCCCAAAAATATTAATGAATAAGATGATGGTGTAAAAGAGGGGATCAAAAGTCCCACGTTGGAAAAACACCTCAAGTTTTTCCACTATATATATAGATACACATCATAAGTCATCAAACAAGTGGTGAGCCCAAGGAGATGGGTTCAAGGGCCCGTGAGCCCAAACCCAAGCCCACGCGCGCAGCCCGCAAGCCCAAGCCCAAACCCGGAATTAAATTTATGCTCCGGTGACGTGGCACCGATGATGACGTGGCACCGGTGGTGACGTGTCGTCTAGGTGGCAAGGTGGGGCGATGACGTGTCGTCCACGCGGCACGTAGTGTGGCGATGACGCGTCAGTATTGGTGACGTGGCGGGCTTGATGACGTGTCAGTGACACATAGGCGAGAAGGACGACGTGGCGCTGACGCGGCGCCACGTGAGACGACGATGAGGTGGATCGACCCGTTGGGTCGATGGGGCGCACCGGTTCGCGAATAGAGAGAGCCATTGGGATGCCCGACCCGACTCGAAACCCGCGGTTCGGTCCGATGGGTCGCATCAGATGGGGTGCGATCTGGATCGTTGGATCCAGATCTGACGGCTCAGATCAAATTTGATCAAATAGGCAACAGTTGTGACTATTCACAAAACAGCCCATGCCCAGAAGTTGCAGCTCTTTGCAGATTCGCCCCAGCTCACTTGAAAACCTATAAATAGCCCCCAGAAGCATTGAAAAAAAATATATTCAATTCACTCCCTGCATTAGAAGATAGAGCATTCAAGTCCTAGAGTTAAGAAAAGCAAGAAAGACCCGAGCCTTTGATTAGATTCGCCGAAAATTTTTATTCGTTGTGCAACGATCAAAATTTCGAAGTCGTTGTATCTTCGGGACGGATTGCGTAAACCCGAAGCACTGAAATACGGGGCAATAACGTCTTACGGACAGCGTACGTAGTACGTGCCTCGACTTCACGCTAACAAAGTTGTTCGAAGTTTTGCAGCCACCGACCAGACGATCTACACGAGAACCAACAAAAACTTTGTAACAGCTCGTTGCACTAATGATCTTTTTATTGCCAACTTTAATAATTCACGTAGAGATCTGCTTCTTTCGAACTCTACCAGGTCCCATAAGCAGCCCTTGAAACCAAATGGTAAATGCTAAAAACACTTTGAATATAGATAAACTCGAAATTGCACATATATTAATCACTACAAAAATGTTCGAAAAAAGCGACGTAATGTCCGACAAATAAACCGTCGCCAAGTTTGCGATTACGTTTAGCGACGTTTTTTCCATCGCGACGTAATATCCAACAAAAAAAATTTAAATAGGCGACATATAATCCCTCGCAACCTAAACAAACCGTCGCAATTAATACCGTATAGGGGTGTAAACGAGTCGAGCTCGCGAGCAGCTCGGTCAAAGCTTGATTCGAGCTCGGTCAAAATCGAGCTCGAGCTGGTTCTTTAACAATTGAGCCGAGCTTCGAGCCTATCATATCTGTGCTCGTGGCTCGTCGAGCCCTTATCGAGCCTACACTTTTATTTTTAAATTTATTAAATATTTATAATATGTATTAAAATAAGTATAATATATATTAAACTCGAGCTCGAGGCCGAATTCGAGCTCAAATACCTCAAATTACACTATCTTATCGAGCTTTATCGAGCCAAGCCAAACTTTATTGTTTTTAATCGGGTCGAGCTTGAGCTGAAATTTATCAAGCTTGATCGAGCTCGAGCCCAATAATACTTAATCGAGCCAAACTCGATTTGGGCCATGTTCGGGTTCGGCTCGACTCGTTTACACCCCTAATGTCGTCGCTAAAGATGACAGATTGTGATTCAGATAAGATCAAGTTTGGCGACGGTTTTTTCGTCGCCGTATTTAGCGACGGATAAGATAAGGTGACACTGACACGATATTCGTGGAATACTTTATGTATTTCTGACACCCTCTGTTTAGCGACGGAATTTCCGTCGCTTTTGTCTTTACACTGCGACGACTTTCAGTCGCAAATTTAAAGTCTATATTCGCGGCTTGCTTTTTTTGCGACGAAATAACCTTCGAAAACGTCCCTATATATAACACCAGTCGTTTGATAAATTGGTTCTCAATACAACGTGATATTACAAAAATTATACATGCATATATTATATATACACACATACATTACAATATATTATTTATATTATTTTACATGCACAAGAACAATAAATTATGAGAGGTACGAGAGGTTAGTCAAAAACCGTCAACGGATGTATGGGAGGAAAGATACCGAGTTATTTTAACGAGGAGTTAGCGATTTTTTGAATTCGCAACTTCTCAGAATTCGAAGAATCAGATACGTTGTCCATACAAAAAGTGTGTGAATCGCCAATTTCAACCTCCAATAGATGTCAATGTTCATATGTTGAAGAATGATTTTATTCCAATTATTACAATTGGATAGCACACGGGGAAGATTCATACTTGTCGTTTCAATCGACAGAAGGAGTTATTAGTTCAAGTTTTAATATCGAGGAAACGACTCATGTTGGCATGTGTCCTAATGTCGAAAATGTTGGTGCAAGCATCAAGAATTCAATTATGAACAAAACTATACGGCACCTACTAATTTTGATGTTGCGGAAAGTAGTTCGACGATTCTAACTGAGGAGACTATCACTAGTACAAAAAAGGGTATAGGCGAGGTTGTTTTGTACTATAGGCGACGGTTTCCCGGCGACGCCCAGAGCCCCGACGCTCATAACATGACTATAGGCGCCGGTTGTTAAGCGTCGCTCATACTTAGTATGGGCGACGGTTGTTATAACAACCGACACCTATTGTCACATTATAGGCGACGAGTGTTATAACAACCGTCACCTATTCTTAGTATGCGTGACGGTTGTTATAACAACCGACATCTATTGTCATATTATGGGCGACGGTTGTTACAACAATCGTCGCTCGTACCTTTTTTATTATTATTTTTAATATTTTTTTGATTTTTTAATATTGAATTTATTATATATCTTATAAATCGTGATATCAAAGTTTGACGAACAATGTTACAACCAACAAAATTTGACATACTAAATTATGATAATAACGTTAGTACAGTAATCTCTCCCCAAGGAGATTAATCCGACAAACTTATAGCAAAACATATTGAATTGAAAAAAAGGTCAAATGTAAGAACAACTGTGTAATTCTTAGACCCATTTGGCAATGAAATAGCAGAACCGCCCGAGACGGCGAGGTTGAGCTCGTCTTCCCTTGAAATCCCGAAAGAAGAAGCGTTGATTCGAATCTGAACCGAGAAAAGAAGACAACAATCCAACAAATATACACAACGATTGTTAAAATAATGATTACAAAACGTACCTGAAAATGAGAGATGACAACTACGGTAGCGATAGCAGAAGAGCAACGGAGAAATGACGGCAGAGACAACCATGCGAAGAGGGACATAAAAAACGAGCAGCGACTTTCAGGGGAGTGACGAACATCAGCGGAAGGGGCGGGAGCGGTGACGAGCCACTTAGGACGATGAGCTGAGACCCATGGACGACGAGCCTGATTTTTTCATTGAGTCATTTCGTCGAACACTTAACGACATAGTTCTTCATGGTCTGATTTTTTCAATGATTCATCGAACAGCTGAAGGGTATTCTTTGTTGGCTTCTTCGGTGGATGAAACTTCACAATCGAGATCAAAGAGAATAGAAGATAAAGAAACAAACATGGTTGAAGAAAAACCGCACACGTCGACCCATAGAAAGAAGCATTCGTACCTGGATTTAGGCGTCCATAAAGGCCTCAATCATCGAATTCGACCCTCCAACTATTATGGGCAGATGGGCCTTTTGGACAAACGGTAGGGTTGCGTGGCGAACGGAATCATGGGTTGTGTTAGGGTTTATAAACCCTAGCAGGTGGTGGGGTATGCCTCGTCGAACAGAGTGGCCAGGTCGATGGAGAGGCGAGACTCTCCCCTCCCTGTGGCGCTCATCACCGTCAACGCCACATTGTCCTTGTTGTAACTGAGCTACTGACGATCGGCTTTTCCATTGTGATTAGTGAGGTTTTGAAGTTTTTCATGGCATGTGTTTGTTATGAGAATAATGAGATCGTCGTTTTCTTATGCGGAAGAATATGCGACGGTTGTTACAATAACCGATACCTATATTTGTACTATAGGCGACGGTTGTTATAACAACCGACACTTATAGTATATTATAGGCGATGGTTGTTATAACAACCGACATCTATAATATGCTTTAAGCACTATAGGTGACGGTTGCTATAACAACCGTTACCTATAGTCAATCAAAAGTTGAAAATATTACCAAAAAGCCACCGCATGTATTATATGTGCCAGTTTTTTAGGAACCGATGCCTATAATATCGTCGCCTATAACATATTATGTACTAGTGTATATTTTGTAATCGCTTTGTGGAGCAATTGCGGACCAACGACACTCCACTGTACGAGGGCTCCAGTTACTCTCAATTGGCTGCGACTGCAGAATGGTCGAATATTAAGTCTGAAACCAATATATTTGCATCTTCATTTGACACCGTATTCGATTTTGTTCACAGGATTTTGCCAGCAAATAATAAATTTCCACAAAGCTATTATGAGACGAAGAAGACGATGATGGATTTCTCACTACCGATGGAACATATTGATTGTTGTCGGATGGGATGCATGTTGTTTTGGAAGAAAGAAGTCAATCTGTGGCGAATCCGAAGGCTGTGAGCAGTCAATGGCGAGGTGGATCCATAATGCAGATTGAACGGGAAGCTCGACTGGTAAGTTTTTTATATCATAATTTAACTTTGTCTTTTTCGATTTACAAAATTATTTATAAACTATTTAGGCATCAAGTTTGGTCGGGAGCCTACTACGACGGAGCTATTCGAGGATGCATGCGATCAAGGCGATTTTCGGGGTACCCGAGCCCAATCAATAGCGGTAATATATTTTTATCTTACACATTTTTAGTTATATTTTATTAATATAATTTTTCTATTCTTGTGATAGGAGGCGATGAATAATGCGATAACACAAAGTCAGAAAGAAACCGGCTCGGGATTGACTCCGGAGCAAATAACTGAAGAATACATTAGAGTTGCATGAGGAACGAGAGGACGTTTTTTCGGGGTTACTGAGACGATCCGTAGCAAAATGAATTTTGTTTCGACACACCGTTCGAGCACCCAATCAGTAAAATTAATATTGCATAAAAATTTACAATATTTTATTTATAACATTGTACTATATTATAATGCAGTTGCTTCCGTCCAAAAAGAAGTATCGAGGTTGAGGGCTGAGAGCTAAACGGTCAGACAAGGTATGACACAGATGAAACGAGGTATGACAGAGATGGAACAGAGGATGACTCAGAAGCTCGAAGAACTGAGTCAACAGTTTCAAGCCTCTCAAGGTCGGGCGAGTCCCTCACAGCCCCACACGAGTCCTTCACAATCATTTATCGATCCCTCACAGTTCTACCAACCGACTTTCAGCCTACGATTTTACCTCTTCAGTCGAAAATGACGATGTTTGGCTTGCAGTTGCAGCATAGGTATCAACAATTGGTTTATCCACAATTTCTCGGTCAATTTTTTTCCATTCCACCCACATTTCATCAAAATCCTGATAGTTCTCCTAGGCTTTCTAATACTCGATTAGGCGATTGATTTTAATTTTACGAAGTATTAGGTTTTCGTTGTAAATATGTTTATATTATAATTAATGAAATTTTTATTGTTTTAATTTTATTTTTCATATTTAATATTTGATAAATTATGATATTTAATTTTCAATAAATAGAAATATTTAAATTACTAATTTAATATTTATTATAATAACTATTTTACTAAATTTTTATTATATTAATTATTTCGAATAATATTTATTAAATTTTGAGTAATTAACTTTGCTACGACGGAACTTGCGAAGGAAACGTCGTCGCAAGTTTGCGACGATTAGTGCGATGGATTTTTCGTCGCCCAGCTTTGCGGCGGTTTTTTTTTCGACAACCTGATTGGCGACCACCATTTTTCGTCGCAAAATCAGCATGCGAGGGATTTTGTGACGGAATCGTCCGTCGCTGAATTGAATTTTTTTTTGTCATGAACGAAGAACATACTCAACTTTTGGACCTGAATAGAGCTGAAAGTTTGGACCTGAGCCCGTGGGTCGGCCCGAAAGAGTGGGCTTGGGCCTAAATTTTTAAAGCCCGAAATAGGAACGGACCTTTTGGCTCGGCGGGCCAATACAGGCCCGGTCTTTTTAATTTTTTTTCTTTTTGTTTTTATATGTAATATTTTATATAATTCAGTTTATCAGAAACAAATATCTTTTATGTATTTATTGGTATAATATCTAACAAAATTATGCATTTGTATTATTATTATTATATATATATATATATTACTAGATATAAATTATAATTAATAATGAATAATTAAAATGACTTTAATAATTAAGATTTTAAAAATTTAAAAAAAAATTAGGCCAGATGGGCCTGGGCCAGGCTGGCCCCACCCATCATACAATGGGCTAGGGCCTAGGTTTTTTAGGTCAGCGTGTAATCAGGCTGGCCCAGCCCGGTCCCTACTTTTTGTGCAGCCCGCTAAATCCGGGCCGGGCTATAAGTGACTCAGAAAACTTGCACTAAATCAAAAGTGACATATTAACAAAAGGTATTAAAAATAGATAAGGCCACGCCGTCGTGATAGAACTTGTGCGTATACCCTTGTAAAATAGATCCATGTAGAGCTGAAAATTGGGTCGGGCTGATGCCTTTGCAGGCCTGTGAATACTAGGCCCTAGCCCGTGGAAAGATGGGCTGGGCTGCACAGGCTGGCCCGACTCAAGCCCATTAGGCCTGTTTTTTTAATTTTTTTATAATAAAGTTTTTAAAAATTACTTAATTATTCATTATTTATTATAATTTATACCTAAGTATTATACACAATAATAAAAATACATAATTTAGAAAAAAAATTATATTTATATACGTATAAAATATATTTTTCCATTATAAAATTTAATTTTATAAAATATTTATAAATTATTAAAATAAAAAATATAAAAAGAGGTGCCCGCGGCCCACCGGGCCTGTTGGGCCAACCTAAAAGGCCCGCTCATATTTTGGACTGAAAAATTTTAGGCCAAGCCCGCTTTTTGGGGCCGGGCGGACCGGCTTACGAGCTCAGGCCCAAACTTTCAGCTCTCGGTCCATGCACCTTAATGTCAACTTTCAGCTCTAGGTCCATGCGCCTTAATGTCAACGTAATCTCAGATCTTGTACACTCGGAGATAAGTTGATAAAGGTTCGGGCGAAGAGATCCATAGTTCTCAAACGAAGTTAGTTTCCTACCAGAATATTTAGTTCGTAGAGTGGCTTTTGACTAAGAAAATGATGTCTTGTGTATATGTTAATAGAAGGGGCGTATTAGGGTTTTAGGTTTGCTGAAGGACTTGAGTTTTTCTTGATAAATTAAGTCCATTAAGCTGTTAAATAGGTTTTTTGCAAAGACCAATACAACCCATACAAATCGATCCAACTTGTCTATAAAATAATGTGAAAAATAATAAAATAGGCAATAAACTAATCATTAAACACGACGTCGCTGCGCTCTTAGGGGATGACCTAGCGGATAGATCCGCGATATTTCAATATAGAGATCGTCATGGGTTCGATTCTGCTAGAGATCTTGACTTTAATTGTTGGGTGAGAAGTGAAATATTCTCACATGGGCTCAGAGATCAGTCTCATCAGTACGCATGCCCAGTGTTGGAGTTGTGTGGGATAGCAAAAAAGAAAAAAAAAAAAAAAGAAAACAGACACTGCCCTAAGATTAACTGAAAAAGACCAACACAACATATAAAACTGTATCAAAAAATTAGTCCATAAAAGTGTCATAACCATTAATTTTGTTACTATTAAACGTGGTTGGTAACTAATGATTACAAAAATGTTATTCTAGTTTTAAACTAATTTAATTTAATTAATGACATAATTAAAAGGAAAGCAAAATTAGTCTGAAAATGCCTTAAAAGAAAAAAAAAATTGTAACCACCTATTTTTTTCCTATTATATAAGACACTTTTACTTTTTTTTCAATTGTCTTTATTACATTTTAAAGGCCGGTAAAGAGATCCAAATATTTTACGATGTATGGGGTGTAACCCAACTTCATTGGATTTTCGATACATTGTAACGACGTATCGAAAATCCAACGGAGTTAGCATTGATTTTCCTACATGCATATAATATAGAATAAGTCCTTGATTTATAAATCCCATTATATCGGTAGATTATTTGTAAAGGCATCAGAAAAAGATCCAACCTTTTTTTCTTTTTTACTAATTCTTTATTGCATTCAAGAAAAGAATGTTCAGTTTAACATTATTGTTTCCACGACAGTGCACACTTCAAGATCGCACCAAGATTTTTTGTCAAACTACTTTCAATTGTTTCTAATTAAATTAAAGATCATTTTATATAAATAGACTTTTTTTTTCTTTCTTTTGAGAAATATCCCTTCCCCGCTGCACCTTATTTCTTACATCCAAATTAAATTTAGTCTAAAACGAATCGGTATCTATATGACTATCGAACCATTTTTAACCGTTGAGATTATTTGTCTCACATTCAAAAACTAACTTCATCCGACTAAATATATAAATCAAAGAGGTCTATTCTTTTGTCAAAAACTATTTTTATTATATAACCCTCAACTTAACATGAACTAATCCTAATTTATGTATACCGTTTTAAGTTTACAATAATAATGAAAAATAAATAAAAGATAAAAATTGTCACTTTCTCGTCATCCGATCCTTGGACCCGTATAACGAGACTTACTCCACAGTTCAATATATATATATATATATATATAGATACAATTCAAAATGGTTCCTAATGTTTTTTCATGTGTACTAATTTAGTCATCGATGTTTCGTCTGAACTAATTTAGTCTCCAATTGTCGATTTTCGACCAATTTGATCATTCTATCTCGATAAACGTCAATTTTAATGGAAATCTCATATGTGTCTCACAATAAATCATGTGTGGGTCGATAAAATTGATATGTTTATTGAAATTAGGGCAGGAAACTAAAAATTCGATCTAGACATGATTCTCGTTAAAAATTGACGTTAATCGTGACGGAATGATCAAATTATTCCAAAATCGACAAAATCGAAGACTAAATTGGTTCAAGCGAAACGAGAGAATGACGTAAATAGTGCTATTTATAAAAATGGATTACAAAAATAGTTAACTTTTTACTACTATTACAAAACTAATCAAGTTTTGAGTTTTAACTATTATTATTTTTATTTTTCACCCAAATATTTTTAAAACTACAATTTTTTACTATTATTATCTCAAATGAGTAAATTAATTATTAATAATTATATTTTTAACTGGAAGATACTTTCAATATCATTTACAGTCCTGATACAATTAATCATATCCAAGTAAATTTTTAATTTTCTCCTCCTTTTAAATTTTGTATATCAATACACGTGAATAAAAACACAACTCAATGTTTTTAAGATGGATTAGAAGAAGCTTTAAAAGGAGTAATTTCTAGGAGCTTCATTGATGTGATTGTTTATTTACTTGAAGAGGTTAAGTACGTAACAGTTTTCCCCATACCCTTAGTTCTCAAGGTTCTGCATAATTAACTGAAAGTTGTGGATGATGAAGAAACGGTTATATGGGATTTCTTCGAATTACGCCTTTTGAACTTTAATTTTTTTCTCAAGATTATTTCTTGTCATTCAAATTCTTCGATTAATTATTTTGAAAATAACCAAATGTATTTTTTCTTTTGTTTTTAATGTAAAATATGTGCAAGAAGTTTACAATGGCTGAGTGAGAGGCTGAAACTCTAAGATTGTTATGAATATTTTTGGTGAACAGAGATGGCTTGTTCATTGTACTGAAGTGAAGAAATCTTAATTAAGCATTTTCATGGGTGTTCCCAGATATTACTTTATATATGTATGTTTAATTGTCCTAAACTTATATGTTCTGTGGTTTGAATATTGTGTGGTGTGGTTAAAAATATAATTATTAATACTTAATTTACTCATTTGAGATAATAAGAGTAAAAAATTTTTATTTTAAAGAGATTTGTGGTGAAAAATTAAAATAATAATAGTTAAAACTCAAAACTTGATTAGTTTTGTAATAGTGATAAAAAAGTTAACTATTTTTGTAATTCATTTTCTAAAATAACATTATTTATGTTATTCTACCTGAAACTAACTGATCCACAATATTAACATTGTGGAAATATATATATATATATAAACATACACAAAGCTTCTCCATCCAAGCTTTTATCACCCTTTTATCACCACTAAGACAACATCGCCGTGATAATGTCTAATAAAACCAAACTACAAAGCCTTCTCACTACCTCCGTCGTCTTCCTTCTCATCGTCAACCTCGGAACATGCCACGAACAGCAAGACGACGACGACGACTTCGCTTTCTCGAAGCCCATCTCGAGATCCCAGATGGGCCTCACCAAGAGCCGCGAGAAGCTCAGCCACCTCCGCTTCTACTTCCACGACATCGTCAGCGGCCACCGCCCCACCGCCGTCAGAGTGGCCGCAGGGCCCACGACGAGCTCCTCCCCGACGGGGTTCGGGTTAATCGCCGTCATCGACGACCCGCTGACCCTAACCCCGAATGAAACCTCAAAGATCGTCGGGAGGGCGCAGGGGGTGTACGTATCGGCGGATATGAGCAACTTGGGGCTTATGATGTCGATGAACTTCGCCTTTACGGAAGGGAAGTTTAACGGCAGCGCACTGAGCATCTTGGGGAGGAACCAAGTGATGAAGGAGGTGAGGGAGCTGCCCGTGCTCGGCGGGAGCGGCGTGTTTAGGTTCGCGAGGGGCTATGCTCAGGCGAGGACGCACAAGTTTGATCTCAAGACTGGCGATGCTGTCGTGGAGTATAATGTTTATGTCTTCCATTATTGATTATTTGCCTTTTAGAATTTATCTTTTTTTTTTTTTTATGGCATGGATTAACTCAGGGTTGTATTTGTATTGAAATGAAATGAAATGAAATTCAGGGTCAGTGTATTAAGCTTCGAGATTATCGACTTTGCTTGTCAATCTTGCTCGAAATATATTTATCAATATTGAGTTAAATGTTTAAAAATTTAGAATTAGAAAACGTAATTGAATTATATGATATTAGTGTTCGTGTAGTATGATTGCCTTCGAATTAGGTTCTTTCCTTAAAGTAAGAGCATTTTAGTTCTTCGACTGATATAAGGTGTTTTATCTTTTTACCGTAAATGTATATTTTGTTGAATTATGTTACTAAGGGTAAGCAATCGAATTACAAAATTAGTTAGGTCACCATTTTAGAAACAATATATATATATATATATATATATAATATTAGCCGATATTCCCTTTTATCATATTAGTATACATTTTTTATTTGGAAAAAATCAGTCATAAATCTTCAATTTTCTTGCCTAAAGTCCCCATCGTCCCTCGTTTTCCACCAAAGTCCAAATCTCCAAAAAGAAAACAATTTCAATCACTTATTAGTAACTAAGGTAAGGGTATTCATAGAATAAAGAAAAGCAATCAATAAATAAGTACACATATACTTAGGATCCGTTTCAAGAAATGTCTTCATCTTCACTCCTATTGATTGATTGCTTGCTTGACAACGAAATTAATGATGATGATGATGGATGCGCATATTCTTAAACGTAGTTTACTCTGACTTCATCTTAAAATTAATTGGTGTTAGAAAGATATATCTCTATTATTTAAATATTGAATCGAGCCAAGTTAGTTTCTCGATGTGGGACGAATAATCTCAATACGACCCCCTCACGTATGGCACGATTCAAAACCTAACAAGTGGACATATTAAATCGGATGACTGTGAGTCAAATAAGAATGTTAATATGCAGATCGAAACAGCTCTGATACCATGTTGAAATTGAAGAGTCATCCTAAAACTAATTGATGATAGAATGAGAGAACTTGTTTATTTATATATTGAATCGGATGAAGTTACTTCATTAAAGTTGATGCGTTCACTACCTAATTGTTGAAGTTAATTTGCTTTTAGACCAAATAAATATGTCGTAATTCTAGAAGATTGGCTAAATTTCTATGTAACTCTGTAAGAAAGCATGTCCATGTGTGTTTCTATGAGTGTGTTGTGGGCAGAGTAGACCGTGGGAACTTAAGAAGGCTGACAAATCTCCTTTCCTCGACAGTTTTTTCTTTCTTTCTGATTAGCTATTTAAAGGTTTATTCTTACCTACCCACTTGGGTTATAAACCCAAGTGGTACCCAAGTGGGTTAGAGTTGTGACACGTATCACACCTTCCCAATCAGTTATAGTTCAATTAAACTCAGACCGCTTTAATTTATACTACTATAGTACTATTTGTACTATAAAATACAAATACATAAATTTTAATTGTAAATTATTTTTAGGAAAAAATAATTTGTGAGGACATGATTATAATAAATCAAAAATTAAAGAGTAGAATGATAATTAGCTAAATTAAAATAAATAAGTAGTAAATAGACAAAATAGTAATTATACTCAGCTTTTCTCAACATAGCGGGTGTGATGGTTTTTATATATTAATTTTATTCATTATTTTATATTTAAAAAATTAATTTTGACAGACCAAATTAGACTGTTTTTAACTTGCCTTTAGCATTAATAAAATGGAATAGATATCGTAAAATGTAATAGGAATGTCTGATGGATCGGGCCAAACTGGTTCCGGGACGGATTAAATTGGTTTCAGATATCTTGTGGGTTTCGATTGTGATCTGCGACTATCGGATTGGTTCCGACCAGTGGCGGATTTATGTTATGGCCTGGGGAGCCATGGCCTTCCGCAAAAAATTTCGGAATTTTTAATACTGTATATAGTATTATCGGTTTTAGTATATATACATTTTCGTTCTTTTATGTTTTAGTAGGTATATAAATATATAATCTAATGATGAAGGTTTTATATATTTGGTCAATTGTTCGAAGAGAGAATATCAAAAATAGTGTTCTTTTTAATATTCAATTACAAAACTAGTTAACTTTCTACCATAATTACAAAACTAATCAAGTTTTTTAATTTTAGTTATTATTATTTTCATTTTGACCACAAAACTGTTTAAAATTATAATTTTTTTACTCTCATTATTTCAAATAAGTAAATTAACTATCAATAATTATACTTTCAATCACAATTTATTTTTAACTATTCTTCACTTTTGTATGGTGTTGATTATTAAAATTTATATATTATGTAGTATATCATTCCTTCATAATTATTTTTTTCTTTTATATTAATGGAAATATATCACAAGAAACTCGGGATAGTAAATTTGACGAATAAAACAGATGAAATTGAAAGCACGATTATTCTTCTCAATCATGATCAAAGTCAACAAAACCATACGAACAAAAAAGAAAAACAAATCAACATAGTTCATAAATATTTAAAACTTAAAAAACTTCAAGACCGAGCTCATCAGTGATCCTCATTTGGGCGGAAAGAACCTAGAAGAGTGAGTAGCACCGATACCGACCTTTCATGCTTAACTGACATTATTTTCTCTTGAGTGTTTCTTGCGAGACATTCGATCCATTTCACATGGATATCGTCGTGTTCGCTTACGCCCTACTTTTCTCTCTGGACGTAAATAAGGATTATGCACCAGATGAAAATGAGACTTCCAACACGACTCCTCTAATGAACACTCAAACTGATAAGAGTATGTTGTCTCCAATATTTCGATTTTAAAATCGTCTAGAACATATTCACATGGATTAACTTTAAAGTACTTGCAAACCTGAAAGAAAATAGAGCAATAAATATTCAAATTTAAAAATATTCAAATATATAATAATAATAATAAAAATAAAATAATAATAATAATAATAATAGTAAATAACTAAATAAAGGCTTAATGTTTTTTTTGAACCCGTAATTTAGGGGGGTGGCGTTATAGGGACAACTAATTTAGGGGTTGGCCTTTCGAAAAAATGGCAATTTAGGGACATTATACGATGCGACCCAGTATTTTGACCCAAACCTGATGATGTAATGCCCGACCCGCTGACATGTGCGCTTTAATGGCTCGTCGCATCATTAAAAATAGCCGACGTGGCGCCACGTTATTGTCTTAAATTAAAAAAAAAAATTGTTTTTTGAAATAAAAAAATGTTTGTCGTGGTGCTTCAGACGATTGACGATGTTGGGTTTGAGACGAGAAAACAAAAATTCGATTTTGATTTTATTTTTTTAAATTTCAGACGATGACGTGGCGCCACGTCTGATATTTTTAATGATGTGTCGAGCCATTAAAGTGCACATGTCAGCGGGTCGGGAGTTACATCAGCGGGTTTGGGTCAAAATACAGGGTCGCAGCGTATAATGTCCCTAAATTGCCATTTTTTCGAAAGTTATTGTCCGTATTTTGCTAACCCCTAAATTAGCTGTCCCTATAACTCCACACCCCCTAAATTATGAGACCAAAAAAAACATTAATTTATAAGATTGATTTGTATAATATTTTTATTTTGCTAACTCCACACCCCCTAAGTTATTGTCCGTATTTTGCTAACCCCTAAATTAGTTGTCCGTATGTTGGGCTACTGAAGCTTGATTTGTATAATATTTTTCATTCCCAATAGGACTTTTGAGAGGGATATTAAATTAATTTTTCTTTATTGTATTGTCATTGTATAATTAAGTACTAGTATATTATGTACATCCCATTTGTGTGCTCTATTATATGAATATATATAATATTAATTCAAATTTTAAATTTTTAATTATTTATTATTTTTAAGTATATAAAAGAAAAAAGTTTGATTTGTAAAGATCTAAGTATAGTAAATTAAAATTTGAAAGTTAAAATGTTATTAAAATAAATACAAAATAAAAGTTCAAAATAGTAATTTTAATTGGCATATGAATTTGACAGTTTTTACAGACTCCTCACGCTTTATCTATAAGATTGATGGGTGGATTATAATCTATCAATTTGTTGTGAAAACTTTATTGCGATTTTATCATTCTTAATATAGTTTATTTCAACATGAATAATTACCTTTATAGTCATGCCTCACAGTTTTTTTTAATAATATTTCATCTATTAAATATAATAAATTACAAATAACTCAAAATATAAATTAATATTATGAATTTATATTTTAAACACCCGCATCCATTGGGCAGGAAATACCATATAGTATGTTAATTCATTATCACACAAAATAGTTGGATATGTGAATGTGAGGAAAGCAACTTCACACGTAGAGTCAAGTTGAGAGTCTTGAAAACTACTTATTATTCAAATATCCATTTGTTAGCATACAATATTGAACTTTTGTTTTTGCACCACGAAAAACCCTAAAATCTTTCTGACCAATTCACATCTAAATTGGATGTATTAATTTTTATTCGTAGCAAAACATTTATTTAAAGTCGAATTATATATAATCGCGTGTGTTCTTCTTTTTGCTTAGTTGGAGTTCTTCTAGTTTGATATTTTGTAGTCTGATTAGTACCGTATAAGGTGACATGTGTAAAGACTCTAAAAAGCGGTAGTGGTAATGAATTATTTCATTCTACCCAAAAGAAATAATAATAATAATAATAATAATAACGGGGATCATTTAGAATTTTTTAGGGTGATTCAAAACTTAGAATATCACGTCATTTTTATCATTTAGATGATCAGTCACATAGACTATATAAACACAGTGATAAGGGCTCGGGGAAAGGATCAACGTGATGTTTTGGAGGATCACCCAAAACAAACACCTCTGTTTGAGGTAATCCAACATTATGGTGATGCGAGTATCACCGGAATGTTAATCAATGCGATATATATTATTATTGTACTTGCATTGGCACTAGTACATAATATGTTATAGGCGACGGCACTATAGGCGCCGGTTCCTAAAAAACCGGCGCCTATAATACATAGGGTGACTTTTTGGTAATATTTTCAACTTCTGATTGACTATAGGTGACGGTTGTTACGACCGTCGCCTACAGTGCTTATAGCATACTATAGGTGTCGGTTGTTATAACAACCGTCGCCTATAATGTGGCGACCACCCCAAACTCACCCGTAAATTACACAAACGACGCGATTTTATAAAAATAAATTTGCGTAACTTTATTTGAAACGCGTCTAAACATCCTAATCATTGATAAAACCACAAATATTTAGAAAACTCGATAATAAAACAAATCGTCAACACTCATGACACCAAAAGCATACGCCAACGTCTCGACTCGATATATATATATATATATATATATATATATATATATATAAACTATAAAATTAAAGATATCATAAAAATACCATAAGCACACATAAACGACTCGACCGACTCCACTCAACCCAACATATATATATATATATATATATATATACACCTACAAACATATACGCAGCAAAAAGGACTCGCCCGCCACACATGTCGTCATCCATGTACAGTCCACCTCAAAAGTCCGTGGAAGCCCCAAAGATCAGCCTCGCCGACTACGTCAGTCACGCAAAGTCATCATGCTCACCTACAACGCATGAACTATATGAGCTAGAAGCTCAGTAAGTAAAAATCATGCATGTGATGTGAATATGCAAGCCCTCCTCAAATGTATACTCTACGTGTATCAATATGCGACTCAATATCTCGAAATATATCATCGCTCTCTTTTCTCTCTCGCTCTCTCTGGGCCCGTGGCTAAACTACTATGCACCATAAAGAGGTCTTCCTAGGTCGCTCCTTCCCAGGTCGCTCCTCCTGCGACGCGGTCGCCTACGCTGGTTGGCCTACGCTAGGTCTCCCTAGGTCGCCCCCTTCCAGGTCGCTCCTTACCGCATCAAATGGCAGTGCTACACTCTAGATGGCCTACGCTAGGTCTCCCTAGGTCGCCCCTTTCTAGGTCGCTCCTCCTGCCTCAACATATGACGGTGGCCTACTCCAGGTGGCCTACGCTAGGTCTCCCTAGGTCGCCCTTTCCCAGGTCGCCCCTACCGTCTATGGTGCAATAGTAAAAGCCATGACTCTACTGCGAGTCGACTGCCAATAATCGGCAAATACATCGCTCTCTGGCGATCCCGACACTGCATGCCAACACTCGACAATACTCGATAAATATGAATGTACGTGTATATGCTGATGAATGATATGCTCGTAAATTCACGTATCACATAAGTGAATTTAACCAAATAAATTCAACAACGTAAAATCACATTTGGTTGATATATCACATACCCCATATGCAAATATCAACCAAACGAAGATAGCAACATCATAGAATAATTATCAAAACATAACAATACGTATATTATAAACACCGAATAATTTGTCAATGCGTCGTAGTTGGATTTTCACTTACCTGAAACTTTGGTTGTTAGAAGATGAACTTTATCAAGTGTCAGACGAAGACTAATGTTTATATACTGAACCTAACCAACAAAGTATACGCACAATGTTTAGTCAAAAATCAGGTTAGCAATTTACTTTCGTTGATTATTCTCAAAAGCAAAGACTTATCATTACTTAAATCATAATAAACTATTACTAACATATTAATTAGTAAACTTACTAACATATTATCAAGTGTTCGACGAAATGACTTAATGAAGAAATCAGGCTCATCGTCCATGGGTCTCAGCTCATCGTCCTAGGTGGCTCGTCACCGCTCCCGCCCCCAAGTCCGCTGATGTCCGCCACTCCCCTGAAAGTCGCTGCTCGTTTCTGATGTCCCTCTTCGTGTGGTCGTCTCTGCCGTCATTTCGTCGTTGCTCTTCTGCTATCGCTACCGTAGTTGTCGTCTCTCATTTTCAGGTACGTTTTGTAATCATTATTTTAACAATCGTGGTGTATATTTGTTGGATTGTTGTCTTCTTTTCTCGGTTCAGATACGAATCTGCAAACGCTTCTTCTTTCAGGATTTCAAGGGAAGACGAGCTCAACCTCGCAGCCTCGGGCGGTTCTGCTGTTTCATTGCCAAATGGGTCTGAGAATTACACAGTTGTTCTTACATTTGACCTTTTTTTTTAATTCAATATGTTTTGCTATAAGTTTGTCGGATTAATCTCCTTGGGGAGATGATTACTGTACTAACGTTACTATCATAATTTAATATGTCAAATTTTGTTGGTTGTGACATTGTTCGTGAAACTTTGATATCACGATTTATAAGATATATAATAAATTCAATATTAAAAAACCAAAAAAATAATAAAAAAAGGTATGAGCGACGGTTGTTACAACACGTCGCCCATAACATGACAATATGTGTCGGTTGTTATAACAACCGTCGTCCATACTAAGAATAGGTGACGGTTGTTATAACAACTGTCGCCTATAACGTGACAATAGGTGTCGGTTGTTATAACAACCGTCGCCCATACTAAGTATGAGCGACGCTTAACAACCGGCGCCTATAGTCATGTTATGAGCGTCGGGGCTCTGGGCGTCGCCGGGAAACCGTCGCCTATAGTACAAAACAATGGTCGCCTATACCCTTTTTTGTACTAGTGTGGGGTGATATTCTATTTTGGATATCAAGGTGATATTAAAATAATATGTTTGTTTAATCACTGTGATGTGGGGGTAACGTTGTACAAATGTCATATTTAATGTTATGTATATCATCTAGGTAGTGTGGATTAATATGTTCATTTTCAGGCGGTATTTTACGTGATAATGATTAATGTTTCAATATCAAGTTTAATTTTTAAGCATTAATTTGATGTCTTATATAATTTTTCAATATAAGTCTTCTATTTTTTAATCATATATTTTTTAATTTAAATAGGTTAGTTATGTAAATAAAAATAGGGATAAATATATATATGGGAGAAATGCTTAATTTAAGGAGTATTTTTGTCCCAAAATTATTAGAAACATCGTCTCATCAAGCTGATGGAGGATCACTTAGGTTTTTCGAGGTGATTCAAAATTTCAAATATCGCCCAATTTTCATCACATAGATGATCTCTCATTCCAATGATGGCTCACTAGGCTAACAAGCACAGTGATGAGGGGCTGAGGAGAGGATCATTTCTGGAGAATCACTTCAAAACAGTAGACCACTTAGGGGGTGTTTGTTTGAGGTAATCCAACATCACGTTGGTACTCACATCACCGGAATGTGTATCAAGGTGATGTGTCATCACTATGTTTATTTTGATGTGATATTTTATTTTCTGTATCAATGTGATATTTAAATATTATGTTTGTTTAATCACAATGATGTGTGAGGTGATGTTGTGTAAATGTCATATTTGACTATATATATATTAGCTAGGTAATGTGAATTAATATGTTTATTTTAATGTAATATTTTGCGTGATAAAAATTAATGTTTTAATATTAAGTTCTAATTTTTTTAAGCATTAATTATAAATTTTCTTTATAATTCTGTAAAATAAATGATTAATTTTTGTTATTCATTAAATATATTTTTTTTAGATTTAAATAGATTAGTTATATATATCTAAAAATAGATATACGGAAATAAGATTAAAATGTATGGATACTTTTGTCCAAAATAAAATTAGAAATATCACCACATCACGGTGACGGATGATCACTTAGCTTTTTTGGGGTGATCCAAAACTTGAAATATCACTCCATTTTGATCACCTAGGTGATCCTTCATCACGGTGATGGATAATCACCTACGCCAAACAAACATAGTGATGAGGAGTTGATGGGAGGATCACGGTGATATTTTGGAGGATCACCCCAAAACAAGCACACCGATGTCATATTCTTCCTGCTCATTGCATTTGTTGTTTAGTAGTTATTTCCACATTGTTTGAATATATGATTCTTATCATTTTGTGTGGTACATCTTGTTGGAAAATTGTGTGTATTCCGGTGTGGACGTCTGGTCGATGGCTGCAAAACTCGAAAACCACTTCGCTAGATTTGAAGTCGAGGCACGTACTACGTACGCTGTCCGTAAGACGTTATTGCCCCGTATTTCAGTGCTTCGGGTTTACGCAATCCGTCCCGAAGATACAACGACTTCAGAATTTGATCGATGCACAACGAACCAAAATTATCGACGAATCTACTTAAGACTCGAGTCTTTCTTGCACTTTCTTAGAACTAATATGCTTCATACGAATGCTTGAATGCAAAGAGCTAGTTGAATGATGTTTTTCCAATATATAGGGAACCTATTTATAGAAGTATGAAAAAATCACTAAGGGTCATGAAGTTGAAAAGGTACATTTTCACTTCTACCCCTTAGGATTAAACAATGCATCTTTTCAAATGATATCTTTTCATTTAATATTCATTCACCTATTGATTTAATCTAACAATCCCCCACATGAATGAAAATTAATGCAAATGCATGCTGACTCTTGCAAGAAAGTACCGACGACCCATCATTGCATCAGGATAGATAGCTTGTGGCTTTGAATCTTCTCTAGTGAAATACTATCGGATTTACTCGCTGCTCAGTGAACATGATGTCTTGAACTGGCGGCTTTTTGTGTAAACCAAGACAACAGCATACACACAATGATGAATCTGATCTCTTTCGATTCTCACGTTGTGTCCATTTCGGCCTTGGACCGTATCTCCGATTCATAAGTGTTTCCATTGAAGCGGCCCCACTTCTCACTTATATAGGTGATCGACTATTAGGACTTAATCCTGGAGTAGCCCGAAATACTCCACCAATTTTGGTATAGCCATCATTAAAAGCATAAATGCTTACCCTAACCACACGTCATCGAGAGATTACTTGGGCAGCTCTCGAGAATGGACTTTATAGATTTTCCAAGTATATAACTGAACCGGCCACATCTTAGTTGTCTCATTGAACCAAGTTTGTGGGATCTCCACTCTCCATGGTTGAGTTACCACTGTGCCCTTTCTTTGGTATGTGGATTTTTAGTCCCATTCCCCTTACTGCGGTATTTAACTGTTCTCTAGCGATGCCTTTCGTCAAAGGATCTGCTATGTTCTCTTTTGACTTCACATAGTCAATGGAGATTATTCCACTAGAGATTAGTTGTCTTACGGTTTTATGTCTCCGACGTATGTGTCGAGACTTACCGTTATACATGCAACTCTGTGCTCTGCCGATAGCAGCCATGCTATCGCAGTGTATCATTATTGTTGGCACAGGTTTGTTCCAGCAAGGAATGTCCTCCAGAAAATTTCGAAGCCATTCAGCTTCTTCGCCGGCTTTGTCCAATGCAATGAACTCCGATTCCATCGTGGATTGAGCTATGCACGTTTGTTTGGAGGATTTCCAGGAAATTGCTCCTCCACCGATAGTAAATACATAACCACTCGTGGATTTGGAGTCTTTACTATCAGATATCCAATTTGCATCGCAGTATCCTTCTAGAACTGCGGGATATCTTGAATAGAGTATGTCATAATTGATGGTGTACTTTAGATATCTTCGCACTCTCTTTACTGTTATCCAGAGGCTGTTACCTGGGTTAGTAGTAAACATGTTAAGTTTACTGACTGAATATGCTATGTCAGGTCGAGTGCAGTTAGACAGATACATCAAACTGCCAATCACCCGAGCATATTCGAGTTGCGATATAGGCTCTCCTTTATTTTTGACCAAATGCAGATTTATATCCACAGGTGTCTTTGCCGGAGGATCATCGAAGGCTTTAAATTTCTTTAACACGCTCTCGACATAGTGAGATTGTGTTAGTACAACTCCTTCGGGCACTTTAGAGATGTTTATCCCTAATATGACATCGGCCAAACCTATATCCTTCATGCTGAAATAATTTTTCAACATATTCTTTGTATTCACGATTATTTTGTGATTGTTTCCCATGATCAGCATGTCGTCTACATAAAGACATACAATCACATATTCTTCAGGTGTGCCTTTAATGTAAACACATTTGCCACACTCATTTATCTTAAATCCATTCGACAACATAATCATATCGAATTTCTCATGCCACTGTTTCGGCGCTTGTTTAAGCCCGTAAAGTGATTTCACGAGACGACACACTTTATTCTCTTGCCCGGGAGCCTCAAATCCTTCGGGTTGTTTCGTGTAAATTTCTTCCTCTAATTCCCCGTTCAGGAAAGTTGTCTTCACGTCCATTTGGTGTATCTCGAGGTCATACAATGCTGCAATTGCTACGAGAACCCGAATGGACGTTATCCTTGTTACAGGCGAATAGATATCGAAGAAGTCATAACCTTCCTTTTGATTGAACCCCTTAGCGACTAGTCGAGCTTTATATTTCTCGATCGACCAATCGGTCTTAAGTTTCCTTTAAAGGATCCACTTACACCCTAGAGGTTTGCACCCCTTCGGGAGATCTACCAGCTCCCAAGTATGATTTTGCATGATGGACTCAATTTCGCTATTGATAGCTTCTTTCCAGAACGGAGCTTCTGGACTGGACAAGGCTTCTTGCTATGTCCGAGGTTCGTCGTCCATCATCTACGTCAGAAAGTCGGGTCCAAATGATTTGGCCACTTTCTTTCTCTTATTTTGCCTTAGTTCTCCATTTTCTTGAGGTGAACTTTCAAGGGCGTCGTGAGTTCTTTTCCCAGAACTTATCTCCTTTCTTTCCTTATTTGGAAAGATATTTTCGAAGAATATTGCATTCCTCGACTCTATTATCATCCCTGCGTTCATATCAGGGATTTCTGACTTGTGCACCAGAAATCTGTATGCACTACTGTTATTAGCATATCCAATGAAAATGCAACCAACAGTCTTGGGTCCTATTTTAACCTGTTTCGGTTTAAGTACTTCGACCTTTGCTAGACACCCCCACACTTTAAGATAATTGTAGGTCGCCTTCCTATATTTCCATAACTCGTATGGAGTTTGGTCCTTCTTTTTGTGTGGCAGCATATTTAGAATGCGATTTGCTGACAGTATGACTTCCCCCCACAAGTTCTGTGGTAGCCCTGAGCTGATCAGCATAGCATTCATCATCTCCTTTAGAGATCTGTTTTTGCGTTCAACAACGCTGTTTGACTGAGGTGAATATGATGCGGTTGTTTGATGAATAATAAAGTGTTCTCGCCAGAATTCTTCGAACAACACCACATATTCTCCTCCTCTGTCACTTCGAATTATTTTAATTCTCGAGTTAAGTTGATTCTCAACTTCATTCTTGTATCTTTGAAGGCATCAAGAGCTTCGTCTTTGCCACTTAAAAGATACATGTGACAGTATCTCGTGCAATCATCGATAAAAGTAACAATATTTTTTTTTTCTCTAATTTGCACGTATTTGAGATCGCATATATTAATATGGATCAGTTCTAGAGGCGAACTATTTTTTTTTTCTTATGCAGAGAAACGTTGCTTTGACCACCTTCGATATCCTGAAGCAGACCTCGCGAAGTTCTTGGTAATGACAACCTAGAACCTCTTGGTCATGCCCACGAGTCCTTCGAAGTTGTTCGCCGTCTTCATTTGGCTTCTCAAGAACCTCTTGTTTGCCATAGCTCCTCGGCAACTGCATTTTTTTTTTTTTCACGAAGATGCTCTCGAACTTAGTAGCAGGGGTGCTCACGAAGATTCCCTTTGTGGGCCTTGGCGGAACCTTTTTCACCGCCTTGCAGCCACATTATAACGCCCTGAGCTGCCATATTACAGCTTCCTCGCACCATCCAACTGCCACGCTTTGTGCATAGACCCGCAGCGCCGTTGTGCAGCAGTCATGCTGCTATGCGGTGACCTTCAACACCCTTCGGTGCTCAGCTTTGTCACAATGTCCTATGGCGCAGTGCCGAACAACGCTTTCTATGAAGCAGCCTCGTAGCCACGACATCGGAGAATGCTGCTACTACCCAATGATATTGGTGTTTTGCGGTGTTTGCTACTATACGTGTGCCCACTGACACTGATTTGCAGTAGCCGAAAGTTCAACGACGCTGTCGTGCAGTCGAACAGCATCCAGCAGTGCGAGCAGCCGGGTGCCCAGCCTGCAGTCGAGCGTTCTGTAGTGCACTCACGCATGCACCAACGCAGCGCCCAACGGAGCTGCCGAAGCAGCAGTACAACGCAGCGCCCAGCGGCACTGCAGTCTTATGGCGTTTGCAGCCATATATGCGCCTGATGGCGCTGATTTCCAGCAGCCCCACAGCGCCCGACGGGTCTCCCAGCGCAGCAGCCACCATCGACGTAGTCTTGGCAGCCCCGCAATGGCGTTTATAGCCAGGCATCGTGCACAGCCCCAAATCGATCAACAATGCCACGCGGCAACCTTCAACGTCCAACGGTGCTTAGCCTCGCAACTCTGCACCGCCTTCGCTCGAGCTTGATGCCCAGACCACACCCGACACGATCTGCCCTGCACCACCCTAGCTCAGCACAGATCCGACGCGATGCCCCTCACTCAGCCTCAGACCCACGAGACACCCTTCAACCTCACAGTCCCATCGCTTGCAGCCTGCCTTCATAGCCCCACAACCACCCCATGCATCGTTTGCTGCCCCGCGTCGTGCATATCCCGTAGGCTCTGATTTGTAGTAGTCGAAAGCCCAACGGCACTTCACAGCCCTGCATCAAACGACGATGTTACGTTCATAGCCGCAAAGCAGCCAATGGCCACGTGTTGCTGACCAGTGTTACGACAACGTGCAAGGGTTCGGTATTAGTTCTGCTGTAAGAGAAGAGAATGCTTGGAGAGCATCTGGTTACATCTCATTTAGAGTGTGTCATGCGTTTCAATATATGAACTCTGTGATGGAGTTCCTTGAAGATCTTGATAATACCTTCCACTAACTAGAATTTATCGTACATGTTAATCAAGCTATTTTTGCCATGATTACTTCGGAGACAGAATAGAGCATGTGGCTCATCAGACTTCTTCATCATGTTGTGTTCTGTTATAGTACGAACATGACTGATGAAAATTACATCGTTTGGATAGACGTTGTGTCTCATCATCTATTTGAACAAATCCATCGCTTCCTCTAAAGAGTTATGTCTGTCTAGTCTAATTGCGTGACACACGACCAGAACTCATTCCCAGTCACTTTCTACTATAACAAATATCTAGCCAAAGTCCATGTCGTTGGAACGATAGTCATCGATCAAAACACCAGGATAACGTCTTACGATTGTTGGAAAATTGTGTGTATTCCGGTGTGGACGTCTGGTCGATGGCTGCAAAACTCGAAAACCAATTCGTTAGATTTGAAGTCGAGGCACGTACTACGTACGAAGTCCGTAAGACGTTATTGCCCCGTATTTCAGTGCTTCGGGTTTACGCAATCCGTCCCGAAGATACAACGACTTCAGAATTTTGATCGCTGCACAACGAACCAAAATTATCGGCGAATCTACTTAAGACTCGAGTCTTTCTTGTACTTTCTTAGAACTAATATGCTTCATACGAATGCTTGAATGCAAAGAGCTAGTTGAATGATGTTTTTCCAATATGTGGGGAACCTATTTATAAAAGTATGAAAAAATCACTAAGGGTCATGAAGTTGAAAAGGTACATTTTCACCTATATCCCTTAGAATTAAACAATGCATCTTTTCAAATGATATCTTTTCATTTAATATTCATTCACCTATTGATTTAATCTAACATATCTGAACTTTCCGCTATGATATATGAAATCATATTTAAAAAATTTGTATTATGAAACACATAGTAAAACCAAAAAAAAAAAAAAAATGAGTGGCTCCCCTATTATTAATGATGATGTCACAAAACTCTATATAAGAGTTCTTACATTCGTTTTTCAACGACCAACGTTGAGAAATTTTCATATAAAAATTTTATGGTGCTCATATTACGTGAGCACCTTGCGTGGGCACCTGTTGATGTGGCACTGATTCGTGCCATAGCAACATGACACGTCAACATCAGATGTGATGTGGCATTATTTGACACATTTTAGGGTCCATTGATCTACATTTTCGATGCTGATGTGGCACGTTAACATGGCACATATCAATGTCACACACCGGGTGCCACGTAAGACGTCAACGTGCCACATCAGCATAAAAAATGTCGATCAATGGACCCTAAAATGTGTCAAATAATGCCACATCACATCTGATGTTGACGTGGCATGTTGATATGGCACGAATCAGTGCCACATCAACAGGTGCCCACGCAAGGTGCTCACGTAAGATGAGCACCATAAAATTCCTCTATATATATATATATGTATGTATATGTATGTATATATGTATATGAAGTAGCTACCACAAAAAAAAGGGACCCCAAGAATTGTAATAATTAAATTTAATCAATGCATATCAAACCACCACCAATATGTGCAAAGACAAGTAAGCTGTATAAGGACGTTTCAACTCCATTAATGAACTCTTCACACAGAGCCTTGCTCAAGTTGTATGTGTGTGTGTGTATGCGATCGAAGAAGTCCTAAAGGTAGACAAAGCTTCAGTTACATCATTCAACCACTCTAAAGACATTCTTTTGACATATATATAAACTTATATATAGCGGTGGAAGTGTGGACATATTAATTAGTAACCTGCGAATAGTCTTGACTCTTGAGTGATCAATGTGTTTCATAATTTGATGGAGATGGTTATAACAATATGCACACACATGGAGATTTTACTTTCTTCAACTTACAGACAAAAGTGATCTTGATTTGTTTATGTACTGAAGAAAACCATAGATGCATTGCATATGGAGCTGGCAAGTAGGGTTTTTAAGATGTATATTATTGAATTTCATTAATAAGATGAGTAAGAAAAAGAAAAACCTTCCTCATAGTGTGTACATCAACACTATATATGTCTATTATCCCAGAAGAAGTATAATACAGCACTCACTTGATTATTCCCCTACTACATAATGAATCATCAATATGCATGCTAAAGGTATAAATCCAAACTCATTTGATCTTTCATCCCATGTTTTGGTAAATACCCTGTCCTGCTTTGCGAATCATGAGCAGCACTACTGCTCTTCGGTGAGAAGGGCTTCGACTCATCCTTGGAATCGAATGACCGATACTGCTGCTGCATTGAGTGTTCGCAAGCTAACACCGCTGAACTACTGTTATTACCACCTGGGATTCTCCATAAAGCCAAGGGTGACCCATTGATAGGCGGCGGCTGATGTTGATGATGATGAGCAGCAGCACTATGACACAGCCCTTGGAGTACACTACCGTTATACGAGCCATAAGAAGCAGCACCATTGCTGCTAATCATATTGTTCTGAGAACGATAGTTAGCAATGGATATTGCTGGCGTAGATGTGCTGCAATTCATCATCAGGCCATAAACATGAGCATTATGGTGATGATGAGCCAATCCATTATGGACCATCACAGACTGCAAGCGAGCTCTCTTCGCCTGCTGCCTTTCCCTCTTGTGAGCATTTTGATGGCCTCCAAGTGCTTGTGAAGTAGGGAAGTTTCTGCAGCAGTAATGGCACTCAAATTTTCTGTTACTACTTCTAACATCAGCATTGTTATAACCACCACTGTACTTCGTACTTTCCTCTCCTCCCTCTTGACTGCTTTTACCATTTTTCTCTGATAAACAATTTCCTTGATCATGGGTGGAGTTGCCGTAGTTATTACCACCAAAGTCTTTGCCAAAGAGCCTAATACCTCCTCCTCCTCCTCCTCCTCCGCTACCTTTATCTTTCACCGGCGGCGAGGGGCGGATAAAAGGCAGCTGAGCGAAGGATTCGACGCTCATGAAGTCTTGAGTTTGATCCCTATTATCGTTCATTTCCATGAAGCAAGTGTGAAGAAATGGAAGAGATTCTTGGCGTTGAGAGATTTTGATGGGACAAGAAAAAAAACAAATGGACTTCAAATCATTTGCAGCAAACGGTTGAATATTGGGAGCTATAAACTCTAAATTATTCTCGTGATGAATGAAGGCACAGATAAACAAAAGGTCCCCACCACATATTGATGTGAACAGGCGATTAAAAATATATATTTACGAAAGAATCTAAGGTTTCATAGATATAGTGCGTTTCTTTTTCGTTGCTGCTCGGGCATTGTCGTACTTTGATATATATGCAACTAGTTAGTTTATTAAAGTCCAAAGACAAGACCATGGCATGGGTTTCTACTAATTTGTGCATCAACTTTCATGCATGTTAATGAGATAATTGATTAAAAAAAAAAAAAACCCAAGAGAGAGTGATCAGTGGCCGAGCTCTTCCATTATTCGATCACACTGACATTCCTTGACTATCGTAGTCTGTGTGGACTTGGAATGCTACGCACATACAAGAGGAATTAGTCCCGCTGGAAGTCGGGAACGTCCCATAGCCGGCAATGATGTTCAGAATCGGCTCAAACTAGACTTAGTTGAATTGTGGGAACTCAGACTTCGAGTTTGTGCAGGGATACTACTAACCCAAAAAAAAAAAAAAAGAAGAAAAAAAGTGAGTTGGGACCATACACATAAGTGACTGTAGCAAGTTTGATTCTTGGTAACTATTCTGTCGTTAATGGTAAAACTTCTGCAGAATAGCATGAATGAATAGAGATGCCTCAATCCCAATAGTTCTCATATGTTTATTCCATCCTAAATTTTCCTTTTTCTTTTCCCCATTTATTCATCTTGGAAATGTTGTGCAGTGGATGAAATAGTAAAAAAGGACCATGATGCTATTTCTAGGACATTCCATGATTTTCTACATTTGGAAACATATGCTGTTAGTACAACAACAATAAATGGATTCACTCTATGTTTTAGGTTCCCTGCAAGATGGAAGTCCCTTAATATGCGCCTATAGTTTAAGAATATTCACAGTCAAGGGTTCTTGAGATGCCTTTGAATGTTTATATAATTGGTAAAATTCTACATTCATATGCAGTAAAACTTTATGATACCAATGTGTATAGATTGTGCTGTAAGAAGTGAAGGACGTAAGACTTTATGTAAGAAAGAAGACTACCATGATCAGTGTAGTGCTGCCATCAAAAAGTACATAAATGTCATCTTCACCAATCAACATTTATGTCAAGAAGTTCAAACTTTCACCATTTTCAATGCGCCCAACTACTTCATCAAAGCTTTGATGATATATAATAATTATTCCATGGCTTATTAAGAAATCGAGGGCTTCATCTTAAAACCAATTGGTGATAGGTGAAGGAGCCTCTTGAATATATAAGGTGAGTCGGGTGAGGAGAATAATCCGATGTGGGATTGAATAGAAATCTCAATACGCCCCCTCACGTGTAGCGTGACTGGCCTAACACGTGGACATATGAATCGAGTGACGGTGAGCAAAGATCGAACCCGCTCTGATATCATATTAAGAAATCGAGGGCTTCATCCTAAAACCAATTGGTGATACGTGAAGGAGCCTCTTGAATATATAAGGTGAGACGGGTGAGGAGAATAATCCGATGTGAGATTGAATAGAAATCTCGACATGGCTATTTGTTATTTTCCTACAGCGACTACCCTATAAAAACTAATCTAACATAATAGAAAAAGGAAACATTTAGTTGATTTATACCGAACTGATCCGTCCCTTAATGAGCGTGCAAGGCCTTTTTGTGATCTTGACGATGGTTTTCAAGAATTCTATACAAATTAGGCAAAATTATGAAATTAGGTGACTTTGTATGTCAAAATAATTTTGGGTTTATGTTTTCAATTTTTGGTCACTAAGTATATATTTTTCGATTTTGGGTCACTAAGTATCAATTTTTCAATTTTGGGTCACTCATTTGACTTATTAAAAATTAATCCAAAATTGAAAAATTGATACTTAGTGACCCAAAATCGAAAAATATATACTTAGTAATCCAAAATTGAAAACATAACCCAAAATTATTTTGAGATACAAAGTTAGTAACCTACTTTTGCAATTATCAAACATAGTGACCAAAAAACGAAAACAAACATACTTAGTGACCTAGAATTATAATTTTGTCTTATCCTTAGTATACTTTTAATTTCCTAGCTGCCTCAAAGAGTGCACGCCACATTATTATTAAATTATTTAATTCTTTTCCTTTGTAATTATCAGGACAAGTCGCTATCATATTTCTTTACCACTTTCATGGGACTCTTACAGTTTTGTTTTAATGGAAGTATATACCTCATCGACAGTAGCATTTCATTGAATTAGGGGTCCGTCCAACGCCCAAGCCAAGCCTTATATAAATAATATCCACATCTCTCTCATCATCTAAAAAATGAACTCTCTTATAAACACATTCCACCCTTTTCTTAATACATATTATGAAATCGAAATCGAGCCCTAAAACCAATTGGTGATAGGTGAAGTTGCATCTTGAGTATATTAGGTAAGTCGGGTGAGAAGAATTATCCGATGTGGGATAGATAGATATCCGATATATATTTATATTTATATAAATACATCTTCATGTGTGTGTATGTGTGTTGCCATATATGTAAAGAGACAGCACGAACATGTATGTGAACCACTTGTTGCATTGGCAGTTTTCACTACACCAGTTGTGGAAACATCCTATGTATAAATATATTATTGCTAAGCACTCTAGAGTAGTCGTATTTTAATTAATTTAATGTGTTATTTGTAATTATCATTTTATCCTTCACTTTTTAATGTATTCTTATTATATCCTAATAAATAAATTGATAACATTTAAATTATAAATTCATAAATTATACATTTTAACATAAAATAATATTATATATATTTATATATTAAAGTACATGCATTGAATGTGGTGAAAATACTAGTATATATATATATATATATGCCATGGTTAACTTTCTTCTTAGGTGCTAGCTCTCATACTTAAAACATAACATTATGTCATATTTAAGAGTATTTAGTATTTATATGCAGTATGGACTCTTTTTCTTTTTTTTTTTTTTGCAATTGTTAAAAAAGTTTCCCGATTGTAATTTTTTTTTTCAAACTACATAAATATATATGTGGACCTAATTCATACATGTGTGTTCAAATATGGATCACATAGTAATAAGAATGCCAGAACAACAAGAAAGGTCTCCATCAGGAGGAAACCCTAATTCTCTTGTAAACAAGGTGTTTCAGAGGAGTTTGAGTTTATTTTATTGTCTTGCTTTTACTCAGATACACAATATAAATATTTATCTTTGTCCTTTTTATTTATTTATATTTATTTAAATTGTCAACGTATAGAGTAAGTCCTATCTATTTCAAACAAGTTGGATCGAGTGAGATTGTGCCTTCGAAAGAACTGTATTGTTTCCTATCTCTGGACCACGTCAATTTAAGTTATTATTATTAATTTTTTTTTTTGATAATCTGTATGTATGACACAGAACAAATGATACATACTAATATGTTATTCCAGTTAGATATTTTGACATATATATTATATAATATATATATATATATATATATATATATAATGCAATTTCGTGTGGTTTATGTGCAATATAAATAAATGCCACTGACGAAAAATAATATAGCTTTAACCTCTGTGAAGTTTCGTTATTGGGCCTACGCACACGACCCGCATTGGAGGAAAATTGATCGTAAGTTGTGGGTTTTCATCCTAAAATCAATTGGAGAGGGGTGAAGTGGTCCATCAACTTATATGATAGTCAATTTCTCTCGAATTATTCGATGTGGATGCATGTGGGTTATGTTCTTTAACATTCCTCCTTCACATGCGACCCTCTTTTTTTATTATTAAACGGACGGGAGCGCCACTCTTTTCGAACCCGCCGTATATATTTTTCTCAACTAGAGTCGGATGAAGAACGCCATTCTTTTCGAACATCACGGCCCATTAGGATCTTTCCGCTATGATACCATGTGAAAATTCATTATTAGGCCTACACACACGGACCCACATAGGAGGAGAGTTGACCTCATAAGTTATAGGGTTTCTTCCTAAAACGAATTGGTGATATTTTGAGTAGCCCATAAACTTATATACTAGTCAAGTTCTCTCGAATTAATCGATGTGGGATACATGTGGGTAATGTTCTTTAACACACCCACCTCACATGGAAACCCTTTTTTTTAATCGGACGGGAACACAACTATTTTTCAAATCCGCCGTATATATATATATATATATATATTATATATATATATATATATATATTCAACTAGAGTCGGAAGAGGAACGCCATTCTTTTCGAATCTCACGAACCATCAGGATCTTTCGCTCTGATTGTAATACCCGTAAAAAATTTAATACGGGAATTTCGCAAAACTTCGAAATTGGTAAAAATAAGGTTGGGCAGGCTTGAAATTGAGCCCAAATAATAATTGGGCCCAAGCCCGATAAAGAAGGAAGACTTTGAGGATTGAAAAATAATTAGGCCCAAAAAGGACCGGATTCGTATTTTTCCTGGAGAAAACTATGTTTGCGATGATGAAAGATACAAAAAAGGGAGAAAATTACAAAAAGGCCCTTTTCTTAGCTTAAGAGGAAAATCGCATCACCACTTATCACCTCCTTGTCATCACGTAAGTCTCTCCCCAGCTTAAATATACAACTGTACACTTCAAAGAAACGAGAGAAAGAAGGCGAGAGAGAAAGGAGAAAGAAAGGAAATTTGGCAAAGTCCTTTCCAAGCTTCATCAACAAAAGCTGCTTGAAACAGTGCTTAGGACGTGAGGTAGGTGAAACCTACAAACCCAAAAACTGATATTTTTAAGTTGATGTTTATGGTGAAAGGATCACCCTCGTTTTTGGTGTGTTTGAATGTTATGTGTGATGTTTGATGTTTAAAAACCCAAAATATGGGTTTTAATTATGTTATGAGTTTCTGGAAATTGTTGAAGATATGAAGATTTGAAGAACACTGTGTTTTCGTATACTGTTCTGTATTTTTCGTATGATTTTGTTTTCGGGCCGAAAAAGGTTTTCGCGGGCCATTTTGAAGTTTTCGCGGGCCGAAAGTTTTCATATGTGAGAGGAAAAAGTTTTTCGCGAGCCGAGAAAATCAGTTTTCGCGGGCCTAAGGTTTTCGGTATGTGAGGAGAAAAAGTTTTCGCGGGCCAAAAGTAAGGTTTTCGTACCAAAGCTTTTCGCCACTTATTATTTGATTTTCGCGAACCAAGCTTTTCGCCAACTTTTATGAGGCTTCGCGAACCCAAAGTTTCTCGCCACTTAGTTTTCGCAAAGGGAGCTTTTCGCTAGTTACTATTCAAAACGAAAAAGTTTTTCGCTACTTTCAAACTTTTCGTCAGTTAAAGGTTTCGCCAGCTTTTCGCCATGTCAAAGCTTTTCGTCACTGTTTTCGTACCAAAGCTTTTCGCCACTTAAGGTTTTCGAACCAAAGCTTTTCGTCACTATTTTCGTACCAAAGCTTTTCGCCACTTAAGGTTTTCGAACCAAAGCTTTTCGCCAGCTACTGTTCAAAACGAGAAAAAAAAAAAGAGCTTTTCGCCACTTCCACAGTTTTCGTATCAGGTCAATTTTTATAAAATATTTTCGAGACCCCATTTTCGGGTCAACTGATAGAGGAGTATTGGGTCTTAAATAATTTACTATTCTCGGGATTTTAAGTATTTGAACCAAAAGTACGTTTTAAATATTCCAATGATTTTGACAGTTTTTCGGATATATTTGATACGTTCGGCGATTAATTGTTCATGCATCCACGGCATGTCATGACGAGAGTGTTGATCGCATTTGTGCAATGGGAGAGTGTATGCCTTTCTTTGGCAGAGATTTGTGAGGTTAAGACTCGTAGGTGCACCTGACGAGAGACAGACGTGATCGCTCTGTCTACTCAGGCTTGAGCAACCTGAGGTGCCCACCGTCGTAGGACTGCTCGACTTGGCGGGAGATAGACGTGATCGATCTATCTACCCGGGTACAGTGTGAAAACGCGACTCGGGGTGCCCACCGCCATGAGATGTGATTTCCGAGTCTGTGTGACCGGATGATTGATGTGATGTTGCGCGCGAGGTGCCGAGTCTAACCTAGGGCCCTGAGTATTGAGCTATGAGAAAAAAATGAGCGTGCATTTGTCAGGTGAGATATTGGGACTTGGGGACATGTGCACGCATGCATCGCATTGTTTGATGTTCACATACTGGGCAATTGTGCTCAGGGTTACATGTTTTATAGGTACTAATAAATAGACGGCTGGTGGCGGTGACTCCACGGGCTTTTGGGGGCGGATGCAGTACATGGGACACGACCTGTGGAGGCGTAGGATTAGTTAGATATTTTGGGGCTTCGGCCCGTTGTAAAGACCTTTGTAAAACGAATCTTTTATATATATGTTTTTTTGTAAAATGGGCTTTCCGCGGCTTTCGTTGCGAAAACCCGCCAAGTATTTTATGTTTAAAAAGTGGGGTCGCCACAGGGTGGTATCAGAGCGTAGGCTTTAGATTCTGAAGATTGTCCATGTACTGCTGCCCAAAAGCCGGGAGAACCAGCCGCGCTTGTAAGTTTTCATTGTTAACAATAGTATGTGGTACATGACTATGTGCTTGTATGTGTCTATGAATGAAGAATAGTTGCAAAATGCCGAGAGGGGTACGTAAACACGTTGGGGAGTCGAGCCGAAGAGGCGAGCCCGAATCTCCAACGCACGAACATAATACCATCGATAGACTGACCGAACTAATTCAGCATCAGTCAGAGCAAATTAGTGATCTTATACATCATCAGAGTTCGTCGGAGCATCGTCCTTCCCCACAGCCTGATCATGTACAAATAATCGGGGAGCGCTTCCGAAAATTGAATCCTCCCATCTTTACTGAGGCCGCCAACCCTGCAATGGCTGAGGACTGGATAGGCACTATAGAGGACATGTTCATCTATAGCAGAGTGCCTGATAATGAGAAGGTACTTTGCGCCGTTTCCCTCCTACGGGAGAACGCGCGCTATTGGTGGAACACTATAAAGGTGTTAGAAGATCCAATCATCATGACGTGGGATAGGTTCAAGGAGCTGTTCTTCACTAAATATTTCACCGCTCATGAACAGGAGCAGCGTATGCTCCAATTCATGAATTTACGACAAGGAAGCATGCCGGTGGCGGAATACATCCGTCGTTTTGAAGAATTATCTCGTTTTGCCCCGTTTCTCGTGGCAACCAACACCTTGAAGGTGACTCGATTCATTCAGGGACTCAAGCCCGAAATCTATCGGGATTTGAGCATAGCCGGCGCGCGACAGCTGGAGTTCATGCAAGTTACCGAACGCGCCTTAATTGCCGAGCAAGCAGAACGGGTAGTTGTGGAAGCTCAGGAAGCGAGGAAAAGGAGAGAGAATCAACAAGGCGGAGGGGGAAACAAAAAGCACCAATTCTTTAACAAAGGGCGGTCTAGCCAAGGAAACCGACCGGGCCAACAAAACTGGCGCCCGAGGCCGAATCAAGGGCTGACAAATATCTCTAATCGACCTCAGAATGTTACGCCCCAATGCCAGCAATGCGGGCGCTATCACTTTGGAGTCTGCTACGGAGTGAGGCAACCTCCACAGTGCTACCAATGCGGAAAGATTGGGCATTTTGCTAGGGCATGCTCAGAGAGACAACCTCTGATGCAGAATCAACCCCAACCATTGATCCGACCTCCACCTGTACCAGCACGGGTCTTTACATTAACAAAAGAGGAGGCGGAGACAAACCCCAATGTGGTGACGGGTACGTTGAATATTTACCATATCCCGACTTCTATTTTAATTGACTCGGGAGCCACACATTCTTTTGTGTCGGCTGATTTTGTGACAAGGGTCGGAATATATCCTACCCACTCTAGGAAGGAGTATTTAGTTAGTTTGCCACATGGGAACCCGACCCGAACCAATTTAGTGATAGAAAAGTACCCAATAAATATGGAGGGTAGAGAATTGTTAGTCGATCTAATTGTAATCCCGATGAATGATTACGACATCATATTCGGGATGGATTGGCTTTCGAAATACGGAGCCATGATTGACTGTTCTAAGAAAATTGTGAGGTTCCAACACCCGAGGGAGGAGAGTTCGTCTTTTCGGGAAAGGCGAGCAAGGATGGAATTTCTCGAATATCTGCCCTGAAGGCCCGACGACTTGTTAACTCGGGTTGCGAATTCTATCTTTGTTATGCTATGAAGACCGAGGAATCTCCTCTTTTGAGACTCGAGGAGGTTCCGATTGCGAATGAATACCCCGACGTATTTCCCGACGACCTTCCAGGTTTACCTCCGGATAGAGAGATCGAATTCAAAATCGATCTTGTGCCTGGGGCTGCCCCGATATCGAAAGCCCCATATCGATTAGCGCCGAACGAGCTACGGAACTGAAAGAACAGTTGGAAGAGTTGTTACAGAAGGGATTTATCCAACCGAGCTTCTCTCCATGGGGAGCACCGGTTCTCTTTGTTCGAAAGAAAGACGGGTCAATGAGGTTGTGTATGATTATCGGAGCTAAATAAGATCACGATAAAGAATAAGTATCCGTTGCCAAGGATTGATGACTTATTTGACCAATTGCAAGGAGCAACGGTATTCTCTAAGATCGACCTGCGTTCTGGGTATCATCAGTTAAAGATCCGTGAGGCAGACGTTCCTAAAACCGCATTCAGTACAAGGTACGGCCACTATGAGTTTCTGGTCATGCCTTTCGGGTTAACAAATGCACCAGCTGCTTTCATGGATCTGATGAATCGGGTATTTAAGAATTTCTTAGACTGCTTCGTGATCGTCTTTATAGACGATATCCTTATTTATTCAAAAACGAAGGATGAACATGAGGAGCATCTAAGAACAATTCTAGGAATTTTACGGGAGAAGCAATTATTCGCAAAATTCAAGAAATGCGAATTTTGGTTAACAGAAGTGGCCTTTCTGGGACACATTATTTCTGGAAACGGGATTTTGGTGGATCCTAGTAAGATTGAGGCAATTAAGAGTTGGCCACGACCAACCACTCCACGGAGATTAGAAGTTTTCTCGGGCTTGCTGGATATTATCGGAAGTTCATCAAAGATTTTTCCAGCATTGCCTCAACACTCACCAATTTGACGAAGAAGAATGTTCCGTTTAAATGGACGGAATCGTGTGAGCAAAGTTTCCAAGAACTGAAAAAGAGACTAACGACCGCTCCGGTTTTAGCAATACCGTCAGGAACAGAAGGATTTTCGGTGTATACGGATGCCTCGAAGAGTGGCTTGGGATGCGTGCTAATGCAGAACGGGAAGGTAATTGCCTATGCCTCCCGACAACTAAAGGAGTACGAGAAAAACTACCCCACGCACGATCTGGAACTAGCAGCCGTGGTATTCGCCCTGAAGATCTGGCGACATTACCTCTACGGAGAAAGATGCGAGATTTTTACGGATCACAAGAGCTTGAAGTACTTCTTACCCAAAAAGAGTTAAATATGAGGCAACGACGATGGCTTGAGTTGGTGAACGATTACGAATGCGTGATCAATCATCATCCGGGTAAAGCCAACATAGTTGCAGATGCTTTGAGTCGTAAAGCCGTAAGTGCGGAGCTGTACCAGATTGGAGTAGAAGTAGTCAGCTTCGTGAAGTCAAAGCGAAAATGAAAGCACTAACGCTCAAACCAACCTTGTTGGAACAAATCACTAATGCCCAAAAGGATGATGATCTTTATGTGAAGATTAAAGGGGAACAAAACAAAAGCACTACGGCGGATTTTGAAATCCGAGGAGACGGGAGCTTACGATACAACGGCCGTTTGTATGTGCCAAATAAGGAAGAACTCCGATTTAAAATATTGACGGAGGCACATACTACACCATACTCTGTACATCCGGGTACAACGAAAATGTATCAGGATTTACGAGTTAACTATTGGTGGCCGGGGATAAAGAAAGATGTTGCCGCCTATGTAAATCAATGCCTGACTTGCCAACAGATTAAGGCGGAACACCAAAGACCGGCAGGAATGTTACAACCGTTAACGATTCCTGAATGGAAGTGGGACCATATAACAATGGATTTCGTCGTTGGGCTACCAAAGACTGTGAAAGGCCACGACGCAATTTGGGTAATTGTCGATAGATTGACGAAATCTGCCCATTTCCTGCCAATCAATAAAACATATTCCATGGAAAAGTATGCAGAATTATATATTCAAGAGATTGTTCGGCTCCATGGAATCCCAATTTCGATCATTTCAGATCGGGACTCGAGGTTTCTGTCTAACTTCTGGGGAAGTTTACAAAAGGCTATGGGAACCAAGTTGTCTTTCAGTTCAGCTTATCATCCCCAGACAGACGGACAATCTGAACGGACGATCCAAACACTGGAAGATATGTTACGAGCATGCGTGCTAGATTTTAAAGGGAATTGGAGCAAATACCTTCCACTGATCGAATTCTCATACAACAACAGCTTTCAGGCTACGATCGGAATGGCGCCGTATGAAGCTTTGTACGGACGTAAATGTCGATCCCCAGTTCATTGGGACGAGATCGGTGAACGAGCGCTACTAGGTCCCGAAATGGTTCGAGAAATGACGGAAGCTATTGCAAAGATTCGAGAGAGAATGCAAACAGCCCAAAGTCGTCAGAAAAGCTACGCTGATAAACGACGAAGGCCGTTAGACTTCGCAAAGGACGATTGGGTATTCTTGAAGATATCCCCAATGAAGGGCGTGAAGCGGTTCGGACGCAAAGGGAAGTTGAGTCCGAGGTATATAGGCCCTTTCAGAATCTTGAAACGAATCGGCGAGGTCGCATATCAACTTGAATTACCAGCGTCTTTAGAGCAGGTTCACGACGTTTTTCACGTGTCAACCTTGCGAAAATACGTCGCCGATCCAAGCCATGTGCTACAAAATGAAACCCTTCATCAACGGTTGAAACCGGACTTAAGTTACGAGGAGAAGCCGGTAGAAATCTTGATATATGAAGTAAAACAACTTCGGAATAAAAATATTCCGTTGGCCAAAGTTCGGTGGCGTAATCAGGCAATTGAGGAAGCAACGTGGGAACGAGAAGACGAAATGCGGCAGAAGTACCCCGAATTATTTCCGACTGCCTAAATTTCGAGGACGAAATTTCTTGAAGGGGGGGAGGATGTAATACCCGTAAAAAATTTAATACGGGAATTTCGCAAAACTTCGAAATTGGTAAAAATAAGGTTGGGCAGGCTTGAAATTGAGCCCAAATAATAATTGGGCCCAAGCCCGATAAAGAAGGAAGACTTTGAGGATTGAAAAATAATTAGGCCCAAAAAGGACCGGATTCGTATTTTTCCTGGAGAAAACTATGTTTGCGATGATGAAAGATACAAAAAAGGGAGAAAATTACAAAAAGGCCCTTTTCTTAGCTTAAGAGGAAAATCGCATCACCACTTATCACCTCCTTGTCATCACGTAAGTCTCTCCCCAGCTTAAATATACAACTGTACACTTCAAAGAAACGAGAGAAAGAAGGCGAGAGAGAAAGGAGAAAGAAAGGAAATTTGGCAAAGTCCTTTCCAAGCTTCATCAACAAAAGCTGCTTGAAACAGTGCTTAGGACGTGAGGTAGGTGAAACCTACAAACCCAAAAACTGATATTTTTAAGTTGATGTTTATGGTGAAAGGATCACCCTCGTTTTTGGTGTGTTTGAATGTTATGTGTGATGTTTGATGTTTAAAAACCCAAAATATGGGTTTTAATTATGTTATGAGTTTCTGGAAATTGTTGAAGATATGAAGATTTGAAGAACACTGTGTTTTCGTATACTGTTCTGTATTTTTCGTATGATTTTGTTTTCGGGCCGAAAAAGGTTTTCGCGGGCCATTTTGAAGTTTTCGCGGGCCGAAAGTTTTCATATGTGAGAGGAAAAGTTTTTCGCGAGCCGAGAAAATCAGTTTTCGCGGGCCTAAGGTTTTCGGTATGTGAGGAGAAAAAGTTTTCGCGGGCCAAAAGTAAGGTTTTCGTACCAAAGCTTTTCGCCACTTATTATTTGATTTTCGCGAACCAAGCTTTTCGCCAACTTTTATGAGGCTTCGCGAACCCAAAGTTTCTCGCCACTTAGTTTTCGCAAAGGGAGCTTTTCGCTAGTTACTATTCAAAACGAAAAAGTTTTTCGCTACTTTCAAACTTTTCGTCAGTTAAAGGTTTCGCCAGCTTTTCGCCATGTCAAAGCTTTTCGTCACTGTTTTCGTACCAAAGCTTTTCGCCACTTAAGGTTTTCGAACCAAAGCTTTTCGTCACTATTTTCGTACCAAAGCTTTTCGCCACTTAAGGTTTTCGAACCAAAGCTTTTCGCCAGCTACTGTTCAAAACGAAAAAAAAAAGAGCTTTTCGCCACTTCCACAGTTTTCGTATCAGGTCAATTTTTATAAAATATTTTCGAGACCCCATTTTCGGGTCAACTGATAGAGGAGTATTGGGTCTTAAATAATTTACTATTCTCGGGATTTTAAGTATTTGAACCAAAAGTACGTTTTAAATATTCCAATGATTTTGACAGTTTTTCGGATATATTTGATACGTTCGGCGATTAATTGTTCATGCATCCACGGCATGTCATGACGAGAGTGTTGATCGCATTTGTGCAATGGGAGAGTGTATGCCTTTCTTTGGCAGAGATTTGTGAGGTTAAGACTCGTAGGTGCACCTGACGGAGACAGACGTGATCGCTCTGTCTACTCAGGCTTGAGCAACCTGAGGTGCCCACCGTCGTAGGACTGCTCGACTTGGCGGGAGATAGACGTGATCGATCTATCTACCCGGGTACAGTGTGAAAACGCGACTCGGGGTGCCCACCGCCATGAGATGTGATTTCCGAGTCTGTGTGACCGGATGATTGATGTGATGTTGCGCGCGAGGTGCCGAGTCTAACCTAGGGCCCTGAGTATTGAGCTATGAGAAAAAAATGAGCGTGCATTTGTCAGGTGAGATATTGGGACTTGGGGACATGTGCACGCATGCATCGCATTGTTTGATGTTCACCTACTGGGCAATTGTGCTCAGGGTTACATGTTTTATAGGTACTAATAAATAGACGGCTGGTGGCGGTGACTCCACGGGCTTTTGGGGGCGGATGCAGTACATGGGACACGACCTGTGGAGGCGTAGGATTAGTTAGATATTTTGGGGCTTCGGCCCGTTGTAAAGACCTTTGTAAAACGAATCTTTTATATATATGTTTTTTTGTAAAATGGGCTTTCCGCGGCTTTCGTTGCGAAAACCCGCCAAGTATTTTATGTTTAAAAAGTGGGGTCGCCACAGGGTGGTATCAGAGCGTAGGCTTTAGATTCTGAAGATTGTCCATGTACTGCTGCCCAAAAGCCGGGAGAACCAGCCGCGCTTGTAAGTTTTCATTGTTAACAATAGTATGTGGTACATGACTATGTGCTTGTATGTGTCTATGAATGAAGAATAGTTGCAAAATGCCGAGAGGGGTACGTAAACACGTTGGGGAGTCGAGCCGAAGAGGCGAGCCCGAATCTCCAACGCACGAACATAATACCATCGATAGACTGACCGAACTAATTCAGCATCAGTCAGAGCAAATTAGTGATCTTATACATCATCAGAGTTCGTCGGAGCATCGTCCTTCCCCACAGCCTGATCATGTACAAATAATCGGGGAGCGCTTCCGAAAATTGAATCCTCCCATCTTTACTGAGGCCGCCAACCCTGCAATGGCTGAGGACTGGATAGGCACTATAGAGGACATGTTCATCTATAGCAGAGTGCCTGATAATGAGAAGGTACTTTGCGCCGTTTCCCTCCTACGGGAGAACGCGCGCTATTGGTGGAACACTATAAAGGTGTTAGAAGATCCAATCATCATGACGTGGGATAGGTTCAAGGAGCTGTTCTTCACTAAATATTTCACCGCTCATGAACAGGAGCAGCGTATGCTCCAATTCATGAATTTACGACAAGGAAGCATGCCGGTGGCGGAATACATCCGTCGTTTTGAAGAATTATCTCGTTTTGCCCCGTTTCTCGTGGCAACCAACACCTTGAAGGTGACTCGATTCATTCAGGGACTCAAGCCCGAAATCTATCGGGATTTGAGCATAGCCGGCGCGCGACAGCTGGAGTTCATGCAAGTTACCGAACGCGCCTTAATTGCCGAGCAAGCAGAACGGGTAGTTGTGGAAGCTCAGGAAGCGAGGAAAAGGAGAGAGAATCAACAAGGCGGAGGGGGAAACAAAAAGCACCAATTCTTTAACAAAGGGCGGTCTAGCCAAGGAAACCGACCGGGCCAACAAAACTGGCGCCCGAGGCCGAATCAAGGGCTGACAAATATCTCTAATCGACCTCAGAATGTTACGCCCCAATGCCAGCAATGCGGGCGCTATCACTTTGGAGTCTGCTACGGAGTGAGGCAACCTCCACAGTGCTACCAATGCGGAAAGATTGGGCATTTTGCTAGGGCATGCTCAGAGAGACAACCTCTGATGCAGAATCAACCCCAACCATTGATCCGACCTCCACCTGTACCAGCACGGGTCTTTACATTAACAAAAGAGGAGGCGGAGACAAACCCCAATGTGGTGACGGGTACGTTGAATATTTACCATATCCCGACTTCTATTTTAATTGACTCGGGAGCCACACATTCTTTTGTGTCGGCTGATTTTGTGACAAGGGTCGGAATATATCCTACCCACTCTAGGAAGGAGTATTTAGTTAGTTTGCCACATGGGAACCCGACCCGAACCAATTTAGTGATAGAAAAGTACCCAATAAATATGGAGGGTAGAGAATTGTTAGTCGATCTAATTGTAATCCCGATGAATGATTACGACATCATATTCGGGATGGATTGGCTTTCGAAATACGGAGCCATGATTGACTGTTCTAAGAAAATTGTGAGGTTCCAACACCCGAGGGAGGAGAGTTCGTCTTTTCGGGAAAGGCGAGCAAGGATGGAATTTCTCGAATATCTGCCCTGAAGGCCCGACGACTTGTTAACTCGGGTTGCGAATTCTATCTTTGTTATGCTATGAAGACCGAGGAATCTCCTCTTTTGAGACTCGAGGAGGTTCCGATTGCGAATGAATACCCCGACGTATTTCCCGACGACCTTCCAGGTTTACCTCCGGATAGAGAGATCGAATTCAAAATCGATCTTGTGCCTGGGGCTGCCCCGATATCGAAAGCCCCATATCGATTAGCGCCGAACGAGCTACGGAACTGAAAGAACAGTTGGAAGAGTTGTTACAGAAGGGATTTATCCAACCGAGCTTCTCTCCATGGGGAGCACCGGTTCTCTTTGTTCGAAAGAAAGACGGGTCAATGAGGTTGTGTATGATTATCGGGAGCTAAATAAGATCACGATAAAGAATAAGTATCCGTTGCCAAGGATTGATGACTTATTTGACCAATTGCAAGGAGCAACGGTATTCTCTAAGATCGACCTGCGTTCTGGGTATCATCAGTTAAAGATCCGTGAGGCAGACGTTCCTAAAACCGCATTCAGTACAAGGTACGGCCACTATGAGTTTCTGGTCATGCCTTTCGGGTTAACAAATGCACCAGCTGCTTTCATGGATCTGATGAATCGGGTATTTAAGAATTTCTTAGACTGCTTCGTGATCGTCTTTATAGACGATATCCTTATTTATTCAAAAACGAAGGATGAACATGAGGAGCATCTAAGAACAATTCTAGGAATTTTACGGGAGAAGCAATTATTCGCAAAATTCAAGAAATGCGAATTTTGGTTAACAGAAGTGGCCTTTCTGGGACACATTATTTCTGGAAACGGGATTTTGGTGGATCCTAGTAAGATTGAGGCAATTAAGAGTTGGCCACGACCAACCACTCTCACGGAGATTAGAAGTTTTCTCGGGCTTGCTGGATATTATCGGAAGTTCATCAAAGATTTTTCCAGCATTGCCTCAACACTCACCAATTTGACGAAGAAGAATGTTCCGTTTAAATGGACGGAATCGTGTGAGCAAAGTTTCCAAGAACTGAAAAAGAGACTAACGACCGCTCCGGTTTTAGCAATACCGTCAGGAACAGAAGGATTTTCGGTGTATACGGATGCCTCGAAGAGTGGCTTGGGATGCGTGCTAATGCAGAACGGGAAGGTAATTGCCTATGCCTCCCGACAACTAAAGGAGTACGAGAAAAACTACCCCACGCACGATCTGGAACTAGCAGCCGTGGTATTCGCCCTGAAGATCTGGCGACATTACCTCTACGGAGAAAGATGCGAGATTTTTACGGATCACAAGAGCTTGAAGTACTTCTTTACCCAAAAAGAGTTAAATATGAGGCAACGACGATGGCTTGAGTTGGTGAACGATTACGAATGCGTGATCAATCATCATCCGGGTAAAGCCAACATAGTTGCAGATGCTTTGAGTCGTAAAGCCGTAAGTGCGGAGCTGTACCAGATTGGAGTAGAAGTAGTCAGCTTCAGTGAAGTCAAAGCGAAAATGAAAGCACTAACGCTCAAACCAACCTTGTTGGAACAAATCACTAATGCCCAAAAGGATGATGATCTTTATGTGAAGATTAAAGGGGAACAAAACAAAAGCACTACGGCGGATTTTGAAATCCGAGGAGACGGGAGCTTACGATACAACGGCCGTTTGTATGTGCCAAATAAGGAAGAACTCCGATTTAAAATATTGACGGAGGCACATACTACACCATACTCTGTACATCCGGGTACAACGAAAATGTATCAGGATTTACGAGTTAACTATTGGTGGCCGGGGATAAAGAAAGATGTTGCCGCCTATGTAAATCAATGCCTGACTTGCCAACAGATTAAGGCGGAACACCAAAGACCGGCAGGAATGTTACAACCGTTAACGATTCCTGAATGGAAGTGGGACCATATAACAATGGATTTCGTCGTTGGGCTACCAAAGACTGTGAAAGGCCACGACGCAATTTGGGTAATTGTCGATAGATTGACGAAATCTGCCCATTTCCTGCCAATCAATAAAACATATTCCATGGAAAAGTATGCAGAATTATATATTCAAGAGATTGTTCGGCTCCATGGAATCCCAATTTCGATCATTTCAGATCGGGACTCGAGGTTTCTGTCTAACTTCTGGGGAAGTTTACAAAAGGCTATGGGAACCAAGTTGTCTTTCAGTTCAGCTTATCATCCCCAGACAGACGGACAATCTGAACGGACGATCCAAACACTGGAAGATATGTTACGAGCATGCGTGCTAGATTTTAAAGGGAATTGGAGCAAATACCTTCCACTGATCGAATTCTCATACAACAACAGCTTTCAGGCTACGATCGGAATGGCGCCGTATGAAGCTTTGTACGGACGTAAATGTCGATCCCCAGTTCATTGGGACGAGATCGGTGAACGAGCGCTACTAGGTCCCGAAATGGTTCGAGAAATGACGGAAGCTATTGCAAAGATTCGAGAGAGAATGCAAACAGCCCAAAGTCGTCAGAAAAGCTACGCTGATAAACGACGAAGGCCGTTAGACTTCGCAAAGGACGATTGGGTATTCTTGAAGATATCCCCAATGAAGGGCGTGAAGCGGTTCGGACGCAAAGGGAAGTTGAGTCCGAGGTATATAGGCCCTTTCAGAATCTTGAAACGAATCGGCGAGGTCGCATATCAACTTGAATTACCAGCGTCTTTAGAGCAGGTTCACGACGTTTTTCACGTGTCAACCTTGCGAAAATACGTCGCCGATCCAAGCCATGTGCTACAAAATGAAACCCTTCATCAACGGTTGAAACCGGACTTAAGTTACGAGGAGAAGCCGGTAGAAATCTTGATATATGAAGTAAAACAACTTCGGAATAAAAATATTCCGTTGGCCAAAGTTCGGTGGCGTAATCAGGCAATTGAGGAAGCAACGTGGGAACGAGAAGACGAAATGCGGCAGAAGTACCCCGAATTATTTCCGACTGCCTAAATTTCGAGGACGAAATTTCTTGAAGGGGGGGAGGATGTAATACCCGTAAAAATTTAATACGGGATTTCGCAAAACTTCGAAATTGGTAAAAATAAGGTTGGGCAGGCTTGAAATTGAGCCCAAATAATAATTGGGCCCAAGCCCGATAAAGAAGGAAGACTTTGAGGATTGAAAAATAATTAGGCCCAAAAAGGACCGGATTCGTATTTTCCTGGAGAAAACTATGTTTGCGATGATGAAAGATACAAAAAGGGAGAAAATTACAAAAAGGCCCTTTTCTTAGCTTAAGAGGAAAATCGCATCACCACTTATCACCTCCTTGTCATCACGTAAGTCTCTCCCCAGCTTAAATATACAACTGTACACTTCAAAGAAACGAGAGAAAGAAGGCGAGAGAGAAAGGAGAAAGAAAGGAAATTTGGCAAAGTCCTTTCCAAGCTTCATCAACAAAAGCTGCTTGAAACAGTGCTTAGGACGTGAGGTAGGTGAAACCTACAAACCCAAAAACTGATATTTTTAAGTTGATGTTTATGGTGAAAGGATCACCCTCGTTTTTGGTGTGTTTGAATGTTATGTGTGATGTTTGATGTTTAAAAACCCAAAATATGGGTTTTAATTATGTTATGAGTTTCTGGAAATTGTTGAAGATATGAAGATTTGAAGAACACTGTGTTTTCGTATACTGTTCTGTATTTTTCGTATGATTTTGTTTTCGGGCCGAAAAAGGTTTTCGCGGGCCATTTTGAAGTTTTCGCGGGCCGAAAGTTTTCATATGTGAGAGGAAAAAGTTTTTCGCGAGCCGAGAAAATCAGTTTTCGCGGGCCTAAGGTTTTCGGTATGTGAGGAGAAAAAGTTTTCGCGGGCCAAAAGTAAGGTTTTCGTACCAAAGCTTTTCGCCACTTATTATTTGATTTTCGCGAACCAAGCTTTTCGCCAACTTTTATGAGGCTTCGCGAACCCAAAGTTTCTCGCCACTTAGTTTTCGCAAAGGGAGCTTTTCGCTAGTTACTATTCAAAACGAAAAAGTTTTTCGCTACTTTCAAACTTTTCGTCAGTTAAAGGTTTCGCCAGCTTTTCGCCATGTCAAAGCTTTTCGTCACTGTTTTCGTACCAAAGCTTTTCGCCACTTAAGGTTTTCGAACCAAAGCTTTTCGTCACTATTTTCGTACCAAAGCTTTTCGCCACTTAAGGTTTTCGAACCAAAGCTTTTCGCCAGCTACTGTTCAAAACGAGAAAAAAAAAAGAGCTTTTCGCCACTTCCACAGTTTTCGTATCAGGTCAATTTTTATAAAATATTTTCGAGACCCCATTTTCGGGTCAACTGATAGAGGAGTATTGGGTCTTAAATAATTTACTATTCTCGGAATTTTAAGTATTTGAACCAAAAGTACGTTTTAAATATTCCAATGATTTTGACAGTTTTTCGGATATATTTGATACGTTCGGCGATTAATTGTTCATGCATCCACGGCATGTCATGACGAGAGTGTTGATCGCATTTGTGCAATGGGAGAGTGTATGCCTTTCTTTGGCAGAGATTTGTGAGGTTAAGACTCGTAGGTGCACCTGACGGGAGACAGACGTGATCGCTCTGTCTACTCAGGCTTGAGCAACCTGAGGTGCCCACCGTCGTAGGACTGCTCGACTTGGCGGGAGATAGACGTGATCGATCTATCTACCCGGGTACAGTGTGAAAACGCGACTCGGGGTGCCCACCGCCATGAGATGTGATTTCCGAGTCTGTGTGACCGGATGATTGATGTGATGTTGCGCGCGAGGTGCCGAGTCTAATCTAGGGCCCTGAGTATTGAGATATGAGAAAAAAATGAGCGTGCATTTGTCAGGTGAGATATTGGGACTTGGGGACATGTGCACGCATGCATCGCATTGTTTGATGTTCACCTACTGGGCAATTGTGCTCAGGGTTACATGTTTTATAGGTACTAATAAATAGACGGCTGGTGGCGGTGACTCCACGGGCTTTTGGGGGCGGATGCAGTACATGGGACACGACCTGTGGAGGCGTAGGATTAGTTAGATATTTTGGGGCTTCGGCCCGTTGTAAAGACCTTTGTAAAACGAATCTTTTATATATATGTTTTTTTTTTGTAAAATGGGCTTTCCGCAGCTTTCGTTGCGAAAACCCGCCAAGTATTTTATGTTTAAAAAGTGGGGTCGCCACACTGATACCATGTGAAATTTCGTTATTCGGCCTACGCACACAGACCCGCATACGAGGAGAGTTGACTGCATAAGTTGTGGGGTTTCATCCTAAAACCAATTGGTGATGGGTGAAATGAACCATCAACTTATATGCTAGTCAATTTCTCTCGATGTGCGGGAAGAAGAAACGAGTCAGCTTCAATTCGCCAGCCATCCAGAAGACGAAATGTACTTTTGAATACATTCATTCTAATTTATGTGGTCCTTCTCATGTTCCGTCCAAGGGTGGTGCAAGATACATGTTGACTTTCATTGACGATTTTTCAAGAAAAGTGTAAATCTATTTTCTTAAGCAGAAGAGTGATGTTTTCCTAACATTTAAACAATGAAAAGCTTTGATTGAAAAACAGACAGGAAAACAGATCAAGCGGTTGCGGACAGATAATGGTTTAGAATTTTGAGGAAGCGAGTTCAAAGAATTCTGCAAGAATGAAGGGATAGCTCGACACCACATTGTTCGAAAGACGCTCCAACAAAATGGTGTTACCGAGTGCATGAACCAAACTCTTTTAGAGAGAGCTCGATGTATGATCTCTAATTATGTGTTGACAAATGATTTTTGGGCAGAAGCTATTGGTGCAGCATGTTATATTGTCAACCGCTCACCATGTTCTCCTATCAATTTCGAGACTCCCGAGGAAGTATGGTCAGGTACCCATGTTGATTACTCTAATTTAAGAATATTTGGGTGCCTAGTTAGATGCACGTAAATGAGGGAAAGTTAGAGACGAGAGCTAAGAAATGTATTTTTCTCGGTTACATTTCAGGGGTGAAAGGATATAGATTACATAATCATAATCCCAAGTCACCCAAATTCGTAATTAATAGAGATGTTACATTTTAGAGTCATTTATGTTGTATCCTACAAAGGAGTATTCTAATTCTTGTAATCAAGAAAAGAAGGATAGTGTACAGAACGAGGTGGAGCTCGAGGTCAATAGTAAAGATTCCTCAGATAATCCTCCTACAAGTTCAACAGACAAGATGATGAGCTAGAACCAGAACCCGATTCAGATCTCGTTGAAGATGAAAGCGTTGAGCAGGAATATTCTATAGCCAAAGACTGACAGAGCGGGAGATTCGACTACCACAGCGGTACATGAATTTAGTTTTGTATGCTTTATTAGTGGCACAAGAAACAGGTGGAGGCGGTGAACCTTCTACTTATTCGGAGGCAATTCAAGATGTCAACTCTAATAAGTGATTGGTAGCGATGAATGAAGAAATGAAGTCTCTGCACAAGAATGGTACTTGGATTCTTGTGTCGCCGCCGAAGAAGAAGAAAATAGTCGGTTGTAAGTGGGTCTTCAAGAAGATAGAAGGTTTATCTGTTCTGAGGATGCAAGGTATAAGGCACGATTAGAAAATGTGAAAAGCTATAGTAAAGTACAAGGTGTTGACTTTAATGATGTTTTCTTACCTGCCGTTAGACATAGCTCTATTCGTGTATTACTCGCATTCGTTGTCATGTATGATTTGGAGAACAGCTTGACGTAGCGTTCTTACATGGCGATTTAGATGAACATATCTATATAAAGCAATCTGAAGGTTTCATAGTTAAAGGAACAGAAGACCACGTTTGTTTGTTGAAGAAATCCTTGTATGGATTAAAACAATCTCCAAGACAGTGGTATAAACGGTTTGATTCTTTTATGTTGGGTCATTGTTTCCCCAAGAGCAAGTATGATAGTTTTGTTTACTTCCAGAAGTTGAATGACCGTTCGTTCATTTATCTGTTATTAAATGTTGATGACATGTTCATTGGGCTAAGAATCTTGCAAAAATTCATCAGTTGAAGGCCTTATTGAACGATGAATTTGAGATGAGATTTGGGAGCAGCTAAGAAGATTTTTGGTATGGAGATTAGACGTGATAGAGGAGTTGGTAAGTTACACCTGACTTAGGAGAGTTACCTCAAGAAGGTTTTGGAGAGATTTGGCATGCACGATGCCAAGCCAGTCAGTACTCCTCTCGCTAGCCATTTTAGGCTATTTGCTGCTCAGTCACCATCATCATAAGAAGAAGAGGAGTATATGGCACAAGTTCCTTACTCAAGTGCATTCGGCAGTATTATGTATGCAATGGTTTGTACATGTCCTGATATTTCTCAAGTTGTTAGTGTTGTTAACAGGTATATGGATGTTCCAGGGAAAGAGCACTGGCAAGCAGTGAAATGGATCCTTAGATACCTGAAGGGTACTCTAAGCACTTGTTTGGAGTTCGTTGACTCAGATTACGCAGAAACAGTGATGCTCTCGTTGGCTTCGTTGACTCAGATTACGCAGGGGATCACGATAAACGATGATCTCTTACAGGTTATGTATTCTCTATTGGAGGTTGTGCAATTAGCTGGAAATCTACTTTACATCATGTAGTGGCTTTATCTACTACTGAAGCAGAAACCGACACGATCAAAGAAGCTTTATGGTTGAAGGGGTTATTCAGCGAATTGACTCAACAACAGGGAGTTATTACTATTTACTGTGATGGTCAAAGTGCAATTCATTTGACTAAGGAACAGATGTATCATGAAAGGACTAAGCATATTGATGTTAAGTATCATTTTGTCTATGATATCATTGCTAATAAGAAGGTATTTATCCAGAAGATTAACACGAAGGATTATCATGCGGATATATTTACGAAGGCTCTTCCAGTTTTCAAGTTCAAGCATTGCTTGGACTTGATCGGTGTTTCAAAAATGGTGAACTAGCCCGCTGGGACTAAGGCCGGAGGGAGATAAAGGTGTTACTAAGTCAATATGGAGTAGTTTGCGGAATCAAGGTCAAAGTGGAGATTTGTAGAGTATGGTGTGACCTTGATTGATAGCAAGGGATAAGAATGCATGGGTTGAAAAGTCAAAGAAATGAAGCCAATAACAAATGAAGACATGAGCGTGATCATTAAATGAATGAAGAATTCGATTTGGTTTTGCTTTCGGCTGCCGTATTATTCAATCAAAGGTGTGCAGAATCTTTTGTGCGTTTACATATTGATCGAGGCAAATATTTGCCTATAAATATGAGAGCTCGGCGAAGGAAAAGCGAAGACACAACACAAGTCCTCTCTTCTCCGATAATTTCTTTAGCTATGAATAGATTCGATAAAATATTGATCGAACTATTTATCATTTGATTCTTACTCTTAGTCGCTATAGCTGCTTTTGTGTATCGCATCCTTACGAGGTGTACGTGTTTGTAATCATCTCCACATACTAAAGAAGTTTATCCTCTGGCCCGTGGACGTAGGTCATCTTTACCGAACCACGTAAATTTTTGTGTTCACTGTCCAACTTATTCCTTTTATTTGTTATTCTCATTTTTCGAGCAATAAATATTCGGGATTTAAAATATTCTAACAACATTTGTAAGTGTATGCACGACTGTGATCAACTATATAGACTCAATTATAAATTTGAGTCACTAAGTATAATGATTTTCGATATATTTGATAATTGTAAAAACAATGATTTTCATTATAAATTTGAATTTTTAGTCATTTTCCCAAAAAATATAATTTTGCATATATATGAGTTAGAACATGATTTGAACAACAATTAGGTATGAATTGAAATAGATTTTTGGAGCATACTATGTAGTTGTAAAGAAGCTAGTTTGGACATTAATAGTTTTATAGGTAAACCGAGTTAATCAACAATACTAAGGAATGGTCCACACTCTTGCATTTAGATGTTGACTGTACATATGTCCATTTATAATTTGCTTCTCACCAATGCCACGTTAATATTTATTTATTATTTTTAATTTGATAGATAAAAATAAACATACAATTATTCATAAACCTAACTAAACATTTGCCGCTTCAGTCGTTCAAGTAGGAAAGAACGTGAGATACCTAAATATGATGAATAATTCATTTTATGTTTGTATTTGATGAAAGCCATATTTATTTACTTATTAACCTTATCATATCACAAAAAGTGAACGTGAATGATATAGTTTATGCAATTATTTATTACCCCTCATTATCAGAACTCAGTCATATTTGCATTCATGAGTTCGCAGATTTGCATTTAATTTAATAAAATCAGTTCAAATACATCAAATAAACAAGAGCTTATGTTTCGATCTCTGTCCACGTACTATCTCATCGGTGAAGCTTACATACTTTTATTGGCATTAACTTCAATGATGGAGATAAAAAAAAGGTGGTCCATTTTCAAAATAATTAAATTTGATGAAATTATAAATTTTCATCACTAAATATATGGATTTTCGATTTTGTACCGCATTAAATTACAAAATAGGTCATTGAATACTTAACTCATTAAACATTGCTTTTCAGTTGTTTATAAATCTCCCTAAAAAACATCTCTACAAAAAAAATCATAATTTGTTTTCTTCTCCGCCGGCGGTCACACATCTAATGCTACCATGGTCGCCAGCAGATCGGGTTGGAGAACTCATCATCTATTTAATTCTCTTTTGCAATTTCCTTATTATATATTTTATATTTTGTTTATTCTCGAGAGTTTTCTTTCTCTCGTATGTGAGATTTTCTTCTTTGGTATGAGAGTTTGTTTATCCCGTATGAGAGTATTTCTCTTTGAATAAGAGTTTGCAATGATCTTATAAAATAGAAATGGACACCGTGCTGGCATCGGTGGTTCAAACAATGGAGTTATGAATATTGATTGGATAATATAAAAAATGCTTAAAGAAGTGAGTGCAATTGATAATATTATTTGAAGAAGGGATTGTAATTGGTGATATTAGTTTATCTATTTCTTTATCGTTCCTTCATATTCTTCCGCATTTTTGTTTATTGATTCCATTGTAAAATTTTGTCCAATTGATATTTTGGAATAAAATTATCCTTTTCGAAAAAAAAAAACTCATATTTATAATTTTATCAAATAAAGTCGTACAGTTTTAATCAGACATAGCAATATACTTATTTTCCCAAAATAGGTCATTGAATACTTAACTGACTCGTATTTATAATTTTTTGAGATTAATTCCTAAGTGTAATCAAACATGCCAATATACTGATTTTCCATGTGGAAACAATTTCTAATAATCACGAATAAGGCCGATGGAGGTCCAAAAAGTTTACTTTTCGTCAAGTGTCTCAACTTAGTCGAACCAATTACAGTAAAACTTCTACAAATTAATAACATTGCGACCATGAAATTTTATTAATTTAGAGAGATATTGATATATCGATAAATTTATATCGACACTTCAAAATCCGTTCAAGTGAAGAAATCTCAAGTGAGACAAACTATGAAGAAAGCCTGCATGAGCTTGAGATATATGGTCAATGATGTTGGTTATCGCAATGAAATGGACGTCAACAAATTGGTGAAAATGATGAATGTTCAAAGTGTTGCTGATATTATTGAAGATCCTACTAATGATGAAGCTGAAGATGATTCAATACCGTTGGAACCCGCCACGAGAAAGGAGGCTTTGAGCGCGACAACGTTTTACAATTTTTTGTTGCTCGGCTGCAATTAAAAAAGTTAGGGATGAAATCTAATTAGATTTAAATTTGAAGAAAACTCAAGTAACAATAGATTTATATGTTAGCAAATTACCATAATATAATTGTAATATTTATGAATTATTATTTTAGAGTTTTAATGGGACCTAATGTTTATAAATGAATTTTTCAAAAAATTATTATCTTATTATCTTATTTGATGATATTTTACAAAGGCACTAGTCGGAGACCGAAAGATTTTATTATTTTATAGAGTTTATTAATTTATAAAGGTTTTACTGTAACTAGAATACTGCTCTGCAACTTTTTTTTATTATAGTATATTTTATATATAAATTAGGAAACTGAATAATTTGTAATTTGTGATAGTATGTATATAAACATGTAGGGGTGACAATGGGCGGATTCAGGACTGGTATTGAACATATCATCCCCGTACCAAATCTCATTTCAAATGCCGTCCCCACTAATTAACTGCTTATGATGAATTGGTTTGGGGACGGAGATTCACCGTTTGGGCATAGATCAAATTATTTCGTGGATTTCACTTGACTGGATCGGGGTTCCCGTGGGGGACTCGAATTTTCCATTTTCATATACCAACAACTTAATTTTTTTAGCAACAAAAAAATAAACTAAGTAACATCGACAAAGCCGACAATAAATATAATGAAAAATTCACGATAAAAGAAATAGCGATAAACTATGGCTACGATATATTTTTTTAAAGCTAAGTTTTGTTTTTACTTTTATAATTTTTTATATAAAAAATATAAAAAATCATTATAATAATCAATCATTAAGTAAATGATTATGCATTTGTTATGTTTAATTTAGAGTTACTTTTGGTTTTAGTTTTATTTTTTTAAATACGATATGAATTTTTTTTTAAAAAAAATACTTATCATTGAATTAACAAAATATAATCGGAGAAACACTGTTTGACTCAAACGGGTCGGGTTCGAGGATGGGTGGAAAACATCAATACCATCCCCGCATTTTCACCGACAACTCTCCATCCTCATTTTGACTGAAGATCCCCCGTCCCAATAACCCCTGGTCCCTACGGGAATGATTCACCACGGAGATTTTATCATTCTTGACAGGTCGGCTCTTGGGTAAAGCAAGTGAAGTAAGGGTTTTAGGCCCCAATATTTTGAGGGGCCCAATTTAGTAATATTATTATGTAAATAAATTTTAATTAGTTAAAAAAGCCCAATTTAAGTTTTACATTTTATAAACAGTAATAAAAGTCCTAGATTAATAAAATGGTAGATCCAAAAAAAAAAATAAAAGAACGTATTGACTAATAAAGGCTCAAGATCAATATAATTTTTTATCCACAAAACTTGAGAAGTTGTTGACACATGATAGTAGTTTAGATATTAATGGACTAGATTTATTTCTAGCTTTCTAATGTGTATATTGCATATAGGATTATGTTGAAGATTCATATCAAGTTGCTTCTACAGAAATAAATTTTTCCAAATTAAAAATTAAAAAAGAGCTGCTTAAGACAACGTTGCAAAAAAGATTAGATGAATTGGCTATTTTATCAATAGAAAATAAAATGATTGTGGAAATTTTTAAGGAAATTTGCGTCAAAAAAGCTAGAAGAATAAATTTCATGTAAACAAATTGGTTTTGTTTTTTTGCTTTTTTGTTTTGAAAAAATTACACTAAAAGAAAAAAATATTAAATTTAATTTTTTTAACTCGGTCTTCTATAAACATTAAGAGCTTGTTTGGTAGATGGGTTTAAAAAAATTTAAATGTTGGTTTATGATATCTCGATGTGTTTAGTACGGGAGTTTATACAAAACATGGTTAATATATAACAATTATAAACTCATGTATACGGGTTTAGATTAAAACACATGTCAGATGAATTATTGTAAGCACACTAACCAAACACGTATTTTATTTTATATCCATTAATCAGTTTCATATAAACCTTAATAATTTAAACCCTCTTAAATATAAACCGTTATACCAAAAAAACACTAAATGTTATAGTTGTTGGTACCTAGCCCGGATAAAGGAGAAGAATTGTGTTAGCTTGGCAAATAAAAGCAATTTTTCATTACATAATATTTATTTTTATTTTTTAAAAAAAAAAAAAAAACTCATATTAAAACTCACTTTAAGTATTATGATGAGCCACCCTTGATTCTTAATTTAATGAAAGCTCCACGAACACAAATTATTAGAATCATTTGTGGCAACAGTTGTTAATTGGGCTTCTTTTACCAATTCACTTAAGCAGTGTAAGATATATTTTTTGGAAAAGTTGGGTGAATAAAGTGAAGGGCCCATTTATTAATTATTAGTTTAAGTAAACTAAAAGAAAGCCCCCTCATTCAGTAGCAACCAACTGATCCATCTAAAAATTATATATAAATTTCAAATTAAATTGAAAAAAAACAAAAAGAAAACCCATAAACTGACCCAATGCATGATTATGGGCTAAAGTTAAAAGATACAATGGAAGAAATTTAAGCTCGAAGACGGCTACGCTGGGTTGATGCGCCTTCTTCCATCAAGCCATTAATTGGTTGTTTGCTACCTCGATTTATTTTTAAAAGGATTTAAATTATTACTATTTTTGTAAAACTAATTATTGGGTATAAAATAAAATGTGTTTGATGGGTGGTTTACAATAACCCATATGAGATTACGCATTTATATGAACCAGTATACATAGGTTTAGAATTGTTGTAAATTAACATTTAAAATTTTTAAACTCTTCAACCAAGCATAAGTATCATTCTTATGTTTAATAATCTTTCGTTGTACATATTACCATACCACCGTCAGTCTCTTTTATGATTTTCTTACCACTATATTCTTTTTTTTACAAATAGGGCCGTGCCTCAATTTTAATAATATTTGTTTTATGTTGTATATGCCTCAATTGTATTAGGGGTCGATGAGAAATCTTTGAATACTTGTTAGCCTAATTAATTCAAATTAATTTATGGCCTATCCCAATTATTTATACATCGCCCAATGGTATTAATGTTTTTTTTTTATTAATTTTTGTAAATTTTTAAAGTTTTTTCTCGATGTGCGGTTGAAACTATTGGAGTCTGTGAAATTTCGGCCTACGCACACGGGCCCATATAGGAGGAGAGTTGACTGCATAACTTGTGGGCTTCCATCCTAAAACCAATTGGTGATAGGTGGAGTGACCCACCAACTTATATACTAGTCAATCCCTCCCGAATTAATCGATGTAGGATACATGTGACTTATCAATCTCAACACTCCCCCCTCACTTGTAATCCCACTTTTTTTTTATCGGACGGGAACGCCATTCTTTTTCGAACCCGCCGTATATTAATTTGAGTCGGACGAGGACGTCATTTTTTTCGAACCTCACGACCCACTAGGATCTTCCGCTCTGATACCATGTGAAATTTCGTTATCAGGCCTACGCACACGGGCCCACATAGGAGGAGAGTTGACCGCATAACTTGTGGGCTTCCATCCTAAAACCAATTGATGATAGGTGGAGTGACCCATCAACTTATATACTAGTCAATCCCTCCCGAATTAATCGATGTGGGATACATGTGACTTATCAATCTCAACAGAGTCGGCGGTTTCCGACAATTTTTTATTTAATTTTTTTTATTAAGAATAATATTTTTAAAAGCTTATATGTGGGAAGGTGATAATGGGACCGCATGTGATTATGCCAATTAAGGAACTTTAATATGTACATATGTATTTATTTTTTTTTGTTGCTGTCCGAGGTATCCTCATTCGACCTGGCTATGCGCTAGTTCCTAAATACCGGCGTGGGTTTTGTGCCACACAGACCTGGAGGCTTAATTGCACCACACTCAAGTGGTGGGACTAATCCATGGGGTTTGATGAATACGTCTCAAACCCACCTGACAACGATAGTCATAGGAATTAAATCTCATGGGGACTATTCAAGGAATTGTGGGAACAAGAATTCGATCCCACAACCTAACCCACAAATTCTTAATATGTGTATAGTTCCGTTCTTATTCTTATTTGTTTTCATTGTGGCCCTCTCAAAATGATTGCACTCTTTTCAATTTTTTTTATCTTAATTATCGAGCATTTTCTTTATAATGCATGCCTTTGAGTCTTGCTGAGCTGAGACTACTTCAGATAAAAAAAAATTGATGAATCATTTTTCAAATTTCATTGGTCGAACATTATATTTTCAATTTATTTACGTCAATCTCATCATTCTTTAAAAACTATGATATGTATTGATTTCTGAATTTTCAATGTATATGGATAAGGAATACTTACTTAAGGGTGGGCGCCATTAGGGTTGCAAATGAATCGAGTTTTTTTTGTTCGATTCGAGATTCGATTCGAAATTTACGATTCGAATTCGAATTATTAGAATATAGAATTCAAATAAGAATAATTTTTTTGATTCGAATAATATTAGAATATGAATACAAATATCACAATATTCGATTCGAATATTAATAGAATATTCGATAAGAATAATTAAATATTTATTTTAATATACTTATTACAATTCAATATATATTTAATAATAATGACATATTTATTTAAATACAATATATTATAATTCAAAATTTCTCAAAAAAAATAGTATAATCCAAAATATATTTGAAATAATTCAATATTTTATAAAATATAATATTTATGATTCCATAGATATTTAAATATAATATTATTTATATTGTCTTATTAAATAGATTTTATGAAAAATATAAAAAATAATAATAATCGAATATTCGAATATTCGATATTCGATTCGAATATATAGTCAAATAGAATTCGAATTAATTTTAGTATTCGAATTCGAGATTTAATAATAGAATACAAATAGAATATGGTGGTATTCGACTCGATTCGATTCGTTTGCAACCCTAGGTGCTATGATGTCGTGGCATGTCTCTTGTCTTGCTTCAAAGAACCACTGTTTTTATATTAATTATACAATACAAATACAATAAAAGAAAGTCTTAAATTTGCAGCCAAAGTTTATAATATCCAAAATCGCATCAATAGATAACAAATATTCCTCATGAACATGGAAGGTATAATCATATAAAGGATGATAGTATTATATTTCTACTTGAATGATTGATTGCTCTCCCATAACAAAATAAATAAATATAAGATTGGTGAATATTTCAAAATTTGGATATGGGCCCTTGATTTGAAAATTCAAACCCGCAAATGAACCAAGTTCCAATGCTTAGGAGCTCGGATTTAACATTGTGCATTCTGATCTATTGCACATATCACAAATTTATAGGATGAAATTTTTAGGGCTTAGTGTCGCATACATATGTCTTATTTATTATCAACGTTTATGATTGAGGGCCTCGCCTTGTTAAAAGAACGGGACCACAAAAAAAAAAAGGTTTTGGATCGAGGTTAAGGATACGATCGTATTTGTACTTCTTGCCTATCGTAATCTGTATAGATTTGGGACGTTACACACAATCTTGGGAATCAGTCTTGCTTGAAGTTGAGATCGCTCATAGTTGACAATCAAATTTAGATGCTATTTAAATTGAATTTAGTTGGAGTTACGGTTAAAAAAAATAAAAATAAAAAAAATTATAAAATTATAAAATAAAATAGTTCGGGCCCACTAACAACTTCCTTATCCAAAAATGCATCGCATGTCATGTGGTGGTGGAAGTTGAACTTATCCTTCATCTGCCTGCGGATAAAAACATTTGGCAAATTAGACAAAGATGGGGCCCACCAGTCCATAGACATGTCAAAGCCCATTGTAATCCAATTGATTTGTCTACTGGCTCATACCAATATTCGAGAGGCCGACTTAGAATAAATAAGTTAAAAAAAATACTTATTAATAAAATAAGTACTTTCGTATTGACATACGAGTTATAACTCGTATGTTGGAAATACGAGTCATAACTCGTAACTCTGACATACGAGTTATAACTCGTATCTTTAAGATACGAGTTAGATCCACCGACACCGACAAACTCTGCAACCAACAAACTCTGACGAAACCTCTGCTAACTCGTATGTTGAAGGTACGAGTTACTTTTTCTCGTATGTTAAAAGTACGAGTTAACATAACTCGTATCTCACACATACGAGTTATATCCCTATAAATTCAACCATTCGAAACGAAATATTATATCAAACACATCACCGATCATCACATACAAACATGGTGTCCAATAATATACAAGTGTTAGTTTATTTCGGTGGTGAAATTATTCACACATCCAATTCAACCATCAAATACAGTATTGATCCTATAGGGTACCGGTGAATTCGTCGTTCTACCAATTTTTCGAATTTCTGTCATTCTTGTTTGAAATTACGGGTGCTGATAGCAGTTCTTGTCGTTGATTGTTTATGGTAAGAATGAATACTTTCAACACTCTCGCATATTTCATCAACTACTACAGATTTCCAATGACAGCGACTTATCATTCTTCATACACCCTGATTCCGAATTCAACCATCTTGAGGTTTTTGTTGAAAAAAATGAATACGGCAATTTTGATCTCAATGAAGATTCTCATCCAAATTTTGAAGACAGAAGTGGGTTTCAGCAATTTGAATTTGGTTCATCGAGTCATGCTTATCCAGAGATGCCTGATATAGTCACAGTTACAAGAGGGTTCGAAAATGTGTCAATTGATGTTCCTATATTAGACGTGCCGGAAGCCGAGCAGGAAGATGAGCCAGAAGGCGAGCAAGAAGTCGAGTCAGAATGCAATCACAGCAGTGATTAGGGTAGTTAGGCGCAAAGAAAGCAACACCGTTTGGAGTGTAGAATGCAATCACAGCAGTGAATGCCCTTGGAGACTTAGAGCCAGTTTGAAGCGTAAAGAAGGTTATTGGAAAGTGACAAAATATGGAGAGCCACACGCATGCTACATGACTGAGTTGTCCACAACTCATCGTAATATTTCTCGGAACGTGATTGCCGACAAGCTTGTTGGCGTTGTAAAGACAGACCCTCACTTCCTACCCAAAAATGTACAGCAGCTCATAAAAGATAAATTTGGCTACGATATCTCGTACATACAAGCTTGGCATGGACTCAAAAGAGCTATGGAAAATGTTTATGGCACGTGGGAAGATTCCGTAAAGAAGCTTCCAATTTTACGAAAGGGCTGTAAAGGCAGGATTCTCATCCACGCCCACACCTACAAAAATATATTACATTAAATCTATGATTACGAAAATATAAAATTCAAATTTATTTGAATTTTATAAATTATTACCTGCAACAGCCGTAGAGGTCCGCCTATATTAAGCTTTTTCGGCTGACATGCCGAACAAAGCTCTCTATACAAAAAGGCGAGTATTGCACTACCCCAACTATAAGTGTGCACCTCGTCGATGTCCTCCAATAACTGGAGGAATGTGAGCGAGACGGTGCAGGCGCTACAATTGGGAAACATAACTGCACCAAATAACAACATCGCATATCCACGTGCAGCTTGCTCGACTTCTACTTCCTCACTGTCATCTGTGACTGGATTCGCTATATACCAATCCGCTAGAGCTCTCATCGCTAACGCCGTCCCCTTAAGTTTGTCTTGTGGTGGTCGATATCCAAGCAACCGCTCACACTCATCCTGCCACTGCGACGTCGTCCTCGACTCGATCACACCCGAAATGGACTCACCATCTATCGGCAACCTCCATAGTATACCGACGTCCGCTAGCGTAACAGTCGCCTCCCCAACAAAAAAGTGAAACGTATGCGTCTCTTTCCTCCATCGCTCTACTAACGCAGTAATCAAGTGGGGGTCTACTTTATGCGACATGCAGCTATATACGCCGTACAATCCCATGTAATCCAACTTCTTCAGCAAACGACCGTGTAGAATTATAGGCTGCTCTTCGTACCCCATACAACATTTTCTAACGATCTAATCTTGATCGTTTTATCGATCACGTCCGCATCCAGCAGGACATCACGAGATCGATGATTCGACTGCATCGTCAACACCGAATCATCGATAGGGCCATACAAAGTCGTGTCTTCCATCCTACGAAGAACAACACAATACAACGCAAACGAACGACAAAAACATCAACAAAAACACCAATAAATCCAATGAATACGAACGACAAAAACACGCGTTAATCCCAACACAAATATTCTTAATTCTACGAATAATTTCGACACAAATTATCCTCAACAATACATTCATCAATTCTTCGAAATCAATAAATAATCCCAACAATTTCATACGAAATCAACAAAATAATCCTAATACAATCACAAAAAAAACTAACTCGTACCTATTAGCTACGAGTTACTCTCGTCTTGCACCGTCGCCGTTCGCCTTGCACCGTCGCCGTCGCCGTCGCCGTCTTCGTCTGCGTCGTTCGTCGCGGCCTGGTATAATAGATCTAACTCGTATCTTAAAGATACGAGTTATAACTCGTATGTCAAACATACGAAAGTACTTATTTTATTAATAAGTATTTTTTTTAACTTATTTTATAAATAAAAATTAAAAATCTGATTATTTAATTAAAAAAGCCGATTATTCTTACATACCATGTGGGTATCACCCAACTCACTTGAGATTGTGACACGTGTCCCATGTGTCAATCTCAGCACAACATTTTAGATTGTGACAGACTTGGCTAAGTCCCTTTGCCAGGCTATTTATTTCGAAAATGGTTGACGTAGAGTCAACCTGCTAAACTCAATAACACATGTCACAATCTGGAGTTGGGTGTTACCCACATATATAGGATAGGAAGGACCTTTTTTTCGTCAACTTATTGCAATTAATTAGATGTATAACATGCACTTTGCCGTTAATTGCATTTATTTTCATAATTGCCTTAGGCTTTATTTCTATTAACCACACGCTTGACCAACGAAACCTTCAAGGAATCTACAAATTAAAAAAAATAGCCTTTTTAAGATAGGCGCCGTTGAAAATTATGATTTAGTCTATATGGGTATGGGATGATTTGAAGGTATTATATTCATAAATCTATGCTCTTTTAACTTTTATATTTCTAAATTTACCCCTCTATTTTTAATTAATTAACATTCGACCCTCAATTTTAAATTATTATAATAAAATAATTTTTCGTTTTATATCTTTATAAATTAATATATAATTAAATTCAAATTATAATTTCTATTAAAAATTTTAAGTTACAATTAACTAATATTATATATATATTTAATTAATTACATAGAGAGATATGAGAAGTAATTAAGAATGTGGAATGGAAGATAATTATCTTTCACTTAAATCAAATCAATTCGTCGAGCCATGCCCATAGAGCCGTCTAGACCAACTTTCCACGTGTCACTCACTGATTCGTCACAACTTTCACTAATTAATTTTACATCATATCATACCATGTCATCCATCCCTTCTATAAAAGAACTGAGCTCAAACATCATCTTCTTCACAGCCATATCTTAATTTCATAATAAGGAAAGAAAAAAAAAGAATGATCGAGCTAGGAGAAACGTCAGCAGAGTTAATCCCAGCTCTACCCGACGACATATCTCTTCTCTGTTTGCTCCGCCTCCACCGCTCGTCTCACAATATCTCGGCCCAAGTCTGCCGCCGCTGGCGGAATCTCATCAAAAGCAAGGATTTCTACCGCCAGAGGCGGCGAAACGGGTTGACCCGGAAAACCGCCTGCCTGGTCCAGCTCCTCCAGGGTCGAACCGATGAGAACGGTTCGAAGCCGTCTCCGCAGCAGCCCAGGTGCGGTTTATCCCTGTTCGACCCGCTGATCGGGTCACTGACCCGTTTGGACCCCATCCCGAAGTACCCGGATGGTCTGCCGCTCTTCTGCCACGTGGCGAGCACGGAGGGGAAGCTGCTGGTCCTCGGCGGGTGGGACCCGCTCACGTGCAAGCCCGTCAGAGACGTTTTCTTGTACGACTTCGCGGCCATGAGGTGGAAGCAGTGCGCCGAAATGCCCGTGACGACGTCGTTCTTCGCCGCGGCTGCCTCCGAAGGGAAGGTCTACGTGGCGGGCGGGCACGACGAGGGCAAGAATGCCCTGAGGTCGGCGTGGGCCTTCGACGTGGAGAACGACGAGTGGATCGACTTGGGCACGACGAGCGAGGAGAGGGACGAGTGCGAGGGGCTGATAATCGGGTCGGAGTTTTGGGTCATCAGCGGGTACGGCACGGATACCCAAGGTGCGTTCAAGTCGAGCGCCGACGTGTACGACATCGGGTCGGGCGAGTGGAGGCGGGTCGATGGCGTGTGGCCGGCGGGAAACAAGGGCCCGAGGGGCTGCGTGGGGTGGGTCGAGGAAAAGGGTTTCGTGCGGTGGGATGAGTTGGACCCCATGGTTCGGGTGGGAACCTGCGGGCTGGAGGTTGGAAACCGGATCGTGATTACCGGGTCGGGTTACCAAGGCGGGCCCCACGGATTCTTCACGGCCTGTAAGAACAGTGAAGGTGGAGAGTACGGAAAAGTGGCCAAGATTGAAGATATTTCCGACGAGTTTTCTGGAATTGTGCAGTCTGGGTGTTGCGTGGAGATTTAGATTGGAATAATTTGGAATTATTCTAATTATTATTAATTTGGAATTTTCTATATTATATTATATGATATTCAAAAACAAATTTTGGCAGGTTCTTGATCTTTTTTTTTGTATGCTTTGGGCAATAAATTGGTTAGGGACAAAGGGAAAAGATGTGTGCTTAGGCTTTTGCCGTTTGGATGGGGTCAAAGTATGGATTGGCCCCAGTCGATGGATATTTATTTTCTCATTTGCAGCCATACATTGTTGCAATAATAGATAAAAAAAAAACTCGACCATAAAATGGATATTAAATATGAAGTTTCCACACAATCCTAAGCTTCGATGGAGTTTTTCTTTGTGTGAAAACGAGCTTTGTTTCTGCTATTCATACACTTTGCCCTTCATTTCGAAAAACGGTTGTAACATATAAATGATCGAATCAACTATGAAGATGCTCCAACCTTAAAAGTTTTGTGGGATTACACTCTAAAAGCCAACTGTCAATTAGAGTACGTAGTTCACAAGTTTATATATAAGTTATCCACCTTCAAATTATCCGATGTGAGATTGGGTTTGATACATCAACATAACCACTTAGGGCAGACAGACATCTAAGCTACAATTCTTGGATTTACTAGAACAACCTTTGTTCCCCGGCATTTTCCTCTCGCAGAAACGATCGGAGACGAGTCCACAAGCGTTAACGTAAAGATATTTCCGCACATCGATCGGTTGGTTACGATGGCCTTAATTCCTAAGGCCAAACGGCAATGAACGAAATCATTAGTATGTTCATAGATCTATTTATCAGAAGAAAAACTTGTGGTAGTAATGCAGTTACACCCCTCCATCTTTCTCCTTCCTATATGTAGTATATTGTTATAAAATATTTATTATGATTATTATTTATAGTATGATAATATTATTATGGAGAGAAATATTAGAGAGATGAATTATGAAATGTATTTCAATACTTGTGTGTATTTTTACAATACAACTCAAGATGCCTATTTATAGGCAAATTTCTCAAATTACAACCACAAAATAAAATATTACATCAACATAAAATAAACACATCTAATTTATATTCTCATCATCCTTATTTAACCACCATCTTTATTTATCCATCATTATTCATAATACACATCATCTTTATTCAACTTTATCTAACCAACCATTATAAATAATATACATCCACATATCTATTCACAATATTACATAATACTCCCCCTTCGATGTATATTTAGGAATATGCCTCGTTAAAACCTTATTAGGAAAAACCCAATGGGATAAAAACCTAATGAAAGAAAAAGAGTGCATGATTCTTTTAGATACGCTTTCGATTGTTGCCTCATTAAAAACCTTACTGGAAAAACCACATGGGAAAAACCACAGTGAAGGGGAAAAAGAGTGCAATGCGTATTTACTCCCCCTGATGACGACATCATTTCAAATCCCGAAGTCTTCGAACTCCAATTGAATATAACAATCTTTTGAAAATTATTGGGGGAAGTGCTTTCGTGAATAAATCTGCAAGATTTTCACTTGATCGCACTTGTTGTACATCAATATCACCATTTTTCTCTAAATCATGTGTAAAGAAAAATTTTGGTGAAATATGCTTTGTTCTATCTCCCTTAATATATCCTTCCTTTAATTGGACAATGCATGCGGCATTATCTTCGTATAAAATCGTCGGAAGTATCTTTTTAGATAATAGCCCACAAGTTTGTTGTATATGCTCAATTATCGATCGCAACCAAACACATTCTCGGCTAGCTTCATGAATAGCTAAAATTTCTGCATGATTAGATGAAGTAGCCGTTAAACTTTGTTTAACTGACCGCCATGAAATAGCGGTTCCGCCATATGTAAATAAATAACCCGTTTGCGATCGAGCATTATGTGGGTCAGATAGAAAACCAACATCTGCATACCCAATTAAATTTGCTTTCGGTTCATTTGAATAGAACAATCCCATATCAGTTGTTCCTTGAAGATATCGAAATATCCGTTTAACTCCGTTCCAATGTCTACGAGTCGGTGATGAACTATATCTCGCCAATAAGTTTACAGCGAACGCAATATCAGGTCGCGTATGACTCGTAAGATACGTTAGTGCTCCAATGGCACTGAGATATGGTACTTCAGGACCAAGTAGTTCTTCATTATTTTCACAAGGTCTAAATGGATCGTTATTCACATCTAAAGATCGAACAATCATTGGAGTATCTAATGGATGGGCTTTATCCATATAAAATCTTTTTAATACCTTTTTTGTATAAGTATCTTGATGTACGAATATCCAATTCTTTAAATATTCAATTTGTAGTCCAAGACAAAATTTTGTTTTTCCGAGATCCTTCATTTCAAACTCCTTTTTCAAACAATTAACAGCATTTGATAACTCTTCGGGAGTTCCAATTATATTGATATCATCAACATAAACTGCAATGATAACAAATTTACTTTTAGATCTTCTCATAAATATGCAAGGGCAAGTTTGATCATTTTTATACCCTTCTTTCACTAAAAATTCTCTTAGGTGATTATACCACATACACCCTGATTGCTTTAACCCATAAAGCGATTTGTTCAGTTTAATTGAGTACTCATTTCGTCGCTCTGAATTTTCGGGCAATTGAAATCCCTCGGGAAGTCTCATATATATGTCATTGTCTAATGATCCATATAAATAAGCAGTGACAACATCCATAAGACGCATATCGAGTCCTCACGTACTGCCATACTAATCAGATAACGAAAAGTTGTTGCATCCACTACAGGAGAATATGTCTCCTCATAATCAATACCAGGTCGTTGTGAAAAACCTTGTGCAACAAGCCGTGCTTTGTATCTCACAATTTCACCATTTTCATTTCTTTTTCTAATAAAAACCCATTTATATTGAACTGGCTTTACATTTTCTAGTATACGGACTACAGGTCCAAAAACTTTTCGTTTCTCAAGTGATTTTAATTCTGCCTCGATTACATCTTTCCATTTTGGCCAATCATTCCTTTGTCTGCATTCTTGTATAGACCTTGGTTCATGATCCTCATTCTCATTTATCTCATTCATTTCATGTAGCGCTATGTTAAATGAGAATTTATCGTCAACGTTGACTTTGTCTCGGTTCCATCTGATTTCATTTTGGGCATAGTTTATCGAGATCTCTTCATTTTCATTATTTTCAATATTTTCAGGTACCTGAGTTTCATTTTCATAATCATTTATGCCCGCTGACTCTTCGGGAGTCAATAAATCCTCGAATGGACCATTCTTAGTATTTGCTCCTTTTTTTTCGAGGATTTTTATCTTTGGAACGCGAGGGCCTACCACGCTTCAATTGTGGCTTAGACTCGATCCTTGTATGTTCTGCAGGAACATCAATTTTTACAGGAGCATTAACAGCTGGTATATGTTACTTAGTCACTCTTTTAAGGTCAGTAAAATTATCTGGCAGTTGATTCGCTAAACTTTGTAAATGAATTCTCTTTTGAACTTCAAGTTCACATTCTTTCGTTCGAGGATCATAATGATTTAGCGATAATTCATTCCAACTAATATTTTTCTCCAGCTGTTTCTTTTCTCCCCCTAATGTCGGAAAATTCGATTCATAGAAATGGCAGTCGGCAAATCTAGCCTGTAAACAAATCTTCAGTTAAAGGTTCTAAATATTTTATTATCGATGGAGATTCAAATCCGACATATATTCCCAACCTCCTTTGAGGTCCCATCTTAGTTTGTTGTGGTGGAGCAATTGGAACATATACTGCACATCCAAATATTCTTAGATGGGAAATATCTGGTTTCTGACCATAAACCATTTGTATCGGGGAGATATCATTATAACTTGTTGGCCTGATGCGAATTAGTGCCGCTGTATATAATATAGCATGTCCCCAACCGGACGAGGGAAGTTTCGACTTCATTAATAATGGTCTTGCAATTAACTGTAATCGTTTGATCAATGATTCTGCCAGACCATTTTGCGTATGAACATGTGGCACTGGATGCTCAATATCAATTCCAATAGACATACAATAATCATTAAATGCCTTGGAAGTAAATTCACCAGTATTATCAAGACGTATTTTCTTTATCGGATAATCTAGGAAATGTGCTCGTAATCGAATCAATTGAGCAAGCAATCTCGCAAATGCCACATTGCGCGTTGATAATAAGCATACGTGAGACCATCTAGTCGATGCATCAATCAATACCATAAAATATCTAAATGGTCCACATGATGGGTGTATCGGTCCATAAATATCACCATGAATATGCTCCAAAAATCTTATGGATTCATTCTTTATTTTTACTGGTGATGGCCGAATAATCAACTTCCCTTTAGAGCAAGCAGCACATGATAATTCATTCGATTGATGAATCTTATGGTTCCTCATTAAGTGCCCACGTGAATTTTGAATTATTTTTCGCATCATAACTGAACCGGGATGGCCCAACCAGTCATGCCAAACAACAAATATATTATCATCAGTAAACTTCTGGTTTACGATAGCATGTGATTCAATTGTTTTAATATAGGTGTAATACAACCCACAATCAAAAGAAGGTAATATTTCAACAACTCTTTTATCATTCGAAACCACTTTTGTTATGTGCAAATATTCAATATTTTTTTTTTCTGCAGTCTCAACGTGATATCCATTATGTCGAATAGCTTTAAAGCTCAATAAATTTCTTTGAGAGGAGAATATAAGACATTTTCAATTATCAGCCTTGTTCCTCTGGGTAATAAAACATTAGCTCTTTCGGACCCTTCAATTATATTTGTGATACCCAATATAGTAATAACACTTGTTTCTTTCATTTCAAGATTGGAGAAATATTTCTTATTTCTTAGAATCGTATTAGTCGTTGCACAATCTGCAAGACATAACTCCCCATTGCACATACTCGTATCCATTGTATCAATATCCTTAATAAATAAATATAAAATAATATTATTGATGAATAAAACAAAACAATAAAATTATATATATATATATATATAACAATAAACAGAAAATATAAATAACGCGTAAATAAAAAATATATATATAACAATAAACAGAAAATATAAATAACGCGTAAATAAAATATCAGTCCGTTGGAATCAATTTTCTTTATTCGGATCTTTACGAAAATTTACAATATCCGACTGAGTATTTTATCAGATCCGGCACCAATTTTCTGTAATACTGCAAACATGAGCAAAATTTAATTTCAACGCCACTTCACTTTTAATTGCTCTTTAGAAAGATCAACGGGATATTCTGGTGCGAATAATAACCAACGATAATATTATAATGATCTTTATATTGCTCAATAATTTTTTTCGCTCACTCAATAATTTTCCACTTCAGGGGAAATAATAACCATAGTAAATATAATTTCCACGATCACTTTTATTTTTTGCAAATGCATTCACTTCAGGGAATGCAATATGATAATTCGGTCGAAATTTATGCATTTTTCTTGATTTTCAAGATATATCATAATATTTTTCGCTTCTTCTTTTTCACGGCATTTGGTCGTATGGATGAAACATGACGACTCATATAACATATGAACAATTCTCAAGCCATTGTATCAAAAATCTCGAGAGCAACAAATTCAAGGCTCGCCAAGTTCGACATTTTACTATCATAGATATAAAAACATGTTAACAATAAAATAAGATAAAATAAATAATCACAAAGCAAGAGATAATAATAAATCGTTCATTATTATTTGTCTTTAATTTTTCCAAGTTCCGGTAAGGTAATTATGATGTCCAAAATCCGTGTCCATTGTCCACAGTCCATATTCATTGTCCAAAATTCGTGTCTATAGTCCAAGACTCGTACAGTCCATAATTAATTCAAAGTTTCTCAAAAAGAAATTGTTTCCCTTTTTATTGAAGAAAAAAAAAATACCACATGCCACCAAGGGGAATCGAAATCTGGACCTCTCATCACTTTTAGCGACGATATTTCGCGACACCACTCGGCTATAGGCGTTTTGTTGTATATTATATTTATTTTTAATTATTCATAATAAGTGTACGATACCAATATTACCGTAGACAAAATAAAATTATCATACCTCAATTATACTCGTATAACTTCTTTGAGAGAGGTTGATCGTTGTCGAAAAGTGCTCGTGTTCGATTATACTCGAACAAGATCTTCGCCGGAGGTTGATCGTTGCCGGAGAGTGCTCGTGCTGATAACGTGTTATAAAATATTTATTATGATTATTATTTATATTATGATATTATTATTATGGAGAGAAATATTAGAGGGATGAATTATGAAATGTATTTCAATACTTTGTGTGTATTTTTACAATACAATTCAAGATGCCTATTTATAGGCAAATTTCTCAAATTACAACCACAAAATAAAATATTACATCAACATAAAATAAACACATCTAATTTATATTCTCATCATCCTTATTTAACCACCATCTTTATTTATCCATCATTATTCATAATACACATCATCTTTATTTAACTTTATCTAACCAACCATTATAAATAATATACATCCACGTATCTATTCACAATATTACATAATATATGAATTAATCACTTTTAACTAATATACCTTATTTTTCGCTAGATCAAAGAGGTTTTTTTTTTCTTGTTTTCCTCTTCCACCAATTCAAGTGAAAAAAAAAAGGAAGATTATTACAATTATTTTTTTAACCTTGGATCCACGTCGTGTCTCAGATCGGATTTCGTCAGCTTCCCTGTGATCCCGACAATGTGCGCCTCTCACAATTTCATCGTCGTCCTAACTCACATGAACATCCATCGGTTTTGAGGCAAGATTCGCCAATGTTTTAAATTCTTGATTATCGTCGGACATCTTGCGATCTACACATTGTATTTCATTCCCAGGCAATATTCGATTTTTCTTCGACGATGATCCCTGGCGGAGGCTCGGAGGCCAACTCCGACGAACAGATGCATATAAAATCGGTTAGATTCGAAGGCGGAGATGTCATTTCAGACAGCTCCGACTCGGACAGAACCAAGCACCAAGCCGCCGTAAAGCTGCAAAAGACATACAAGAGCTTTCGAACACGCCGGCAGCTCGCCGACTGCGCCGTACTAGTCGAGCAAAGATGGTAAATGGGATAAAAAAATACTTCGTATGCGCTCGATTATTAGAATCCTCTTTTTTTTTTTCTCAGACTTAGTTCGTCTTAAAAAAATTTGCTCCAAGGTGGAAGCTATTAGACTTTGTCGAGCTGAAGCACAGCTCCATCTCCTTCTTCGACATCCACCAAACCGAAACGGCGGTGTCCCGCTGGTCAAGAGCGCGGACCAAAGCTTCCAAGGTCGGGAAAGGCTTGTCGAAGGACGATAAGGCACGCAAACTCGCTCTGCAGCATTGGCTGGAGGCCGTAAGTAATAATACTCGACGTCTAGCTAGGCCGTAAAGAAAATTTTGAAAAGAGTAGAGACGTTTATTAGTATATATCTTCGCGCAGATCGATCCTAGGCACCGTTACGGCCACAACCTTCAGTTTTATTACATCAAGTGGCTGCATTGCGACGGCACTCAGCCGTTTTTCTACTGGTAATAATAATAAATACCTACGAAAGTCGCTTACCGTGTGAATATATAGCAGTAGAGCGTCGACTGTACTAATATGAGTTCGCCTGAAAACATCGTTCAGGCTCGACATTGGAGACGGCAGGGAAGTAAGCCTGGAGAGATGTACGAGGTCGAAGCTACAACAGCAGTGCATCAAGTACCTCGGCCCAGTAAGCGCTTTTGTTGATTTCTTATTACGTATATATACGTTGAGGCACGGCTGGTCATAATTGGCGCGTTTCGCTTCAGGCCGAGAGGTGTGCGTACGAAGTGGTCATAACCGACGGGAAGCTCATGTACAAGCAGAGTGGGAATCTCCTGGACACTACCGACGGCCCAGACGACGCCAAGTGGATCTTCGTTCTCAGCGTATCAAAAGTCTTGTACGTAGGGCAGAAGAGGAAGGGCACCTTTCAGCACTCTAGCTTCTTGGCGGGCGGGGCGACTCTATCCGCGGGGAGGTTAGAAGTCGAAAACGGCGTTCTGAAGGCGGTTTGGCCTCACAGCGGGCACTACCTCCCCACGGAAGAGAATTTCCAGGAGTTCGTTGCGTTTCTGAGGCTGCACAAGGTCGACCTCACCGTCGTTAAGGTAAAACCTCGTTTTTCTTTCCCGAGGATGTCCATCGACTGGCGAGCGTCTCCTTTTGCCGTGCAGAGCGCACCTTTGGAAGAAGACAAAGTCGTCCATAGCCTTCCCATCAGCCTATCCCTGCCAGAACTCAGACAAGCGGCAGACGATGATGTCATGGACGCAAACAAGCAGGAAATAAACAGAAAATACTCCACGGACGACGCAAACGCCCGCCAGCCGCCCATATCGAGGTGGTCTAGGAAATTACAGTCGAAGATCGCGCTATTGCAGATCCCCAAAGGGCAAGACGTGCTGGAGATGTTCCTGACGCCCCGGCCATGGAGCAAATCGCAGCATTCTTTCGACAGCGAATCTGACGACGATGGGTACGAAACTCCCGACGAGCATCTGTCAGACTCGGAATTCTCGGTGTCCAAGCACAACTTGTCCGAAGAAGACGACGAGTACGAAGAGGCGGAGATTCCGAAGGATGCGATAATGCAGAGGATAAACTCGCACAAGGGGATGAAGTCTTATCAGCTGGCCGATCAGCTGTCATGCAAGTGGACGACGGGGGCTGGCCTGAGGATTGGGTGCTTGAGGGATTACCCTCGGACGCTTCAGTTTAGGGTGCTTGAAGATGCGTGTTTGTCGCCGAAAAGCGCATACTCTTCGCCTCGGAGCAGATGGCCTCGGGCGAGTGCGATGAATCCAAGTCTTGCGAACTGTCGCAGAGATCGAAGCCCACTTGGCGGCGCAGATTCGACCGAGGTTGCTCGGAATGTAAGATCCATTTTTGTACCGAGGGATTCAACGTAAGAAAAACTGTGTTCATCTTTAAGGAGAACGATGGATGGACTTTATTAATTTTAATTTTTTGGTAAATTATTGTCTGTGTTATTGCATGAACTAACTAGCTTTGTAAAGGACGTTGAACATAGAAACTCTTTTTTTTTTTTTTTTTTTTTCTTTTTCTGTAATAAAAGTACAGAAACTATTCAATTCAGTAATAATCGAGAAAAATAACAAGAAAAGATGGCTACATTACTCCGCCGTTATGGTTCCTCCGCTCCCTTCTTCTCCTTGTCCGCCATTGCCACCACCGCTCGAGCCACCCTCTCCGCCGTCATTATTACCGTCGTTCTCATCTCTCCTCCTAACAACGTTCAACGCCAAAGAAAACTCAGCGTTGCTTCTCCGATATCCCCAGAACTGAACCAAGTCGCCTTCCCTTAAACCCTTCTCGCTAACCACCTTGGACCACCGACGGTTTAAGACGGCAGCCGCGTGGTAAGCCCTCTTCCGTATATTCATCTCATACTCTCTCCCCAAGCCGTCGATCATCTTCACTTCCATGCCCTGGGACTGCCCGTCCGTCACTCTCGCCAATTCTTCCGGCGTTAGGGCTTTCAGCAGCCCATCCGTGTTTACGAAGCTTACTCGGTTGTGATGCCTGTCCACGTCCGTCTTCGTCAGATTCTTCGCGCCGAAAAACTGAACTTCCCTTCCCCCGCTGCGGTCGATGCCGTCGATGATCGACTGGGGAAGACGGGCCGGAGCCGTAATTCTGTGATCGTCTCTCTTCTGACATTTCTTTGCCCTTTTCTTCTCCTCGCGGCCGTTGCTCACGTGCGTGCAATCTGTTACAGTTACCTCACATCCGAAGAGCTTAAAGCTGCACCGATTGCATACGCTTTTGAGTTTGAAAGAATCAGATCGACTGATATTCATTGCTGCTTGTATTCTCTCCGACCTAAAAAAAAAATGTTAAGCTTCTTAATGTAATATTTCGTAGATATGACAATTGTTATATAAGTATGTATGGGCACGTTTAGTGGAAACTTTCCTTGATTATGTGATATGTTTGTTTCCTTGTATATCTCAACGGTTCAATTATTTAAATATTTTGTTGTTTTTCACTCGTCTTAGCACCGATTTTAAAATTTAGTCAGAATAATTTCCATACAAAACCCGCAAATAATGCAATCTTCTAGCACTGTTTAATTTGGATCCATGATAATTAACTCACTAAACTTTTATATTTTTGTTCTATTTTTTTATTCTCATATGACTTTTAATAAACATCTCAGTTACGTTATTAGTTACCTACAAAGAACCTAGAACGGCGTTGATTGGTCATGGACCACTTAATTAATTATTCTTTTTGCCCTTTTATTATTATTTCTACATTATTATTCTTATTTTGACAATGTTTTTGGGACCTGACCGGACGGGCTGGTCCCGACCGGAAACCGGTGAACCAGTCGGAAATTCGGTCTGGTCCCAGTCCGGTTCATGCTTTATTTTTTTTTAAAAGAAAAAAGAGAAAAAATAAAAAATATAATAAGAATTAAAAACGTAAATAAATTTACAAAAAATATGTATGTAGCTTAGTGTTTACTCTATGGAGTGATTTAAATGAGCTTTTTTCATGTTCAAATTCTTCTTTTCACATATTAATCTAATTTTAAAATTAACTTTTGATCTCAAGATTTTACGTTTATTTAATTTCCCATATTTATAATTGTTTGTTTCTATATTATTTGATTATTTCTTTCATAAAATATATTTTTATTATTTTTAGAGGCACCAATTTCATTCCAGTTTGATTGTTGTTAAACCAATAAACCTTAAACAACTAAATTTTTCGGTCCGATTTCAAAACCTTGAGTTTTGATATGCTATACAAAAAAATAAGGGAAATTCCGGTTGGTAACCCTGTGTTTAAGACTTATCCAGTTGGTGCCTAAAGTTATTTTCGATTCCGGTTGGTACCCCTGTGTTTAAACTTTTTCCAGTTGGTGCCCAAAGTATTTTTCAATTCCGGTTGGTAACCCTGTGTTTAATGCTTTTCCAGTTGGTGCCCAAAGTATTTTTAAATTCCGGTTGGTAACCCTAAGTTATGAAAAAACATAACCCCGCGATTTTAAAAGACTAAAAAACAATATCTTTAGGTATATGAACCGTTTTTTATGTTTTCTAGAATTCCGTTATCAACTAACATGCCTATACCTAAAGATATCATTTTTTAGTCTTTTAAAATCGCGGGGTTATGTTTTTTCATAACTTAGGGTTACCAACCGGAATTTAAAAATACTGTGTACCAACTAGAAAAGACTTAAACACAGGAGTACCAACCGGAATTGAAAAATATTTTGGGCACCAACTGGAAAAGGCTTAAACACTGGGATACCAAACGGAATCGAAAATAACTTTGGGCACCAACTGGAAAAACATTAAACACAGGGTTACCAACCGGAATTTCCCAAAAAAATAATACATGTTTAGTCAAGATTAATTTAAAACATACACGTGCAACATCATATCAGCTATTCATTTTGACCAATGAGTTGGACTTTGACGTAATGCAAGTAGGACACAATGTCACAAATATATTAATCTATGACATCATTTGTCATTGTCATAATCTTTTTGCTACCTTCTTGTAATACCATAGTCTTATAACCAAAAACAAAAAAAACCGTCCAATAGTTTCCACACACAAAAGAAAAAAAAAAAAAACAAATGATTAACTAAATAATATACGATGAAGCTGGCAAGTTTGTAGCTATGTTGTTTCCCTCCCACCATCGATTCACCGTCACGATGTGTCTTAATTGCCTCTAAGTTTCTCCAAATCAGGAAGATCTGTCATAACGCAGAAGAACACTTGCATAAGGTTGATTTAGGGACATCTTTGGCTCCAAATAAAGAAGCACAAATTTTTGCTTATTTCAATGGTGTGGGATGGAATGTGTGAGCAATCAATCACATGAAATCATATAAAAGCTGGATTTTGATTAAGAAAAAAAAAAGGATTTCAAATAGAAAAATGCAGAATATTGTGAGTGTGAGTGTGTGTGTGGGTAAGCAATAGAGAGAATATAGAACTCACAAAGCATCCCTTCATCATCACTGCTCTCATCATTTTCTCCATTGTGCTGGTTGGGACAGTAAACAGATTTAAGGTTAATGGTTTAAGTTAAAAAGATCAGCAAGAAACATCGTTGAAATGCTCGACTATAGAGTTTTTTGCTTCTAATTCTCTTACCGCAGTGTCATCATCTGAAGCAAGATACGCTGCAAGAAGAAGGTGTTGTAATGGAGAGTCAAGAACAAGAAATTATAATGGCAAAAGGTCACTATCTCATTGACAATAAGTATTTATGCAAAGCTTCAATGTATAATAAAACCATGGCCTGGATGTTAAAGCTGCATCAAGTGTTAGAAGCCATCATCAGCAATGCTAGAAATATAACATTTACGAAACTCACATTCTGAATCTTCGACATCCTCATCGCACCATTTATTCCAGTCAACCTTAATGTATGGAGCGGGCTTTGCTTCCGACTTCAACAGCCTTTTCCAGCACCCCTTTTTCCCTTTTCGAATGGAGCATGTTATATTCCTCCGACCAATTTTCGTCTTACATCCCTGCATATATAGCCATCCCTTCACAGTTCTCATGAACAAGTCAAACATTTCTAAATTTGAAAATGATCTTTTCTTTTCTTTTTTTTTTCGAGAAAGTGTCATCGAACATACTACCAATGTTAATCATCTGACCAGTTCAATATCTAATTCAAAAACAGAGACAGCAAATAATGGTTTCATTTCAACAGGTTTATTACATTTAAGGGCAGAAAAATCATCGCACACAAAAGGAGAACAGAAAAACACAACGTTCCGTACCTGAGGGGCGATATCGTCAAACAACTGAAGACTGAGGTCGTAGGGCTGGCCGTTGACTCCCCTAGCAGAGAAAGTGAAGAGGCCGCCGGGTTCGCAGTTGACAGCGACGTCCTTGGCGTCGGGCAGGGAGACGGTCAGGTAGACCTTGTCTGACCGTTGTGCCCATAAAACCTCAGGCTGTCGACTGCAAATAAATAAAGGGGAGAAGAGATAACAACGACGTCATATGTCTGATAATTCATAACATCGTTCCAATTCGAAGAAGCAAAAGCTAAGAGAACAAAATATATATATATATATATATATTGAATTCGACAAACTTTTTCATAGCTATTTGCATCGAGTTGTGAATCGAAGTCTACCTCATTTTCGTCGTCTTCGCAGAGGATGAATGTTTTCTCCGTACAAATGTGAGATGAGGGCTTTCCTTTTTTCTTTAATTAATATAAGATAATAGGTTACGGTTTCAAAACCTGGAACCGAACTGTAACCGAACCGGCGATCAACGATTCGGTTAACCGGGGTCATCGAAACCGAACTGTTCCGTTTGTAACGGTTCGGATTTTATATTTTTCAAACCGTAACCGGCAGTTTGAACCGGCGGTTAACCGCAGTTATTCAAACCGCCGATTTATTATTTTTATAAAAAATAATATTCTCAATGATTTTTTTTAATTTTTTTAGCGATAACAATTTCTTTTAAATATTGAAGGTGTAATTGTTTTTTTTTTTCATGATATTGAATTGTATTTTTTTTTTTGCGATAATCAATTTTTTTTTAAATATTAAATATATACCTGTTTTTTTTACATTGTATTAAAGTATCGAGTTGTAATTTTTTTAATATTATTAATATTTAAGTTTGTTTTATTTGTAATTTATAAATAGCTGGTATGAAAAAGTTTTTATATTATCAAAAAAAATAATTTTCTTTATTATTTTCCAATTAATAAACAAAAAAAAATATAAAAAATGAAAAAAAAATTCCGGTCGGTTCCAAAACATAACCGAACCGTGGTTAATCGGAACCGGAACCGTTGAGCTTCCGTCGGTTCCGAACCGGCGAATCGGAACCGAAACCGTCTGAACATGTCTAACTCCATGTCCATGATTACCACTCGGCGACAATTAGATACGACGTCGTGACTATAACTTGAATTGAATCAAATTTGGTCCAATTTTTATGGCCTGATAATTGCATTATTCATCTGTGTTTAATGACTATAACGATATTTTTCACGTGGTCCAAAGACAAAACCGATGAGAATTGGACAAAAAAAAGTGTGAGATGAGATGAGAAGGTATTAATTTTCGAATATATATTAAAATAGATAACATAAATAAGGGTTCTAATATATGTATAAAAATTAAAATAGTATCAATAAAGATTTAAGATTGGGAAAAATAAGCAGATAATCTATTTTTTAATCGGGCTATTAAACCAACCTATACAATAAAAATAATTAAAACGTGTTCGCCATGTTATTAACGGCCTCATCAAATATTTTCTTTGATGGAAAAAGAATCATTTCTGTAAAAGGAATTTTCAGTCCCACAAGCCACAAGTCGATTTTATGAACAGAAATCAAATAAATAGCATTGCATTTTATATTATTATTTTAGAGCCCTTTTTTTTTAATGGGCCGGTCTCAATAAGTATGAGGGGTTCCATTTACTTCTCTATCTTTATTCTAAACAACCATAATATTCAAATTGTAAAATGTGAATATTTTCGAATTTTCGAATCTTTAAAAATGAAAATCTCATCCGATCCGTTTGCATTAGGATATTTGGTTTATTCGGATATCTAAAACTTGGTTTTATAAATTTAGACATGAACTTGGTTTTTTTATAATTGATTTTTTTTTTCAAAGATACCTCTTTTCCTAATTTTAAAAAATATATATCTCTTAAAAAATTTCCTACACATAATAATTCTGCAATACAAAAACACAATTGAAATATATCTAATCTAAAAATTACATCATAAGTAATAATAGACACAAGACACAATAGTCTAATACCAGCACATCAAATCTTCCATTAGTCAAGATTAAAATTATATTTAAAGTTAAAAAATGAATAAAAATAAGATTAAATAAATAAAAAAATCAAAATCAACAAAGATTAACTTGTGTCTCGCAATGATACAAAAATAAAATCAACAAACATTAGCTTGAAATGAAAATGATATTTAAAACCATTAAAAGTATTGTATTATGATGTTTCATAGTATCCAATAATGTACTCATATTCAGGTCATGTTCAAGCTTATGTACAAACTACATGTCTGAAATTTTACAATTATCCATTGGGTTCTTCGTCATTATATTTCCAACATCAACTACGAACTCTGTATAATTGAAATAAGAAAAAATAAAATAAGTTATACAAATACATACATATATGTATATATATTGAAGTATAAAATATGCCTAAGATGGGGGAGGGGTGAATTAGGCTTATAAAAATTTACTTCTTCTTTTCAAAAATCTTTTCTCTGGGAAGACATGATAACAATGCAAGTGTTAAGATATATCCTAAGAATGATTGTGTATCTACGTGATCACCGTTAAACCTTGAAAGCGTTTCTAAAGTTATCTCCTTGGTTTTAAAAAAGATTTTAGCTTTGTCTCACAGAAATGTAAATAACTGAAAAGTAAAGTGAGACCGAGATTTTTATAGAGGTTGCATCCCCAATCGGAGTTTACTCCTCTCCTTGAGGTTTGCTCCTCAAGAGTTAAATCAATCACTATTGTGTTACCGTAGTTGGTTACAATAATGATCGACAGTCCTTACACAACCGAAGCAAGTCAAAAACTAGTCCGCAGCTAGGTTGCCACACGCCGAGTTTCGCTCCACGTCTTTCCCAGGGAATCTCCACTTCCCAGACTGGAATCAGCTCGCTACCGAAGGGCCCCCGGATTAGCCAATCATTCCCTTCACGTGTGCACAAACTTTGACCTTGCCTCATCGTGCAATCAACACGTCCGAAGACAGAATATAAGATTTATGGTGGGGAATCACTCAGGTTTTGCTCGGAATCGCAAGTGTAAGCTCAACGGCAGAAGGTTATCACTAGTGACAGCTCGGTAGCAGAATATGCTCGCAAGTGTAGGCACAACTATCAATAATTCGTTTCTTCTGCTCTATATGTCTTAAACTCGATATTCTAAGTGTTGTTCTCTCTATATATAATCAAACGTACAACACTTCACATGGAAAGTTAGTCTCAAATAATACTCAAATTCGGTACACAATCCATGCATTTATCGAGTATCAATTATATTATCTTAATCATGCCAAACTATATAGTATCACAACGGTCATAAGATCAATTAGCATGATTTATTTCCATATAGATTCACAAATTTCGGATCAGGGAAAAACTTACCATACATAGACAATTTCATAGATATCAGCTAAACTCATACGAGTGCATATCTTTCCATGTAAGGAGATCTCAATCAAATCAGCACATACCATATATAGTTCCAATCAGCATCTTATACGATATATAATGTATCAATCAGTAACTTTCCATTTCGTAATATCCAATCCACACAAGGAAAAGATTCTAATCGATTCATACCGATTAAGATCAATCAAGATGCAACTAATGGATATTTTCATGATTTCTTTCCTGAATAAGACATGTTCCCATCGAGTAACATATTTTTCATATAGAGCATAATAACTTTCCATATATGTCACAGAATGTGTTGGTATACTTTCTATCCTAACAATCTAACTAGGGACGATTAAACCACGTTTGAGATGGGAAGAATTCGAATGAACGTGGGGTGTGTGTGTTCTTGGAGAAGATTGGGAGCTTCTTTCTCTCTCTAGATGATTTTCACACAAAACACTATTTATTATGTGTTAGGGTTTTAGTATTTATACCACAAATTGGTATATAATACTTGGCCCCCTAACAAAGCCCAATTACACTAAGCCTCTTATAAAGAGAATCTTTATAAATACACAACAAAGATAATTATAATTAATTGAACACAACAAAATATTCCTAACAATCTCCCCCTTTGTGTTCAATCTTCAATTCGGCATGGATTATCTTTGTGGGGCTTAGTGCGTTTGCCTGAGTCCTAAACGAATTTCCTCCTTGTCTTGTCTTTTGACTTCTTCTTTTGGAGATCTTCATGCTCACCGTGTCTTGTTCTTCGCTTCTCGGCACCAGATCTTCTTAATCTTCTTTTGAAGCTCGACTCGTAAATGCCGGAAGGTGTTTGAAGTTGCTTGCCGGATCTTGAAGAATTTTCTTCTTTTTGTGTTCGATCTCTCCTTTCGATAATGATGCAACTTCCCCTACTTTTTGGTCAACCTTGTGTTGGAATTGAGAAGTTCTCTTTGAAGTTTGGAGAGACATACACGAGGCGGCAACTTCGATCTTTGAAAGTCGGCGGTGTTCGCTTGAGTTGACGACGCTTGATGATTTGGCATGTTGATCACGTCGTCGGGACAAGGAAGATGGCGTTGGTAGGCACAGTAGGAGCTCGGGCTAAACTGTCGGTGACGGGGGCCTTGCCGGTGTCTCGAGATGAGCCTTCCATCGCTCGGTAGACTTTGGTTAGGATTTGGTCTTCTAACATCTTGGCAAAGTCTTGTAGTCGTGTCTCGAGGGCGGTCGCCGTCACGAACGGGGAAAATGACGAGACGGAGCCACAAAGGCAATCCGTCGTATAAGAAACCGGGATCACGAAGACTTCCCGTTAACATCTTGAGTCCTAGCAATCTCCCCCTACAAGGGCTGTCTTCCCTTCTTGCGGAGGCTTTGAATGCTCTTCGGCTAGGACTCTCTTGACTTGACGCTATATTCTGTAGACCGGATATAGATAGTGATACACGCCTTGAAATTCGACTTTGATGATGTCGCGGATCTTGGACTTTGTTCGTATCTTATCCCGGTCTTACTCCGTAGTTTAAAGGCATCAAGTCTCCTCTAATCTTCTTCTTCTCGGCGCCGAATTCGTCTTCTTCGAAGGAAGTTGTCTGGTTCGGCCTCGAGGAAGCTTGTCTGGCTCCGGAAGAAGGTACGCGTGGGGTGTTGTAGAATGTGCCAAGGCTCCTTTGGAATGTTCCATTCAAGTGTAGGGGAGCCCGACTTCAGAGTGGTAAGCTCGGCGAAAGTTGGTGGGTGGTTCGACCTGTTTGTTTATGCGTGTCCCCTTCTCCCCCTCATGGCGATTCGAGTTAACGAGATCGGCATGCTTGTATAGGAAGATTAAAAGGACACAAACGACAGGTCGGTGATGGTAATAACCAGACGGAGCCACTAAGGCAATCCGTCGACACGACTTCAGAGACAAACTCCGAAACGTGGCCTGTGAGGACAGGGCTTGAAGAACCGGGGCCACATAGGCGTCCCGTTTACATCGTTCTGGAGACTAGCTCGAGACGATGGCCTGATTCCGTTGTTGCATTGATGTTGCAACGGCAGGACTTCCTTCCAATCATGAAATCACATCTACAGGAGATGTGTCTATGGAAGTTCTAGCTTGATCACAAAGATCAGGTGTTAGAAAAGTGTATGTGTCCTAGAAAATATAAAAATATTTGGAAAGTGAGGACACACTAGACTCGAGTGCTCAAGGAAGTGTGGTGGTGGGGCTGAGTACCACATAATTCAATATCTCCCACTTCCGAGTGAAGCGATGATAGTAGACGTGGTTCCCCGTGATTTCTGAAACACCTGTCTTTTGTGAGACAGACGAGTGGGTAAGGCTCGGTTGTGCACGCGCCGTTGGACCTATTGCGGCGACTTCTACCCGGGAGCTAATAAAATTAGCACCTGTACCTATGGGGGTTGGTCCGAATAATTTGTGAGGTGAGGGAATCATGTAGTGTCGGTCTTTTCAAAAGGTTTTAGAAGACGGTGTTGTTTCTTCGTAATTCGACTGACTCTCGGTGATGTTCCGGGGTTAGATTCAGTTGGGTTTGACTGAATCGTAGGAACGAAGTATCCATGCATCCGGTAGGAAGTGGTGAGTGCCGCTTTATTTGTCAGCAAGCCAGAGCATGTCGGTTGTAGCGAGCACCGAGATTTGCATTTGTAGCCACCGTCGCCTTTTGAAAAGAATTGACCGTTGTAGACACGAGATTCTTCTTTTGAAGTCCATCTTCGGAGGTCGGAGGTAATCTCCATGAAGCTTGATGAAGAGGAGAGATGATTTTTTTTTATGGCCCTTTTTTATTTTTATTTTGATGGCCTCTTTTTTTTTATATATATATTAATCGTTATTAGTAAAATATATTTTTATACGGATATAATATATATATTAATCGTTATTAGTAATATATATTAGTATATTTATATTATAAATATATAGATATATTTTATTTATATATGTATTTTGTTATTCCTCCCCCTCAAAACATGCTTCCAAAAATAAAATTGCTCCCCCTCAAACGATGCGTGGAAAGTTCGAAAAATCTGTGAATCTCTTTCCCTAAATTCACATATTTAAAGTTCGCTCCCCCTCAAAAATATAATTATAGCTCCCTTCTAAAGAAATAAGGGTCACTTCTCTTTTAAAAATAAAAGAGTAGCTCCCCCTCAAATTAAGCTCATTTTACAAAAATGGTATTTTTCATTTCCGTGCGTAATATGCATTTAGAATTTTAAAGTTTTGAAAAATGCATATTTAAAAATGTACCATTTTGAAAAATAGGTATTTTTCAATTCAGCTCGTATGCATATGCAAATTAAAATTTTGAAAAGTTGATTAACATACACATAATTAGAATGTACCTATAAGGTAGGGTATTTCGAATTTCGGCTCATGTATGCATGCATGCAAAAATTTGAAAGTAAAAGTCCTTTTGAAGCATGCATAGCTATTTTGTACCCTATTATTTTCAAAGTAGGTATATTGTCTTTTCAACTCTATATGCATGCCAAAATTTACTATGGAATGCATATATAGAATTTACCTATCTTAAAAATATGTATGAATGTGGTATTTATGCAATTCAGTTCAAGAGATAGAATGTACCGCATATAGTCGTAGTTGCTCACGTCGTTTTCCTTTATCATGTATGTGGAGCCACTACGTCAAATTGCCATACATGAGGGATGCGGTTGCTCGCGTCTCTTACCAGTCATGCATGTGGAGCAACCCGAGTACCGTGCATGCTGGAATGTGTGGTTGCCCTCGTCTCGTACCGATCATGAGTATGGAGCAGCCATCTTCTAATTACTACTCATGATCGGGGATTTGTGGTTGCTCTCATCTTATACCAATCACGCGTGTGGAGCAACCATCGTCGAATTACCACATGTGATTGGGTTCCTGAAAAAACTTTATCGGGACTTTGGTACCCATTTTTGGATGGGTCCTCCCTTATTAGCAGAAAACAAGTTAAGCATATAAGGTGTCAAATCAGATTTTAGTCTTAAATCATTCATTAACGTACTTTTAGGTACCCGACTATATTTGGGATTACCTAGCTTAATCGTTGACTTAGGAACCCATTTAGGAGCAATTTGACACGGAAAGGACGTTTCAGCACAGGTGAATGTGTGTCTCGGAGAAGATTTAAATATTTTCTCCGAAGCCGACGCATGAGATGTTTTTCAGACTTAACATCGACTGGATATTTCAGGTAGGGATAAGAACATAAAGAATTATACGCATCGTTAGTACATGAAATGTTCTTCCTACTTGGAGAATTCACACGATTCACATCATAATGATGGGGAATAAGCGTGGAAGTTCGCTTGCTTAAGCTTCGAACTTCTTCTTTGCACGCGTTCATTTAAAGAGGAATAGGAGAGGGAAAATCTTGAACATGTTCGACCTTAGTTTTGGAAAATAATGTCGATTTTCCTTTCTCCTTCCTAATTTTCTTTTGTTCCTTGGAAGTATTAAGCTTAAGGCTTTTACTTATCTTTTCAGCTTCAGTCAAAATTGACTTAGAATTACTAGTAAAAGCTTTCTCAGTTTTAGGAACAAGGATGCTTTTCTTCACCTGTTTCGAGGAAGATGTATCTTTTGAAAGATCATTGGAAACAGGTAAAGACGGAGAATTTTTGAGATATAAAATCTCCTCTAAAAGCTTTTTCTTTTCCGCTCGAAAACCTACTCTTTCTGATTCCAAGGTTGCGTTCAATTCTGCAATTTTACTAGCAACCTCAGGAATTTCCCAACAAGAAGTAGGTTTATTAGAATGTAAATTATTTTCCCTTAAAGACACTAAGTTAGAAGAGGGATTATTATCTGCTTGACTTCTTTTTGTAATAGCGTTCTCTAAAAGTTCAATCTTAGAGTAAAGCATACGCCGTTCCTCTAAGATTATCTCATATTTTGATGAGACAAGATTTCGCTCAATTTCGCAAGAACGTAATCTTTTCGTCATATCACAGACATTCTTTTCATTAGTCTCTAACTTAGTTTCTAAGCTAATGATCTTTGACTTTGCGTTAGCCAAATATTCATTAGCGAAAGCTAGATCTTCTTGTTGCTTAAGCAACACAGAGTAATTATTAGCAAATCTTGCTTCTAATTCCTCAATTTTTCTAGCTTGAGCATCCATTTTTTTTTAATTTAAAAATTAAAAATTTGGCTTTTGGAAATTCAGTTCCGAAATGTTTGGTTTTATCAAAAAGTATAGTGAAGTATCGAAGATAAAGTGTCGAAATTTTTTGGTATATACCTAAAAATTTTGGAATGATTTCGAAAACTTCGGGAAAATTACCTAAACTTTTTCTATAATATGCCAAAAACGACCTAAGTTGATTGTTGGATACGTGATCGTTGACGCGTATAGTGGATTTGCCTTAAAAAATTGACGAAAAAAGTTTTCTATACCGAAAATTTTGAGCCCGGAAAATTTATTTTGAAAAATTTCGAAAAAGTGTAAAATAGACTATGCCTATTGGACTCAGAAAATTTTTCTCTAAAAAATTTTCCTCAAAAGTCTTTTTTTTTTTTTTGCTACTTAAAGCCTTTTTGGTTCGAGGGGGGGCCGAAAAATTTTGGGTGATCGAAAACCTCTAAGTGTAATTTTTTGAAGAGTGAGTGATCGAGAATTGTGAGACTGTTTTCGATTGAGAACAGTGAAATCTCGGGTGAAGACTTTGACCGAAATTCGGGTAGGTAGGTAGAAAGAATTCGAGTACAAAGAATTTTCGGGTAGGTAGAAATTCGGGTAAGTTCCAAAATCGGGTAAGTCCCAAATTCGAGTATGTCCTAAAATTCGCAGAGAAGGAAATTCGGGTAGGAGATTTCGGGTAAAATTAAAATTCTGTCCAAAAAAAAATCTTAAAATTCGGGTGTTCTCAGACATAGATTTTCGCGGAAAATAGGAATTTCGGGTAAAATTCGGGTAGAATTAAAAATTCGCCGAGTTTTAAGAAATTCGGGTAAATTCGGGTAAGTTTAAAATTCGACGAGTTTTAAGAAATTCGGGTGAAATTCGGGTGAAAACAGTCCGAATTTCAGGGAACTGTTGCATTCATCCACCCGAAAATCATCTATGGGAAAAAAATGACGAGTTTTCTGCGCGATTTCTACCTAAATCTCACTCAAATCAACTGAAAAATGTTGGGTAAACACTTAAAATCACTCGAAAATAACTTATTTAGCTCTTGAGCTTGCAAAATCAGTAAAATAAGCTCGAAAACTCAAGATCAAGAGCAAAAAAGGTTTCGAACTCAAAGCTATGAAAAAGCCCAAAAATTTCAGAAAAATGGCTCAAATCCGAACGCGTTTGGCTCTGATACCACTTGTTGGTATACTTTCTATCCTAACAATCTAACTAGGGACGATTAAACCACGTTTGAGATGGGAAGAATTCGAATGAACGTGGGGTGTGTGTGTTCTTGGAGAAGATTGGGAGCTTCTCTCTCTCTCTCGATGATTTTCACACAAAACACTCTTTATTATGTGTTAGGGTTTTAGTATTTATACCACAAGTTGGTATATAATACTTGGGCCCCCTAAAAAAGCCCAATTACACTAAGCCTCTTATAAAGAGAATCTTTATAAATACACAACAAAGATAATTATAATTAATTGAACACAATAAAATATTCCTAACAGAATGATATTCCATATATAGCACACGGAATTTCCATATATAAGCACAGTGAGACATGCAAGATATCAAGGAATACTTTATTCCTAAAATAAACAGATTCTCATATATTCCATGTAGAGCATAACAACTTTCCATATATATCACATGGTGATATTTCCATGTTACGAACAAGATATCTATGGAATTTCAGTGATTGTAATGATATACCAGCCACATAATCACTTTTAGATCACATATTTGATATTCTAAAGCTACCGACAATGTTAAAACGCATTATATCGAATATTATCACCTACCTAAACATGGTTCAACATTACATTCGAATTGCTTAAGTTATAGACCTTATTGTTTCTAATTACATGGAATCATCAAAACTCTTAATCACATAAGACCAAAAATATCAAACATATATATATATATATATTTGTGTGTGTGTGTGTTAAGATAAACAGTATCGCCTACGATGACAACTCCCATAGCCGCAGCTATGGCGATCGACAATGGCCTAAACATAGGCACATAAACTGAACCTCTCAAGTGTAAAGCCCATGTGTGAACAATATTGTTTATGTAGCACCCAAAAGCCCCTATACTTGTTTTGTTACTATTTTAAGTACATTTGAACTTATTGTCAAAATGATGAAACCTTACGTAGTTGCTTACCGAGCATAAGACCGACAATGCTACATTGGGTCGTAAAGTATGTCTATATCGATAAAAAAAATAGCCTTGCTTATGAATATTCGTAAAAATAACCATCACATTCCTATGAGTTGTGTAAGTAATCGTGTTCAACGAGGGGATTTTAACGTTAGGATGGGCTCTTCTCAAAGGCATGATCACTACCCATACTTCACAAAGATATCCTTGAAACAACCACATGGGACAGACGAGTAGACAAAATCAAGGCCTACAAACAAATAGAACTAATGTCGTTTGATAGAATATAGAGAATAACGAGGTCAACGTTAACATTAATTAGTGAAAATATTTTTTAATATTTTAATATGTTATGCTTATCTGTACGTAAGTTTTATATAGCATCTTATGTAAAAACTATCATATATCAGTTATATATCCAGGTTTTCATTATTGATATTCTTCTATTACTGCTCTATATTATTACATGGTATCAGAGCCTCGTTGACTACATGGTGTTTGATATTATTACTGTGTGAAGATGAACGGTGGTAGTAGCAGTATTTCTGTAGAAAAGCTTGTCGGTGAAAATTATAGTTACTGGCGCTTATGCATGGAGGCTTATCTACAGTGTCAGGGTTTGTGGGATCTTATTTATAGTGAAGACGTCGAAATTCCAGAGGATACGCCGCAAAATTCAGAGGCACGAAGGAAGTGGAAGATCAAGTGTGGCAAGGCCTTATTTGCTTTGCGAACGTCGATCAACAAAGAGTATATTGAGCATGTTCGTGACGTAAATTCACCGAAGGAATTGTGGCAAGTACTTGACCGGTTGTTCACTCAAAAGAACACCATGAGGCTGCAATTTCTAGAGAACGAACTTGCTGGAATGGTTCAAGGTAATCTTTCGAGGAGCAATTGGAGAAATTCGAGGAGCAATTGGAGAAAGAATTTCAGCTGCAAATACGTTGCTTGCGCACTGATAACGGGGGAGAATTTACCTCGGATCAGTTCACAAATTATTGCAAGGCGTACGGTATTCGACGTCAAATGACATGTCCGGACACTCCGCAACAAAACGGAGTTGTTGAACGTAAGCTGGTGCATCTTACTTCTGTATGTTTATCGCGGTTACATGCGAAGAAGCTTCCAAGAGAATTATGGGCAGCGGCTTTCTTAACGGCGTGTCATGTCATTAATCGCCTTCCACCATGGCCCGGGACAGAATTCTCGCCTTTTGAAGCGTTATATCTTCGTAAACCCAATGTGAGTTATTTTCGAGTTTTTGGCTCGGTGTGCTATGTTCATATTCCTAAAGCTAATCAGACCAAACTTGATCCGAAGGCTAGGCGTTGTATTTTTGTTGGTTATGATACTCACAGAAAACGGTGGAGATGCATGGACTTGGAATCGAGAAAAGTTACAGTTTCTAGTGACGTTGTCTTCGACGAAATTTCTGATGTTGATATAGTTGAAGATAATCGCAGCCTTCAACCATTCATAGGCGAAAATACTTCGGATGAAAAGGAAAGTGATGATACTTCTGTTGAAGATAATTTTCAACAAAATGATGTTATTGAAGCATCGTCTAGGAGGTCTTCTAGACAAAGAAAGCAACCCGATTATTTGAACGACTATGAAGTGCAGCTGAATCATTTCTCTTCTTTGTCTTGCTTTACCGTGGGAGATATATATGCAAACGAGCCGAAGTCTTATGATGAAGCTAAAGGCATTATGGAATGGGAAGAAGCAATGAACGAAGAAATATTGGCGGTAAATAAAAATTGCACGTGGGAGCTCATTCCAAAGCCAAAGAATGTTGAATCAACCACTTGTAAATGGGTTTACAAGTTAAGAAGAAGATCGATGGAACAATCGATAGATATAAGGCTCGTCTGGTTGCTCGCGGATTTTCTCAACTATATTGTGAAGATTACGACGAGACTTTCAGCCCGGTAGTGAAGATGACAACGGTTCGGACGATCATTTCATTGGCTTCTCACAAAAGTTGGGTATTATGGCAGCTTGACGTAAAGAACGCTTTTCTTTACGGAGAATTAGATCGAGATGTATTTATGGAGCAGCCCCAGGGATTTGTTTCAAAGGAGTTTCCCGACTGTTTGTCGTCTTAAGAAGGCTTTGTATGGTCTAAAACAAGCTTCAAGAGCTTGGTTCGGCAAGATTGCTCAATATCTTGAATATTGTGGTTTCAAATCTTCAAGTGCAGATTCAAGTTTATTTATCAAGAAAAATTCAGCGAAGTGCACCATGCTCCTTCTCTTTGTCGATGATATGATCATTACCGACGACGACGGAGACAAGATGTCTTCGTGATGCTTTATCTATTCGCTTCGAGATGAAGAATCTTGGAGAAGCTAGCTGTTTTCTCGGTCTTGAAGTTCGAAGATTAGAGGGATATTTCATTTCTCAAAGCGCATACGCTGAAAGTTTACTTTCTCGTTTTAATATGAAAGTGTCAAAGCCAATGACTACTCCCATGGAGATAAATATGAAGTTAGCTAAAGATGGAGGAAAATTATTGGAGGATGCTACACCGCTTAGGCAACTTATTGGAAGCTTACTTTGTTTATCTATTACGAGACCGGATATTTCTTATTCTGTTGGAGTTATTTCTCAATTTATGGAGAAACCATGTACGAATCATCTCATCGGAGCAAAGATGATCCTTCGATACATAAAAGGCACTTTGAATTTTGGGCTACGGTATAAGCATCACACCTCATTCTTGTTGGCCGGTGATGTCAATGATCGGCGCTCCACAATAGGTTATTGTTTCAATACAGGTTCAGCAACAATCTCGTGGTGTAGTAAGAAGCAACACACCGTTGCTCTTTCTAGTTGCGAAGCGGAGTATGTAGCGGCTACTTTAGCTACTAAGGAATGTATATGGCTTAAGAATCTTATCGAGGAAATTTTCTTTGCTTTGGATTATCCCATCTTGATTTATTGTGACAACGAAAGTGCGATTAAGCTTGCTGGGAATCCCGTGTTTCATGCTCGGACGAAGCACATCGAAACACATTATCACTTTGTTCGTGAGAAGGTCTTGACGCAAGAAATTCAGTTGTTGAAGGTTCAAAGCGAAGCTCAAGTTGCCGACATCTTTACCCACGCTCTTGGAAGCACAAAGTTCGAACTATTTCGCAAGGCCCTTGGTGTTGTTGATGGAAGATTTTCACTAACGGGAGTATCGTTAATTAGTGAAAATAGTTTTTAATATTTTAAATACTTGCAGTTGTGTTTATTGTAGCAGTTAAGAAACTTCTATGTTATGTTTATCTGTACGTAAGTTTTATATAGCATCTTATGTAAAAACTATCATATATCAGTTATATATTCAGGTTTTCATTATTGATCTTCTTCTATTACTGCTCTATATTGTTACAAACGTTGCATGAACAAAAAAATCCTCGAATCAAGGATGAGAAATCGGTTTTAAAATTTAAATAATTATCAGGGGCATCTCATCATAATACCGGGATAATTTTAAAATGTGATCTTTCTTTTAAAGAAAATAAAATTAAATATTATATATTGACTATTTTTTTTTTACGTGCCAAACTAGCACAATCCTTCTGCTTTATCCAGACTTGGCATCGACAAATATAACAATTAAAGTTTATAGAAGGTGGAGTTAAAAAACTTAAAATAGAATTTTTTTTCTTTAAGTGGATTTTTTTTTTCAAAACAAAAACACAAATTTTCTTACACGAAATTTTTTCTTATAGCTTTTTTTGCGCAAATTCTTTTATAAAATTCTCATAATCAGTATTTTCAGCCAATTAATTTTCTATTGATAAAATATTCAATCAATTTAATTTTTCTTGCGACATTGTGGATCTTAGGTAGTTTTTTTTATATTTTTTAATTTATTAAAATTCTTTCTGCAGTAGCAATGGTCACAAGAATCATCAACATAATCTTATATGCAATATACACATTTGAAAAGAGTGGACCCTATAATTGAAAAATATTTAGATTCCTTAACCTTTTCAACAATTTAGTTTTAACTTTATACCCTAATAAATAGATTAGGTCATTTTGCATATTATGTCCTAGATAATGCTTATGAATTTCATGGTTTTGTATAGGTCTAACATGTTCTTGCATTACTAGATAAAAAATTTCATTGATCGTGGGCCTTTATTACTCTATACGTTCTTTTTTTTTGGATAAATCTTTTTATTGATCTTGGGTCTTTATTATTCTATATGTTCTTTTATATATATATATATATACAACATTTTATTAATCTTGTGCTTTTATCACTGTTTGTTTTTAAATACGTAAAATTTAAATTAGTGGGTTGATTTAATTTTAAACATTTTTTGGGATAAAAATGTTATTGATCTTGGGTCTTTATTACTATATAGGTTCTTTTTTTTTTTTTTGGGATAAAATGTTTATCGATCTTGGGCTTTTATTACTACTTATTTTTTAACATGTAAAAATGAAATTAGTTTGTTGAGTTAATTTTAAATGTTGGGCTTTTTTAACTAATGAAAATTTTATCTAGTAATAATATTACTAAATTGCTTCACTTGCTTTACCCAATAGTCAGACTCTGATAATTATCGAATACAAATATGAATATATTGTGTTTGATTTGACTTTATTCGTCTACGATCCTAATTATACACTCCATTAAATATACACACAACCGCGTATACAAATGAAATAAAATTGCCGATAGATGATAATTCACCATCACTTCTCACTCTCGTTCTTCATAGTAATCGTCATATGCTCTCAGTCTTGTGTCACGATCATCCGCCATCTGCATAACATTACAACTCAGTACACAATAAAACTGAAAAATTAATTATAAAAATATTATAAATCAAAGATTGGTAAAATTTAATTCGACCTTGGACACAACAGCCCAAGATTGGTAAAAACATTACAACTCAGTACACAATAGCCCGAGATTTATGTGCAATACCAGTGTCTATCGTTGCATCATAGTGTGTATTTAGTATGTGCAATAACAGGTATTCTTTTCGGACTTCTTTGACTTCTCTTTTTGTAGAGGAAAACATACTTCAATTGGAGGATTTGAAAAAAGGTTATATTTTTATTACTGTTGATTTTCATAGTATGATGTTCTTGTATCGATAATTGTCATATTTTTGCATTTACAAGAGAGCCTATTTATACAAGTGATTATGAGCTAAATATGATATGTAGCCGTTGGAATGATATCAAGATAATTGATCTTGATTTCCTTGATTTGCTTGATTTGCTCTGATCTAATTTGGTAAAGATCAATGATGATTTGATATCGATTCTTCAAATCTTCTCTTTGTTCATCTTGATTCTCCAAATCTTCAATATATTCAACACCCCCCATGAAGTTGGACTTTGCAATATGTTGATAAGTCCGACTTGGAGGAATATTTTGTCTTGTGGTGCCGTGATCGGTCTTTGTGCTTTTGTTGTTGGGGACTGGAGTTCTCTCGTCGAACTCTTCTTGCTCCAATGTGGTAACCACAATATGTGGTTTTTTCTTTTCAGTGGTCATGCCTTGTATACCTTCGAAGGTATTTTGAGGATTTTACCATTTGTATTTTTTGGGTGGCTCCAAGATGTAGAGCACTTATTTTGGGTGGCTCCGACGTGTAGAGCACTTCTTTATGGGTGGTCACGATGAGTAGAGCGCTTGTTTTTGGATGGCTCCGATGTGTAGAGCGCTTGTTTTGGGTGACTCCTCCGATATGTAGAACACTTGCATTTTGGATGACTCCTCCGATGTGTAGAGCACTTCTTGTCTGTCCGAATCTGTGTTTGGGACAATGCTCAATGAATTTAGGGTTTTTATTATTCTAACAAAAAAGATGAAAATAGAAAACAACTTCTAGAACAAAAAGAAACGTCATTTAGATCTACTTCCCTTGTCGTTGTCTTCCTGCTCGCAGTGGTTTCCTCCACCTTGATAATATTTTTGTTTCTAATGATGGTGGATGAGTTAAGACGATGAATGAATGATTGTGTTCTCTTTCTTCTCCTTCTTCTTCTTTGGTTTGATCTTTATCTCCTGCTCTGATACCATGTTGATTTTCATAGTATGATGTTCTTGTATTGATAAATGTCATATTTTTGCATTTACAAGAAAGCCTATTTATATAAGTGATTATGAGCTAAATATGGTATGTAGCCGTTGGAATGATATCAAGATAATTGATCTCGATTGTCTTGATTTGCTTGATTTTCTCTGATCGAATTTGGTAAAGATCAATGAAGATTTGATATCGATTCTTCGAATCTTCTCTTTGTTCATCATGATTCTCCAAATCTTCAATATCTTCAACAATTACTTCGGTTTTTTTATGGGAATTTATTTTGAAGTTTTATTTTTCACATTAGATATTAAACTTGCAGGCATTGAAAATTTGGTTAAGGAGCAAATAACAATCCCCTTCCTCCTTCCTCCAATCGTTTATCTCTGATCGAATTTGGTAAAAAAACTTTGCAATTCCATTTGATGCTTCTTGATCATGAATCATATATGAGTACCAGCATGAACTTGTTTAACCTTTCCAAAATTATACATGTATCTTCAACAATAAAAAATGGATGTCGATATCCGGTTTTAGATATATGAATAGATCGGAATCTGACCGATTAAAATCGGATCGAATGAGGTTTTTATTTTTTGATATTTGAAAATCCGGATATTCGAATTTCGGATATTCGAAAATCTGGATTTCCGCATTTGCTCACCCATAACTCTACCTAACCACTAGATCGGGAATTACCTATTCATTTAGTCTCTAATCTCGACTCAAGAGTGAACCAAGTAAAATTTATTTTGCAGTCGCCAAAAGAACTTTGAGGAGCGGAGTACTTTGTGTTCTTCATTGATGATTACTCTAGGATATATTGGGTGTATATCCTTAAGAGTAAGGAGATGTGTTTGCAACCTTCAAATTTTACAAGGGTCGGGTTGAACTTGATATAGGCAAGAAGATGAAGTGTTTGAGGACGAATAATGGAAGAGAATATACTGACAGAGAATTTGATAGCTTTTGCAAGCGAGAAGATATCAAAAAGCATTTACTACGGCGCATACATCACAACAAAATGGACTAGCGGAGCGGATGGACATGACTCTGATGGAAATGACAAGACCTATGTTGGGAACTGCGGCCTGGATAAGTCGTTCTAGGTTGAAGTAGTCAACACCGCCTTTCATGCGGATAACTAATCGCCGTCTACAATAATTAATCAAAAGACGTCGACGGAGATATGAACCGAAAGCCTGCGGATTATTCCAAACTTCATATATTTGGAAGTCCTGTGGACGTGATGTACAACGTCCAAGAAACTACGAAGTTAGATCTAAAGTAAATTCTTGGGGTATACTGATCGTGTTAAGGGGTATCAACCGTGGGACCACACTGCCGACAAGGTTATCATCAGCAATGAAGTTATCTTTTTAGAAGATAAACTAAATGGAGGAAATAAAAACACTACAAAAGAAAGCTCAGAGACTATGATAATTCATATGAAAGGAAAGTGTGTAGAAGCAACTCTCATGTCGAATACGAAAGATGCATGTAGTCGATCCTCGCGAGACGAGAGGGCCTCGAATAGAAAACGACAATGATCGCCTAGACAAGCAACTACCCTCGAATCAAGGCATGCAATGTCATCTTCATTTATCGGCACATTGAAGGACTTCATCGGTGACTTTCCTTTCCGTGAGTAAGTCTTTAGTGGTGAGGGAAGCGACTACATAAGAAATATAAATTTTAGTAAATAATATCAAAAGATCAATATTATATTGTTTTTCTTACCGGCGAATGTGTCAACTCTCTGGGCCACTTACGAACTATTATGCGCATCTCCCAGCGTCACAAGATTTGTGGTTGAGACAGGAAGCTGGAACCCATCCTTCCCAAATGCAATGATATCAATAGAGACAACCATGTTGTCTATCGCGACTGGGACTGAATGAACGTAAGTTCGTCCCTCGACGACCGTCCTAAGAGCGACGACCTCTAATGTCCCCCCGATGTTCAACATCAGTCGTACTTTACGATACTAAACAATTTCAAAAAAATTAATTGTTAATATGAAATCACTTAGACATTAAACATTAAATAACTTAAATCTTACGGAAACGTCCATTGATGCGGGAAATTGATCAATAGCCGAACCATGAGAACTCTGAATAGTGTGGCCGGGAGCGTCGGAAGTAGGGTTGTTCATGTTCACTTCTTGCTCCATATTAGGCATTGGAATTCCCATTTGAGCAAACATGGCTCTCATCTGCATCGAAACTTGAGCCGCCACTCGAGCCTCAACCTCGGCCACCATCTCATCCCTCAATCGAGCCTCCATCTCTGCCCTCATCTGATCCATGGAGATGCTACTCGAATAAGAACCCCTCGATCCCTCGGATGGGTTGCCGAACACACTCCGAATCATCTCATTCTTTCCAACACCTCTAACTCGTCTTGGATGATCGGGTTTTCCTATAGTGTTGGATAACGCATCATGATGTCTTACGGGAATAAATTCTCCCCCACTCTGCTGCTCGTGAACGCGTGCCTGTGCAAATGTTATATAATAAGAATAAAAATACGCGCAAAAAATAATATTTTTGTTTAATAGAAGTAATACACTATAAGATGACTTACAACTTTTTCGGCTAGATCGCGAGTGGCACCACTATCAATGACATATTTTCGTTTATTGGTTTTGTAATGAAAAGTATAGGGTTGTGTTACAATAGAAGCAGAAGTGATGTGGATTATTCAAGAATCGATTCTTTCGTTGCCGGTGGACAGCATATGAACCAATTCTTCTGGAAAATCGACAATATGCTCCAATGGGTCTCTTGCGCCCATTCAACCATCCGACCTCTATATCCCGAAGTGCCGAGGTGGTGTGGATAAATATTGTGAGACTGACTTTGTCGAGCCTTCTCACTAATATCCTGCAATGTATATAACTCATAATTAGATATATATTAGTAAAAATTAAATAAGTATGAAAATCTTACCTGAAACTCGGTGCCAGACCTATAGTCCCTCCACGCCGCTAATCCCCCCTGATCGATGTGTTCGTACTCGTTATCCAAACTTGGCCCTTTCACCTTTTCTTTTTGATTGAATTTATGCTTCCAATTCTTTCGCAGCTCCCCTGCCTTTTTGAGTACCTTTGCCTTGATGACTGGATCTTCGGGCAAATGCCATGTTGCCTGTCAATATATATTTATAATTAAGATAAAGATTAGTAATAAATATAATGGTGAAGATAAGCAATACAATAATCCGTACATTACCTTAACGACCCGCCAAAGATTATCCTTGAGCGTCGAGTCGATTTGGCGCCAATTTGTCACGAAGTCGGGCACTTGCGCCCTTGTCACGCGCCCAATGTAGTTGCTGAATCCCGCTCTCGTTGTCTTGTCTGGGCCAATGACATTGTATTGCTCGTCAAATTGTGCGCGACATGCCCCATCCGACTCAAATTCCAACCGTCTTCGTAGCGACTTCATGTTATATGGCCCTCTTGTACGCCTCTTAGACCCGCTGGAGGCCGTACCCCCCGAAGTAGACGTAGGCTCTGAAGACATCGTCTTACGATATGTACCTGAAATAAACAATAATTAGTATCAATATATATAAAACATGGAATTATATTAGACTAAATTCCATAAGTAATTGATATACATCCAATTCATATGTCTACCCAGAGAACATTTAAGGGAAATGAAACCAAACTTTTCGTACATATCGAAACTCAAACACGCATTTACAACCTAAAGCGATAATGAACGTTTAAGAACGTTCCCAAAATGGGGACCATTCAAGAATTACTCCTAATGAGTAATTCTTGAACGGGTATCTAGGCTAATAAAAGTAGTAAATCACATAAATTACAACGATTAAACACGTATTTTTCACATACAAACATGCCATTAACGCAATTACGAAGTAAAATATTACCGTAAACCTCCAAAATAAGATTGAAGATGCCTAATCACAACTGCCCAAGCAATAAAAGGCCCCCAAATTCGAATAACCTAAATTTCGAATAAAAAAAACCCCAAAATTAAATTTATATTTCGAAATCACCCAAAAACAACAAATTTGATATATATATATATATATATATATATATATATAAACAACAAATTTGACATATATACAACGAAATCAACCGAATTCGAGCAAGATGGAACGAAATATTAGTCAAAAATCGAAAAACCCAAATCAATTTCGAAAAAAAAAACGAAATTATACCCAAATTAATTGATTTCGCCGCCGTCTAGCCGAGTTTCCGTGGAGCTTGTTCACCTTTGCCTTCATCGTTGAGCCGTCGTCGATTGCAATGTCACCGCGGTGCCGCCGTTGGGTAGAAGATGTCGCCGTTGGGTAAGAAGAAAATGCGCAGGTGAAAAAAAATGAAAAGGAAGAGAAGGGATTTTGGGTTTTAAAAGAGAATGGGCGACAGTTCCACCCCGTAACCGTCGCCTATTCCTATTTTATTTTTTTTTATTTTTTTTATTTTATACTATAGGCGACGGTTGTGACATAAGAACCGTCGCCTATAATTGTTGTCAATTATGGGCAACGGTTGCTACTTAACAACCGACCCCTATAGTCGACTAAATTAAACAAAAAACAAAAAAAATTTATAAATCTCGCGCACCGATTATAGGTGACGGTTTTAAGGAAACCGTCGCCTATAGTGCCATAGCCTATACTAATATTTGTACTAGTGGACAACTAGCAGATTGATAAAGGCGCTCAATACTAACAAGTTTATTTGGTATCGTTTCTCGAGTGGCCTAACAGAAACATAAGAAACATGAAAGGCAAGGAGAAAGAATTGTATGACGATCTGATCGAGCTTTAATCAAATCTTCAAGTGAGAGATTACGGGCACATTGAATGAGGACATAGTTTTCTCTTCTCCACATGCTAAATTGGGGGCACGTTTTCCAAGGAAAAGTTGATGACTAAGATAGGATCACTTTGCCAGTGCCAGGTGAGCTACTTTGCAGTTCTTGAAATCTCTATCTTGAAAGTTTTCATTTTATATTTGAGAGCTCAACGAGCAGAGCAATAATGTTGTGTCTTGATCTCTTCTAATTAAAATGATATGAATGATTGATTATCAGTTGTAGTGTTTTACCTTTTTCTCATTGGGGTGGGGCGTTTTGCCTTTTGATAATTGGTATCATTATTTGTTTGATATTGAAGATGTTTTCCAAATATATTAGAATAAATTAATTTTACAACTACGATGAACCAAGTCAATTCACGGGGATAAATTATTATATAATAAATAGTTCATCGAGCTAAATAATATATTATTTAATTATAGTTGGAGGTGTAAATGAAATTTGCCCATAGTGGCATATGGTTGGATTATTAAATTCTTCAAAATATTCTATTTAACTATAGATAGCACATCAAAATCATATTCGATTGTGGAATATGTGAATAGAGAATGCGGTTAATTTATATTTTCGAGAACAACTACCAACACAACAATAGTCAAATTCCAGATATCGGTATAACGGATCTATAATAATCTATAATATATTCACTCGTTAACCGAAATATTCGAATATTAATTTAAATAAAAAAATTGGATCGATATGTTCTTTTTTTTTTTTTTTTGACCCATTACCTAGCTAATTTTTTTCTCTCGTAAAACTACAGAAATGATTTAATATTACTATAGGTGTTGTGTTGTTATTACCTTCCTTGAACTACTATTAAAGTTGTAATTACCCAAATAATCTCTTAAAATCATAACACATTACTTTAGTCGAGGGATAATTCCTAGTTAACTAATTTCTTGGATATCAGGAAAATGCATTACATACGATATAGATAATTATGGCGAATTAGTAAAATTTGGAACGTTATCAAAGGTCAGTTCTTATCCAATCAAATCTCAACTTATCTTCACACGCTCACTAGACAACGTTCACGACATAATAGCCTGCCGTGTCAAAAGGTCAAACCAAATCATACTCATAGCAATTTTAAATTAATTAATTAATTAAATGATTAATGTTGCAACACTAAGTGCTTCTTTGGTACGTTGATTTATATTTGAGAGGGTTTAAATTATTAAGGTTTATATAAAACTAATTAGTTGGTATAAAATAAAATGAGTGTTTGGGTAGTGGGTTTACAAAAATCCACCTGAGAGGGTAGATTTTTTAAAACCCGCATACATGAGTTTAGAACTGTTATATATAAATTCATGTTTTATATAAATCCACTTAGCAAACACACCAACATGATATATAACAAGGGTTTAAAATTTCTAAACTCATGTACCAAACAAAGGCTAAATGTCTCATGTTTCACATATGATCACCATGGTCGTCTTGACCTAACTCTTTATTACATTCATTTTCATTATTTCATTTACACTCAGCTTGTGATCAATGTAAAGCCTTCCTCAATCCTATAAATCCCCGTTGTAAAAATCGGCCTAGCCGGCCGCCTAGGCGCTAGTCAGCCCTCACCGCGGCGAATATCGATTAGGTGGCTAATTAATCGGTTGAACCGATTAATCGGCGATTAATCGATCCATTTTTTTAATAAATAAAAAAATAGGAATATTTGTACTAATATTAAATTTGTTAGGATTTGCATTATTTATTTAAAATGTTTTGATAAATTTAATGCACTTAGAATGTTAGTATATTTAATATACAGAAATATAATGAAAAACGGGTATACCGTCTAATTTTTGCCTAGAAACCGCTTAGGCCGTCTAGGCGCTACGCCCCCACCGGGCGTCCGACTAACGCCTAGCGAATTTTACAACATTGCTATAAATAGAGATGTTTTGTGAAAGTGAAAAAGCTAAGCGAATAAAAAGAATTCTCTCAAATATGTTTTCTACTTTTTAGTTATATTGTTCTTAGTATATATATTGTTGCTCTAGTTTCATAACACTTAATTATTGTTTTTGGGATTATAAGCACATCAAAATTAAAGAATTACAGTTTTACGACAAATAAGTTTTGAAAGTGAAGCAATTTGAGGACACCTAAATTAAATGTTACAATTTTAGGCCAGTAAGTTTAGAAACCGAAGCAATTTGAGACAATTAAAACCAGAATTTTAAAATTTACTGTCCTAAAATTGCAATATTTAATTTATGTATTCTGAAATTATTTTATTTTCCAAGCTTACTCTCCTAAAACTGACAAGTGTCTTTAAAATGCCCAAATATATACCACAAAAAAAAAGCCTAAATAAAATATTAGAAACTCATGGGATCAATCTTTCTATAAATAAATATCTTCACCTCCCTTCATAGCAATTCGAAGTCCTTCTCTTCTCAGTAAGCTACTCTTTAAGATTCAGTACTCAGCATTTAACTTTCAGAACAACTCTAAAATATAAAAATCTCTTCGCACAATTTTTCTCAGGACAATGGCGGCGATGACGACGAGCCACATATTCTTGCTCGCAACGCTGGCACTGCTTTGCTGCCGTTCGTCGGCGTCATCAAATGCCGATAACTACTTACCGTACAAAGATCCAAAACAGCCCGTGAACAAGAGAGTGAGGGACCTACTCAAGCGGATGACTTTGGAGGAGAAGATCGGCCAGATGACCCAAATAGACCGCCTCGTAGCCTCGGCTGAGGTCATGAAGAAGTACTACATAGGCAGCATACTGAGCGGCGGCGGCAGCGTCCCGGCCACGAAGGCCTCGCCGGAGACTTGGATCGACATGGTCAACGGCTTTCAGAAGGGCTCCCTCTCAACCCGGCTCGGCATACCCATGATTTATGGGATCGACGCCCTCCACGGCCACAACAACGTCTACAAAGCCACCATCTTCCCCCATAACGTCGGCCTTGGTGCTACTAGGCAAGTACTTCAATAGTTAAGCTCGTTTCTTCATTATATTAATTTGCATTATTTGTGCAGAGATCCTTGGCTGGTGAAGAGAATAGGGGCAGCAACTGCTTTGGAAGTGAGAGCGACGGGGATACCTTACACCTTTGCGCCTTGCATAGCAGTAATGAAAACGAAGAACATATATAGCTGATATTCTTGATATATATTTCTTACCGTTTAGATTTATTTATTTTTTCATTACATTAGATTTGGTTATAATTGGCAGGTGTGTAGGGATCCGAGGTGGGGGCGGTGCTTGGAGAGCTACAGCGAAGATCCGGCGGTGGTTCGATCCATGACAGAGATAATTACGGGCCTGCAAGGAGATATACCTGCTGATTCTAGGAAGGGTGTTCCTTACGTTGGTGGGCAGTAAGTCTTTTTTTTTTCTTTTAATTATTTGATGTTCAATTTTTTGGATATTAACGATGACTTATGTCGTGGAAATATCTTTCCTTATTGGTCCACATATGATTTTCAATTGATGGATGTGTCAGTTGACAGTCAATAGTAGTGACCTTTGACATTTAATATTAGTTTTTCATGGAACTATTTAGATTGATCTGTCTATCGAGTTAGTCAACTTTATCTGCTTGATAATAAGAAAATAAAAAGAAAAAGAAAAAGAAAAATACAGTTGTGTGTCTCTAGTTTTTTATTCTATCCCATATCTTTTATTATTATTATTATTATTATTATTATTATTTATGCTTTGTCGGTTGTATTTGTATACGTATAATTTAAATATTCTTGTAATAATTAATTAGGTTATAGGCATTTGAAATTATATGTAGGGTGGTGCTTGTCTTCATTGCTATTGCTATGGACCATATCTTTGCCCACTGATTCCTCCACGAGGAAGATAACTCTTTTGTTTTCTTACGCACGTATAGCCAAGTTAGAAACTCAAAGATAATTTTCATATGACGTCATGCTATACACTGCTGAAGTAATAAAAAACATGAGAAAAAAATGATATTCTTACCTTATGTAAAGATAAATTGGGAAAAAAGTGTATTAAGGATCGTATGCTACCAAGTTCATGTCCCCTTTTTTCTTAATGCAGACGAAATATCGCGGCTTGCGCGAAGCACTACGTCGGCGACGGCGGGACGACCAAAGGCATAAACGAGAACAACACGGTGGCGTCGAGGCACGACCTTCTCAGCATTCACATGGCCGGTTATTACAACGCGGTTATCAAGGGCGTGTCCACTGTCATGATCTCTTACTCCAGCTGGAACGGAGTAAAGATGCACGCCAATCGCGATCTAATCACCGGCTTCCTCAAGAAAACTCTGCGTTTCAGAGTAAAGACTTAACAATCATCTTTTTCTTTTTCTTTTAAAGCGACCCGAAATATCAATACTTAATCGACTTGAACTACACACTCTGAGGATGAGACTAAAGTGTCCCATTTTTCACCCAACAACGATACTCAAGGTCCCCAGTGGATTCAAACCACACTTGAACAGTTGAACTGTCTCAGACGTAACCGTTAGGTCATGCATTTGGGGACTGGACAACCATCTTAGAGTCCTAATTACCGCGATTTTCTAACACGTTGATGTCGTAATAAAGTTGCGTAAAATTTTCAGGGATTTGTCATCTCGGACTGGCAAGGGATCGACAGGATGACCTCTCCGCCTCACGTGAACTATACATATTCGATTGTGACGGGAATAAATGCCGGGATTGACATGGTCCGTGACTAAGTTGCGACATTCAATTTTATTTATTTATTTATTTTTGTGTGTGTGATCGAAACTATGCTATGATGTTGTTACTACTACCGCTTTATCGATGTAGATCATGGTTCCTTACAACTACGCTGAGTTCATCGACGGCCTCACATCGTTGGTGAAGAACAACTTCATCTCCATGAGCCGAATTGACGACGCCGTGTCGAGGATTTTAAGGGTTAAATTCACGATGGGCTTGTTCGAGCATCCGCTGGCTGATTACAGCATGACCAAGTACCTCGGAGCAAAGGTAAACTTTCCAATCACCTTCGCCCAACCCGATATATTTAGTTCATTGACCTTTTTTTTTTAATTTCTCCCGATGAATTTTTCGAGCAGGAACATCGGGAACTGGCGAGGGAAGCTGTAAGAAAATCACTAGTGCTGCTCAAGAATGGACAATCTGCTGATAAGCCATTGCTGCCTCTTCCTAAGAAGGCGGGCAAGATTCTCGTCGCCGGGTCCCACGCTAACGACATCGGGAACCAATGCGGCGGTTGGACGATCGACTGGCAAGGACAGAGTGGCAACCGAACAGTTGGTGAGCAATCGAAGCTCGAAATATTGCAAGAATCCAATCTAAAAGAAAAAATAAAATAAAAATTCTAATGATCTACTACGGATGATTAGGAACAACGATCCTAGCCGGGATAGAGAACGCCGTCGACCCGACCACGGAGGTCGTTTACTCCGAGAGCCCCGACCAGGGCTACGTGAAGGCCCACGGCTTCTCTTTCGCGATCGTCGTCGTGGGCGAGCCGCCTTACGCCGAGACGTTCGGGGACAGCTTGAACCTGACGATCCCCGAACCTGGGCCGAGCATTATCACAAACACCTGCGGGGCGGTGAAGTGCGTCGTGGTTCTTGTCACGGGCAGGCCCGTGGTGATACAGCCTTACCTCGCGCAGATGGACGCGCTGGTGGCGGCTTGGCTGCCGGGGACAGAAGGGCACGGCGTGGCCGACGTTCTGTTCGGAGATTATGGGTTTAAGGGGAAGCTGCCGAGGACTTGGTTCAAGACCGTCGATCAACTGCCGATGAACGTCGGCGATAAGGATTATGACCCGCTGTTTCCGTTTGGGTTTGGGTTGACCACGAAAGGCGTTAAGGAGGAATGAATAGTGTGATTTCTTGAGCGTTTGTGGTTTTAATAATGAAAAATCTCATTGGGATTTTGTCGGAGAAAATGATAGTAATATCTTACTATCTTCTGATATTTAATAAAAAGCCATTTTGCTCAAGTCGTTATTAGGGAAGTAAATCAAATGTGCAAAATAAGTTCGAGACAATTTCCACGTGGCAGAGTGTTATTGGATTATCGACAATTTCCAGAATACGGTTTCGCCCGCAAACCCATTTCCTTGTGTAGTTTGCCTATTTTACCCCTTAGATTGCGAGTAATACCATTAATGTCCTCGTCGCAGGCTGAACAAAACCCAGAAATCCTGCGCAGAATTTTCCTTCGAATTCTCTCAGATTACATTAGTTTCTCTTGATTTACTAGATCGGACCACTGTGATTCCAAAGTCATGACGATGATGACACCGCCGCCGTTGGATGTATCGCTACACTTCCTTTCCTTTTTTTTTTGACCTTTTTTTGCGCCACTGATTGCTAATATTCAATATTAACTGTTGTGTATCACACAATATTGTGAATTGCATAGATGTGAAGCGAGTCATCTGTTGTAATTTCGATCGGATAGTGTGGCCATTGTACAGATTGTCGTTTTTGTGCGTGTTAGTGTGGTGATGGATGGATAGTTGTAATCGACTAGGGTTTTGTAACGAGTGAGAGGGAAGGGTCTTAGTTGTGTTAATCCAATCTTTAGTTATGTTAAATTAATGTGCTTGAAGTGGTCTGCTTCTTTTCTTTTCTTTTTCCATATTTTCCTCCCCTTTCTGGTATAAATTTGGACCAAGTCGTTAAGTGATGTGATTTACTGAATATAGCTTCATTCTTCTTGGTATTTTTTTTTAAATTCATTTTTGCCTTTTTCCTGCAGCATCAGGAAGATGACGAGATGCTAGTCCCTCGCTCTGATTTAGTTGAAGGTCCTCGGCCTATGGAAGGTGTGATTGTCTTAATTAATTTACTGATGCACTTGCTTTTGTGAACTAATGTGTTGACATTGTAACAGTATCATCGTTGTCCTAAATCTATATGATTCTTTTTGTATGTGTAGCATGTGTTGGTATTTGATTAGTTCAGTATTCATAGGTTTGGTTTTGTATGTTGATTATTTATGGTTTGGACAAATCACAGTGACTGCAGCAGAGAATGGGGGATCTGTCGAGTACCAAGTGAGCGATGAGCCACAAGCCTCGCGTTTCACGTGGGCGATTGAGAACTTTTCCCGGCTGAATATGAAGAAGCTTTACTCCGATGTCTTTGTCGTTGGGGGTTATAAATGGTATTTGCGTGCTTTACACGTGGATTTTTATCTATTTTGACTTAGCTGTTGGCCTGCAATGCAAAGTGAAAACTATGCTTCTAGTTGCTCATGGAAATCATGCATTTCTTTAGTGGGACCCTTGATATTTTGAGATTATTTCATTATGAGATGGTAAAGATAATCTCTTTACATTTCATTTTTGTTGGTTTACAGGCGGGTGCTTATATTTCCTAAAGGGAATAATGTGGACTACCTGTCAATGTATCTTGATGTGGCTGATTCAGCTAGCTTGCCATATGGGTGGAGTCGATATGCACAGTTCAGCTTAGCTGTAGTTAATCAAATAAATAGCAAATACACAATAAAAAAAGGTATCTTTCCCGGAGACCTTCTTTGATTATTCTTGTTATTTTTTTAATGCAGCTCACATTAGTTGCATGCTCTTGAATATATATGCATTCAAGCTAAACTGGACTTTTTTGCGCGAATGACTGATTTTGATATAGTTTATGTAACGTCTGCTCGGACGAAAGTTATTGAGATTTGTTGTCTGAAATTTAAAATTCACATCATAAATGAAATTGCTACCCTGATGGAAGAAAAAAAAAAAAAGTAAAAAAAATAGTGCAAAGAAGAAATAAAAAGAGAAACAATTTTGGCAAGATAATATTAATTTCCTTGTACTTTAATTACTTTTGATATTATTTTGCTAAGACCCTGTGATGTACTAATTTCCCTCCTTGTGGTTGGCAGACACACAGCACCAGTTCAACCAGAGGGAGAGTGATTGGGGTTTTACATCCTTCATGCCTATTGGAGAGCTTTATGACCCCAACAAGGGCTACCTTGTTAACGATACCTGTGTCATCGAAGCTGATGTTGCAGTGCGTAAGGTTGTTGATTACTGGTCATATGATTCTAAAAAAGAGACTGGCTATGTCGGACTTAAGAACCAGGGGGCTACTTGTTATATGAACTCTTTGCTTCAGACTTTGTACCATATTCCATACATCAGAAAGGTAAATTTAGATCAATAATTAGTTAAGTTATTATATGAATTTGTTAAGTCGCTTTATGATCTGAGGACCTTGAGAAAAGCTCACTTTGTAAATGCTATATCAGGCTGTATATCACATGCCAACTACAGAGAATGATAATCCTTCAGGGAGTATCCCCTTGGCATTACAGAGTTTATTTTATAAGCTCCAATACAATGGCACCAGTGTGGCCACAAAAGGGTTGACTAAATCATTTGGATGGGACACATATGATTCCTTTATGCAACATGATGTTCAAGAACTCAACAGGGTTTTATGTGAGAAGCTTGAAGACAAGATGAAGGTGCTTTGGCTTGGGAATAATGATGTTTTTGATTTGCTATTAATTTATCTTGTACTAACAAATGGGTAACTTTTCATGCTGTTTCAGGGAACTGTCGTTGAAGGGACAATACAGAAGTTGTTCGAAGGGCATCATATGAATTACATTGAATGCATCAACGTGGACTTCAAATCTACAAGAAAAGAATCATTTTATGGTATGATTACAGCAAATACTTATCAAATGTAGGTTACAACAAAATATTGACTTATAGTCTTATCCACTTTCCAGACCTTCAGCTTGATGTAAAAGGTTGCAAAGATGTCTTTGCTTCCTTTGACAAGTATGTGGAAGTTGAACGTCTTGAAGGAGATAACAAGTACCATGCTGAAGAGCATGGATTGCAGGTAGGCTTTTCCTATGAGATTGATGTACTCTGTCTAGCTACTTTGATCTGATTAATAATTGTATGGATGATTTTGTCATGCGGCATTTTGATCCAAATTTAAACATGATTGACATTTCGAAACATGAAGAATTAGGAAGAGAAGATAGGATTAATCTTCTATGCAAGAACTTGTGCCTACCCCCTGTAAATAATTGAATATTTGTGAGATACATTTTGAGAATAGCCCACGTAGGCTATTGCAGCACGGGCCAAGGAATTTATCAGAGATGTCAGTTCGTGACTTTGATGCTAACTTGGATTTTCGTATAAATATATTACATTAAGAGCATTGCTATTGTTGGTAACGTCATTAAGACCATTGCTATTGTTGGTAACTGCCATTTGTGTTCAGTTTCCAGGAAGTAGTTTTTGGCTGGTTTACACTTTAAGAGCCTATTTTTTATTGAGAAGAACAAACATCTTTGTTGCATGATACCACACTCTTTAAGAATGGAATGAAAAATTAGAATCGGGCAAAAATCGCAAAGAACACAATGATTTACGTTGAGAACTCATAATTTGGGAAAACCACAGGCAGAAGAGCCGTAACTATTTTCATAGGATTATATATAAGGGAAAATTATTTTGCAAACTGGTGGCTACTAGCTACAAGCATTTACACAATGCATTAAAACCATAACCTAAGAATAATACGAGAAAACGCACGATAACAAAAGCCCTTTAGGAATTTGGGTTACTAACAAAGTTTGCAAAAGGCAAAAAGGAGACATTTGCAATAATGTAAACTACGTAAAAAAAGATCCCTGTTAGTGAAGAGATGTTTCGATGCATATATTCTTCATCTAGTTAATTATCATTCGGGCTGGTAGGATATCGTCTCTTAGGTTAAAATGGCTGAAAATTCTACTACTGTGCTGAAGTTCCTTGCATAAATTGTTTACTGTGACATCTGGTGAACCAATCAGATAGATGACTTAAATGTTTCCTGGATAATTTGTTTGATCTTAGGATGCGAAGAAGGGAGTTTTGTTCATGGATTTTCCTCCTGTTCTACAGCTTCAGTTAAAGCGTTTTGAGTATGACTTCATGAGGGATACCATGGTCAAGGTTAGTTGTTAAGGTGGTGCGACCATTTTAGTTCTTGGTTCTTCCTATTTTTATTCTTTCTAGTAGCACTGATTTGTTTTTTTATGTCATATCATTATCTTATTGTTTGTATATTTTCCTTTGGATCATTTAGTTGCTACATATGGTGATGTGAACTTCTATTTCTTTATGAGTCGAGTATGCACTATGCCATTATTAGTTTTAAACACTCTTTAAGTAAGCGCATTAGCAATTTTCTTCTTCCAAACTATACCAGTGCAATGAAATTTTAATATCTATTTTTAAACTTGATTCTAAACTTGTCTTGCTAGATCTGGCCATTCAATTAATTTTAAAAATTTATATTAGCCTGTACTGTTGACATGATGTGGTAATTATGCTAACTGATTGCAGATTAATGACCGCTATGAATTTCCATTGGAGCTTGATCTTGATAGAGACAATGGCAAGTATTTATCGCCAGATGCGGATAGGAGTGTGCGTAACCTCTATACACTTCACAGGTTATAGGACTTCCATTACATTGTACTTTTCGTTGTCTATGATTTTGTCCGTTACATATGGATGCTGCCACTTAAAATACCAGCAGTCAATTTGAATTATAGAACTGATCAGGATTTGGAGAATTACATTACAATGTCATGTAGAGCGTCTACTCTTTTTTTTTTCTCTGTCAACTGGAGGAATTTATGACTAAAATATCAACTTTTATAGAGCTGTCTAAATCAGTTTTCGTTTATCTCACCTCGTTCCTTCATTTCCAACAGTGTTTTAGTTCATTGTGGTGGTGTGCATGGTGGACACTACTATGCTTATATCCGGCCTACGCTCTCGGATAAGTGGTATGATTTACTTCTATATAATCTCTCTCTCTCTCTCTCTCTCTCTCTCTCTCACCCTGCATATTATTTGACATGCACGCTAGCATATTATTTGACATGCACGCGTTTAGCGTAGTGGGGGTTTAATTGATTGAAGTATATTATTCCGATCCAATGTGAAGACTGAATACTGCAATTTCGGCTCATTTATCTGTAATGTAATTTCCTGTGTTGGATAGTATTTATGTACGATCTATTATGTTTCACGTTTTCCTGGAAGGTTGAGAAACTGTATTAATCCTTTTTTGGGTTCTCTTACTTATCAGGTACAAATTTGACGATGAAAGGGTCACTAAAGAAGACATGAAAAGGGCTCTGGAGGAGCAGTATGGTGGTGAAGAAGAGGTAGTCTTTGCAATTTGATCCATTATCATGTTGTATTCTCTATGTTGCTTACTAATGACATACCACGTGATACAGTTGCCTCAGACTAATCCAGGCTACAACAACACTCCGTTCAAATTTACTAAATACTCAAATGCATACATGCTTGTTTATATAAGGGTTAGTGATAAAGATAAGATCATATGCGACGTGGATGAGAAAGACATTGCACAACATCTTCGGGTAACTTTTTCTGTTCATCTAGAATGCTTTAACATGTTTGTCCTAGTTAAAGTGTATAAACTATTTATTAGGTGTGGGTTGCATGTAAATATTTTGTGATTTGTTTCTTTATGTTAGCAATTTATATCATTTTATGTAGTGAGTATGGTAGGATAAGATTGTCCATATCTTTGGGAGTATTGTACATAATAGAGATATATTCTCCAGGTCATAGAGCAGTGATTAATATATGATTTATTATTCCACAAAATCTTTCAGACATTGGATAACATGTGTACCTTTGCTAACCATAGGTAAGGTTGAAAAAGGAACAGGAACAAAAAGAAGACAAAAGAAGATACAAAGAACAGGCACATCTTTATACAATGATCAAGGTATGTATGTTATCGAAATATGTTGTATTATTAATAGACAAGGGCGTGCAGAAAGAATAATAGGAAATCAATTAGCTATTTTATAAGTTTTTTACCCAATGACTGATCATAATTAAACACTGATATTATCTCGTAAATTGCTAGTTTGTATCCATGAAGTGATTTGACTTGGCATTTGTTGACAAGAATTATAAAAGCAATTCATTAATGTTCTGCAGATTGCCCGAGATGATGACTTGAGGGAACAGATTGGCAAAAATATATATTTTGATCTTGTTGATCATGACAAAGTTCATAACTTCCGGATCGAAAAACAGATGCCGTTCACCCTTTTCAAGGTATTGTTTATCTTTAACTCGTTAATATTACAACGTGCAATTATGAATGGCAAGGACAATTTTATTATGTTACCAATGAGCAATGACGTGCTATTATGAATGGGAAGGACAATGTTATTATGTTACCAATGAGCAATGACAAGCTGCTGACTCGTTGTGTCAACTAGATTTAAAATTGGTTGATGCACTAAGATGATGGTAGTAATTCCAGATAGGACGGTACTTTGGAAATGATGCGGCAGTATTTAGAATAATAAAATATTATTTTGTTCTCTCAAGTAAAGATTCACTTATTTAATTGTCTTTCCTTTCCCTTGCTTGGGAATAATGCTGTAGTTGTATGACTAATGATATCTGGTTTAAATATCTTACTGCCTTTTTCCCAGTTTTCCCTGAAGGAATCGTCGTGCATGCAGGGTTGATGACTGACTTTTTTTTATGTGAAATGATCGACGTCAAAATATTGTGAAGTTTATACTTTTTCTAATTTGATTGAGTTTTAGATTCTGGCCTCTCTGAAATACTGATTCTCTCCTCCTGCATTTGTTTGTTTTGTCCATGTTCATATGGGATGCCCAGCTAGTCTGTTATCAGTGATAAACAATGTAACAAGATCTAATATTCCCACTGAGCAGTAAGATGTTTACTATTTACTAATGTGGTTTGGTTTATCTGTAGGAGGAAGTTGCCAAAGAATTAGGCATACCAGTTCAATACCAGCGGTTTTGGATATGGGCCAAAAGGCAAAACCACACTTACCGTCCAAACCGACCTCTAACCCCACAGGAGGAAGCTCAATCTGTAAAAATAAAATCTCACTTCTCATCATTTTAGACATTTTGACATTTTTCTGACTTACGTTTTTCAACGATTGTCAATTATCCTTCAATACAACATGCAAGCTTTCAGCTCACTCACAATCTGGACTTTCTGTATTCACCATTTGATGAAAAGGAAATGATATGGAAGTAATGGCAGGGGGCGACGTTTGATTCTGAAAATCTTTTTGTGACCTATCCATCTGTTTTCCCCTCATCTTTTTTACTGCTTTGAACCTTTGTTTACCTTGTCGTATTTTGTTGTGAAGGTTGGAGCTTTGAGGGAAGTTTCAAATAAGGCTCATAATGCGGAGTTAAAATTGTTCTTGGAAGTGGAGAGAGGAAATGTACATTCTCGAGCAATCTCAATATTTTGTCTATGGCTCTATGCTTTGGTTTTGTTATGTCCCCTTGACCAATGTTGCGTCTTTTTTGTCGTAATTTACCTTATATTTGTAGGATCTACGACTGCTTCCTCCTCCAGAAAAACACAAGGAAGACATACTGCTGTTCTTTAAACTTTACAACCCTGAAAAGGAAGAACTTAGGTATATCTCATGACTCGTGCCTATAAATAACTTGTTTTATTATCTTCAACTTTGAAAGAGAATTTTGGTTTTCTATGTAAAATTCAATTTCTTCTATTCCAGATATGTTGGTAGGCTTTTTGTAAAGAACTCTGGGAAACCAATTGAGATATTGCCAAAGTTGAATGAAATGGCTGGATTTGATCCTGATCAAGAGATTGAACTCTATGAGGTATGCCTGTTCATTGATTATATCTCGTCTATTTTCTCACGTTTGCTGTATGCACCTTAGCATTACTAAAAATGCAAGTGCAACTGCACAAGTTGATTAAAGCAATACTTTTTACGTCATTTATGCAGGAGATAAAATTTGAGCCCACCGTCATGTGCGAACGACTTGATAAAAGAGCTTCATTTAGATTTAGTCAGGTATTCTATATCTTTATTAAAATTTCATCACAATGTAATTTGTTCTCTTTGCCTTCTACTCATCTCACCTTGACACATCCCCTCAGATTGAAGATGGTGATATTATCTGCTTCCAAAAACAGTTTAGGTCTGAAAGTGAACAAATTCGGTTTCATGACGTCCCTTCTTTTCTGGAATACGTGAAAAATCGTCAGGTTTGTTTTATAATTTTTATTTCCTCTTGGAAAACGACTAATACAATTGGTAAAGATGAAGGATAAATCTTGAAATTATCAAGTTTAAGCTCTGAAGTATAAATTGAGTTTACTCATAATGGTGACTTTTGGAAATTGTGTGGATTCACTTGTTTCTAGTTTCCTCTCTCGCTGATCTCTGCAATTCGCAATTTAATTGGCATTTATATTTCTAATTTCTAAAGCGTCTCCCTAATACATTATACTTCATAGCTTGTTCCTATGATCTCTAGTCAAATCAATTCTCTGCGCTTGGTTGACTAGTTTTTCACATGTTTATTTGCCATTTTTCCCTTTTGCTGTTTTGCAGATTGTGCATTTTCGAGCACTTGAGAAACCCAAAGAAGATGAATTCTGCCTTGAGTTGTGAGTATCCTCTGATTCTTTTCTCTAAGATAGCCCATAGATATGCGTTCTCAATTGTTGTGTTGTTTGTATTGTGTGCATATGTGCTACATACGCTATTAAAATTTGTTATTAATCTGCAGGGCAAAGAATCATACATATGATGATGTTGTGGAGAGAGTTGCAAAGCAACTTGGTGTGGATGATCCTTCTAAAATTCGGCTAACTCCTCATAATTGCTACTCTCAGCAACCAAAGCCAAATCCCATTAAATATAGATTCGTTAATCATTTGTTAGACATGCTTGTTCACTACAATCAGGTATGCTTATATGGGATCATGTGTTCTATTTTGTCAATTTTTTCAAGTCATTTGTTGCTTCAAGTGATTATATATTAAATTATTTGAATTCTTTTATCGTAGATCTCAGATATTCTATATTATGAAGTGCTGGACATTCCCCTTCCTGAATTGCAATGCCTAAAGACGCTTAAAGTTGCTTTCCATTATGCCACTAAGGATGAGGTGCTCATATTGCCTGCTCGATACTTTTAATAGCCAGAATTTTGATTAGATATTAATTTATTCAAATTAACATTTCACTTTTCAGGCCATAATTCTCAATATTAGATTGCCAAAACAAAGCACGGTTGAATATGTGCTCAATGAAATCAAAACAAAGGTCAGATTGGAGTTAAGAACAGATTTATCTGCAAGCTATTCACTTATGTTAAGAGCCCTATTTTGTGAAAGATTATAAATGATGTTTACCTTTTTAAATTATTTTTTTCAACTAATCTATTATGTGCTTGAAATTTCAATATGATGCTTTATGATGCAATGAGACATTACATGTAATATAAAATGATAACATGTATGGCATCCATTTATAGGTAGAACTGTCTCATCCAAATGCTGAGCTCAGGTTGCTTGAGGTTTTCTATCACAAGATTTATAAGGTAAAATTTTACGATCTGCTTTTATTTAAATTTCACTGGCCCAACTTCTTCATGCTTCCACCTCCACGATCAAGTTGTTTGGTATCTAAATTTAGTCGTATGTAAATATTGTCAAAGGGATTTTTTTTTTGTGCAATTATAATTAGGCTAGACTGTTAGCATTAGAAACAGACTATTTTCGGTTGATTTTATGTTGGCATGATTTTGAAAACAATCTTTTTAGATGACCCATAGAGTGGGATTGTCTGAAATCGGGCTGCAGTGGATTAATTTCTCTTTGGGTTGATAATTTTTCTGAGCTAGTTATCTATTTTTATGAAGTAACCTTAACTCGTCATATTGCAGATATTTCCTCTTAATGAGAAGATTGAGAACATAAATGACCAATACTGGACATTGCGTGCTGAGGAGGTGAACTTGCTGCTTCCAAAAATATCTATTACCATTTCACACGTCCATTAAGTGTATCAGTATGAATGTTGTAACAACTGAATATTAATATAAGTTGTGGACATCTTTGTCATTTGAACACCACCTAGTTTGAGATCATGCTTGACTGAAAACTGGTACTCTAAACTGCTTATATATGCAGCTTATTCCTATGTCTTTTTCTCAGATTCCGGAAGAAGAAAAGAATCTCGGACCTAATGATCGATTGATTCACGTATACCATTTTACTAAGGAGAGTTCCCAGAATCAAGTGGTACATTTGCTGAATCTGCCTTGGATTCTGTTTAGCAATTTATTAAAATCTTATTTTTTTTCCCTTCCTTTTGGTTCTTAACAGCAAATTCAGCATTTTGGGGAGCCATTCTTTTTAGTGATCAGTGATGATGAAACTTTGGCCGAGGTTAAAGTTCGAATTCAGAAGAAACTGCAGGTTCCAGATGAAGAGTTTTCCAAGGTAGTTCGGTTCTCTGACCATTCTACCTATCCATGGTCTCAATTATTTTCTGAATTTTCCTCTTAGCTATAAAATATAAATGATATTGCTCATCATATTCTTGGCTTCCCTTTTTAGTGGAAATTCGCCTTTCTATCACTGGGAAAGCCAGAGTATATGCAGGACTCTGACATCGTATCCACCCGTTTTCAGGTTATAATATGATTTCTTTAATAGTAATATACTTTTTTGTAATACTTGAGTTGTTTCCTCTTGGTATGGATGCCAATGAAAACCGCACTTTTTGTTTCAATCTGTTCAGAGAAGGGATGTTTATGGTGCTTGGGAGCAGTACCTTGGGCTTGAGCACTCTGACACAACTCCTAAAAGGTCATATGCGGTGAGCCAGGTATGTACTACTTAGTTTGGAGAGACATGCAAGCATAAGAATTAAAAAAACTCTATCTACCTAAGAAAGAGAAACAAAAAAAAAAAAAAAACAAACCCTATCGTTTCTTTAACTAATGCAGAATCGCCACACGTATGAGAAGCCGGTGAAAATATACAATTAAGCTTGCTTGTGGTGCTTGGTACTACTAGTTCGATGCTAAAATGGGACCCTGTCAGTGTGTTGGTTCAGTGTTTTTTTCTCTATCATTGGTATTTTTCTTTTCTCCTTGGACTTGGTCTGCAAAAGGGTATCCCTGCTCTGCTCTCTCGGATGGACGCTGCTTTCCGCGTTAGGTGCCTGCTCTGCTTCTCATCTTTTTGTTTTCACGTTTTTAAGAGGAGTTTGATAACATCGACGACCTATCATTGTGTAATTTATCATCGTAACAATGAAATTTTGGTTGATGGGTTTTGTAAGAAGGGTATAGCTAGTCTCTCCTCTCTCTCTCTCATGTTTTTTGTTTATTTTCCATGGAGTGTTTTTGATACTTAAGTTAGATGAGGCAGAGGGCTGACAAGGAAGGCTGTAAAAGAACCCAATTCAACTCAACTGTTTAATGTAAGTTGATGTTCAAGTTTCTCTGCTCTCTCTTTCCCTATTCAGCGTCCTTTCCTTTATGCATAGGATAGGAAGGCCATATCATGATTATGAAATTCTTACTAACGATATTTATGGACTGCGTGTATATATTATCTCCAGATGTACACCATTTCTGTAGTATTATCAATATAGTAAAATTATTCTATGTGAAGGCAGTTGGTATTTTTCGAAAAACATAAATCTTATGTTCTCTCGTGTCTTAATCAACATTAGAAATATGTGGTTGTAGATTTGTCTGATTTTCCACATTCGAAAAGATATGAAAAAGATTTAGTGGTCGAGGGAGCTCGTGTTTGGCGGAGCTTATGCGCTATTGTGGCAATCGTTTTGTGTAAGTAGGTTCTGTCTGGTGACTGGTGTATAAGTGAGATCGGTGTGACCCACCATCTCGTCATGTGAACTTACGTAGAAGCATAGTAGTTACTGGCTCACGACGCATTATGGTGCGAAGCCTTGCTGGAGCCATGGCGCATGGTGCGGCGGTGCAACATCGAGCACGGCACACATTTGAAATTTTAAAAATAAAAATATGTAAGAGCTAATAATAATAATAATAATAATAATATATATATGTATATGTGTGTGTGTGTATCCTTGTCAGTCTCATCAAAATTAAACTTCTCTTCATCTTCATCGACGAGTCTGAGTAACACGAGGTGTACTAGATTCAGATGAAGGTTCCTTTGATGAAGTTGCTTTTGACATATCCCTCAATAAAGAAGATTGTTTTAGATGTAGATCTAAAATGATATGCCGCTTCATCAACTCCAATATCATGGTTGTCTAATGTACCCACCCAATATCCACTCATTACGTCGATTTCATCCAGCACAATTGGATCAATCTTATCACACACATCATATCTACGCCTCAAAACTCTTTCTTTTTCTAGTGGGTTGGAGTCCCTACTTTTCTGTAACAAAGACAAAATTACTCTTTTGTCGTTGTTATTGAATGAACTCGCTATAGCTTCTTCTTTTGCTTGTGCCCATTGCCTCGCCTCATAAATATAACCCCCATGGGAGGTTTTTTCTCTCCATCAACTAATCGAGGCACTTTCACAATTGACCCAAGTGCTTTAACGATATAAAATACAACATGATTCCAAAAAGGAGGTTGCGAAATGTATGAATCACATCGTTTGCCTTGTACCTTTTTCGGCATAGCTGCTACACTTGGCCCATTTCTCTTAAGTAAATAGTTTATTCAAGTGTGCCTTCAATCTTTGGTAACACTTCAAAGTAAAAAATGTGGTCGCAAATCGAGTTGTTCCCGCCCTAACCAACTCCTCATCGTCAGTGAAGTCTCGCATCATATGCAAATAGTGGAGATGATTGGAGTTCTGAGTACTGTTAAAACTGTATATAGAATTTTCACTGTAACAACTCTATATATGGAGGAAATGGTTGGAGATGACCTTAGTGTACTCCAACTCTTTAATTTAGACATGCAACTCTTAGCTCGTGATAGGTTGGAGGATTCATGCCTGGACCAAACTGTGCAACGTCTTCAAGAGCCGGTATAAAACTATCGATTCTGACTAAGTTGAAAGGAATTGCAGCATCGTACATCCACCTCGCAAACTTTTGTACTGCATAATCTCTTTGAGCTTTTCTGCTCGCATCAAGTTGCTTTTGGTCTTTTGGTTTGGCAACCTCTTTCGATGTATGTGTGATCTAGGCATCCGTGGGACCGTGTTGCCTAGGCCTTTTGGGATGAAAACTAGCCAAAAGAGACGACTCTTCTACTTGGTTGTATGTGCACTCTTCTCTTCGATTTCAATGTATGCTTCTTCTTCAACAATATCATCAAAATGGGTAGGCTCAGCAACTTCTTTAATTTCCTTTTTCTTATTCATATATTCTCTAATCTCTTCTTTCACGTGCTCCGGACACTTAATACATCTATTCGTTTTTCGAAAGCCACCAACAAGATGCTGCTTGTATCTTTCATAAGTTTTGACAGAAGTTGCATTATTGCACATAAGCTATAGACAAATATTAAGAGGAATAAGGGTTAGAATTGGTCTATAAGGGATTAGGTTGGACTTGTAATTTTTTTTTTTTTTTTAAGAAACAAAAGTATATGAACTTCCCAAGAACTTAGTTCCATTACGTGGAGTATGTTATTGTGAACAAATCGAAAAAAAAAAAAAAATTGTCGTTGCAAAGTAGATCAAAGACCAGTTGAAGGAATGTATTATTAACTAGTTAAAATACAAAGTAGATCAATACTCATTATTGATATGTTTTATAGGAAGCACTTCGAAGCTGATCATATATTTGCAACTGGTACGACGTATATATTACATCATTTCTCCACGTCATATACAAAGATTTGATGTGAACATGACAACATAATTCACAACATATTAATTACAAAACATCAAAACAACTACGTACATGCATGAACATGTAATTGCCACCTGTGGAAGCTAGAGGGATATGGGCACTTGTGAGAACTACTTCTTTTGATGAAAAACCCTAGTGGCAATCAACCGAAAATCGATTATCTGTTAGTTACCATTGCAAAGGGATTCAAAAGCATTCTTCAGCATGAGGTAAAATGAGGCGAATATTTGACGTTTTAGAGTTCCACGTGCAGGAACAATGAAATCAGAGCATGGCCTTGTGAATTTCTTAGAAAATAGGGTTTTCTCGAGAGGAGTAGACTGGTTGATGTTGTTCATTGTTGGCCGTTTTCGTACTCAAACCTGGCTTGTGATGTAATAAAGAGAGAGGAAATGAGAATCCAGTATATGTAGAGGGTATTCCTAAAGCTGTTAATGGTTATTAATTTCCTAGCAAATTACTAGCGCCCACGCATACCTTGTGATGTAAGTTTGTTATTTAATCTTTCTAATAAAATTATGTTTGGAAAGCTCTAGGAAAAGACAACCTAGAGTGAATGAAAATGGTTATGAGTCGTGCATGTGGGCAATCCCTTTTTCAATTTGTTTTCGTTTTTTCTTTCTATTTGCCGATCAAATGTGATCTCGCCAAATGAAATATTTTTCGGAGTTAACAGCAATGTATTTTGCTTTTTCTTTTTGATGTCGACAAATGCACATATGGGAAGAAAACCTTGACTTTTGGAGTATTAGATTACTTGATAGATGCGATGTATACTTTACTTGAGTGCGGATATGAAATTTTTTTCCCTTTAAAGACAAATACATACATACATATATATATATATAATTCAGATTCATGAAATGCCTATATTGCATACATCATTGTATTCACATGCTTGGCAATTTCGCTCGACGTGTGCATACTTTTATAATAAACCAAACCCTAGTTTTTTTTCTCAAGTATTCTGCTTATCAAGGCAAAAAGCACATGATCGATCTTATTTAAGAGCATACGTTCGTTTGCTATATATTCTTGATTTAGTTAGCTTTATTTTTGGGTCTATGACACAATATGATGATATTTGGAAAACTGAAAAGCATTCATCATCATACACTGAGGCTGACGATATATTTCTTTCCGAGTGAAAACTATTTTGCTTTTTTGAGTCACAGCGTCTTGTTTAGGCTTTTTTGTTTTGTTTTGTGTTTTCTGCTTCTTTTTTTTTGGGTGTGAATTTATCTACATATTATATATATATTATATATATATATTCAGCTAATTTAGCTTTTCCACCTTTTCATTACATTAAGAGAAAAACATGATTATGTTGGATTTTACAAATAAATATTCAAACCTCGTTAAATTATTCTTATAGAGAAAAGAAACATGTGAAAGGTTCGAATTTTCTTCGAAAAAGTTAAATATGTTGAGCTGAGCCAAAGTTACGTTTCCCCCCCCCCCCCCCCCCCCCCCCCCCCCCCCCCCCCCCCTTTGTGCTTTTGATGCGAAGGAGCAGAATTAAATGATATAAAAAATAATTGTTCTGTACAAATTTCAATATATTGGATTATTTGAAAGTCAGACGGATGAAGCAATATTTTGCCATTTGGAGGGTATAGAAGCAACGTGATGTCATTTCAGAGATAATTAGTGCCTAGAAACGTTAAAAGAAATAAAGACAATATCAAGGTTAAAAATTAAAATAAAATAAAGGATTCAACGATAAACCCTTAGTGAATAAGAAAGCATATCGTCTTATCCAGTATATAACACGTCAAAAATGCATTCTCAATTATAGTACGAATATGGCTGTAATATGTCAAATGTGATATGCTATAGTACATATAGATATTTATAGACATACAATTTTATTCACGGAATATATTTTTCTTTCTGACATTTTCCTTTTGGCTAATGAAATACACCAACAAACATGTACACTTTTCTTATAGGGCAAAACCTGTCAAAGATATCGTCTTGGAAATATGAGCAACAGTTCTTCGATTTTATTGCATAAGCACTTAACGTGCATGTTTGCTTGCCAAAAAAAAAAGGTTATTATGTTGTGAATAATAGCAATTGTAAGAAACAAAATACATAAATAACACAATGATTTTACGTGTAAAATTCAAATTTGAGAAAAACAAAGCCGTAAAGATTTAACTGTTTATCATAAAATGATACAAGAAACTAGAAAGTATGTGCTGTTCTACAATACAGTTACTGCGACTACAGATAATAAATATCTATGATATATAACCCTAGGTCAATAAGATAAAAGTACAAAACCCTAGTACAATAACTAAAGGTGCATCACAGTTTTGAGCGCAAATTTGAGTCACCAAATATATCATATTAATATTTGACTTTTAGATTGAGGTTAAATATATCATAGTGGATATGACCGTAAACATTAGGGTTTATTGCATGAAATACATTTTTGCTTATTGGGCCAAACCTTTACAATATATATTACGACGAGGGTTTTAATATTTTTTCAAAGGTTTTAGAACAAACTTGTCCAACCTCGTATGAAATCGTCATTAACGCTCTGCAGGAGCTTTTTCCATCTTTCATTAGTGCTTTTGAAAAAACTATTCTATTGATGCAATGATTTTGAGCGACGATCAACTTATGTTATGCATAGATGATAGAAGATATTACCTAGGGTTAGCAGTCACAAGAATTTTCTTAAACATGTTTACTTACAATCCAACAGAAGATTTTATGACGTCATCAGCTTCTTGTCGATCTTCTACTCTATCATCAACGCCATCCAGTCTGCAACCGATGAAGAAAAACTTAATCGTAACAATATTCCAGACGATAAAACATAAGCTGCTTGATGATACCAACGAGGTCAGCAGTATGTCTGAACAAGTTGAAGAATAAAAACCAGTTTTATGATCTTGGCAATTGTAACCCTGTCCGACAAGCAATCCTTGAGAGACAAAATTAGTACGACGAAAGATTGACTTGTCGTGTCGGGCTTCTCTAGTTACCGATGACGCAAGTGCCCGAACAGCCCAGTTGGGCCGTGAAGACAACGCTGTACTTGTTTGGAGGTCTAATAATTCATTGACGAAACTTCCAAATGAGTGTATATATATACAATACATACATATATATGATTATTTTGATGTAAATCATATAATGGATTAAGATTTGCTATAAATCGTATTCGTACTCTTTCAATTCAATTTCATGTATATACATTGCACCCATTTTGGAGGCCGGCCGACACGGCATATTGTTAGATGCTATAAATTTTGTATTTCCCTCTACAATGGATTAAATTTTAAAAAAAAAAACAGTATATAGGCATGTATATACTTATTGATTGATTATTACCTATAACCATCAATGGTAGCCTTTACTCCTTGTATTTTATGCAACCAATTGTAAACCGGAGTATTTAGGGAAATAGACACTTAGAATTTGAAATAAAGTAGAAGTTAGGGATTCAGTGTGACCCTTATATTAAATCACATGACTCATTTAACTAGATTGATTCTTCTGTGTCCATAATATGTTCTGATTAGGTGTTCCATCAATAAGGTGTTGACACGTGTCCATCTTATTTAATCATGGGATGATTGATATCATGGAATGAACATGTGTCAACACCTTATTGGTGGAACATATGATTGGAACATCAAATGGGCACAGATAATCTCATACCCCCATTTAACTGCCAATTGTGGTCTAATAGAGAATCGAATTAGTCATCGATATTTTTATTTGAGAATCTTAATAATATATGTGATCCCACTACCTTCAAATATCTACTTTAAATTCATAAATTGGCAATCTTTGCCTTTAAATTGTTTGCAAAAAAAAAAAAATATATTATAATTTCGAAGAAAAAGCTCTTGGTTTTCTACACACAGTTTTCTTTTCCCGGACACAATACTATGGGATGTTTTAGTCCCAACACACGGTTTTCATACACGGTAGTTGATTCTGTTGAGACAACTTTTGCATTAATTCGCCATAAATTTCAACAACCATGCACGAGCTTTGCGAGGCACGTACGTTCATTTCGTGTCGCTCATTCGCGCAGTGCATGTCACAAATCAACCACATGTCATGCATCAAAATGCCTATAAATACCATCCCACTGGCCCTTATCTTCTCATTACTCAAACATTGAAAAGCAACTTCACTAATTTCAGTTTATATTTAAGGCTTAGTTCGATTCAACTCATGAAGTAGGGTTTTCTATTGGATCTCTATCATTTTATTGCATGCTCTGATGTCTCTATTTGATGTAAGTTGTAATATCAGCTTTATTACTATTCTTCGCCCATTGAAGCTTAAAAGCGCCTTCAGTTGGCTTAAACTTAAACGGAGATGTCAGAGCAGGCAGTAAAATGTTAGGCATCCACGAGCATGAATTTGTTCAGCAACTCCTAGGTATAGACGTCCTCTCCCCGTCGATGTCGACCTAAACAAGGTACTGTCTTTTCCGTATTGAACAACTAAAACATTAGCTCCATATGCATTGTATATATGTTGATTAAATCTAAACCAAAATATATTGTTTTGAAGGGATATCTCATGTAATCTGGGAGGGCAAGAATCTTCGATACACCATATGCTGGTTTTGTACCGTGATGGGGCAGTTAAAAGAAATAAAAGGGACACTGCGTTGTTTTCAAATTTCTTTAAAAAAAAAAACTCACTAGAGTAGTATCGGCGTTTTATGTTCATTTATTGCATTAAATGTTGGTTTTTCTTACAATGTAAAAGTAGCGAAGTTATTACAGAATGATTGACCATCACATTAGTATTATTGATATGCTTGCCATCCAATTAAAACAAAATCCTTGTGGCTCAAAATGTTCTGCGAGCTAGTATAAAAATTGATACTGTTTTTGCAATCTTTAATTTAGAATAATCACTTATTTATGGGAAATAAATCGTGACCAATTGATGCAATATTAGATCTGTATATGATGATGAGATTTACTAATAACCCTAACCTTAACCAGTACTTGACAAGTCACTGAAGGATCGCTTATGTCACATACAATATATATAATTGGCCAAAAAACGATTACAGTGAAATAATATATGTAAACAAAAGAGAACTAATGTTTATTAGATGGTCGAAAAGGCCCGCCCCCGGCCCGGCCCTAACAAAGAGGCGGGTTGGACCGCAATTTGTTGGCCCACCAAGGAGCGGGCCTAGGCAGGCCAACCTGAGCGGATCACGGGCTTTGTCGGGGCGGGCTAGCATGCGGGCCGTCCCGCCAATTATTAAAAAAAAAACCTCTCTCACACATAAGACCCCTCAACTTGAAACCCTAATTCTCTCTCACGCACTCACGCCTCACTATCCACAGAACACACAAGCCAAACCAAACCACACAGCACGGCGGAGAACGGGCAATCTTGGTCACGTGCTGCTACGATGAAGCCTTCTATATGTCCGAGAGCCCGCTCCTTTATCCCAATGGGTTATGTTAGGAATCAATTTATTGTGTTCAAATTATATTTCCTTGCCTTGGTAGTGAATCATAAATATTGTAAATATTAGGGACCAAAATGTAAATATATACCAAATACATATGTGGTATATATAGTGGTCCATGTGATAGATTAACAAAAAGAGAAGAAAAAGGATACACATAGTTAAGTGTGATGTGTGTATGTGAGCTTAGCGAGAAAAACACTTATATCGAAAAGGAAGATCAATAATAATTGTTTTATTTTGTATCAAAGGATCAATCAACTCCAAACACATCGAAATCGAGATCAAGCTTCCACGTCAACTTATCTTAGGTAATCTCAAATTATTTGAGTTGAATATAGCTGAATTCATGAAATCAAGGACCTACATGTTAGAGGAGAAGTTGCCCTCATCAACAAATTCTCCTTCTTCAAGATTAGAACCAATCTCATACTTCATTTTGTCCGCTTTAGATGCTTTGCTGCGATCTGAGTGACACCGACCCCATGGTCTCTAGTAGACGCATTTTGTTTGTTTTTTAACAACGAGCGGGCCGACACGCTGGCGGGATGAGACGGGCCTCCATTTCCTAAGTCTGCCATTTTGGAGTCCCGTCCTGCCGACCCGTTCTAACGGCCTTAATATTCATAGACATCGGCAACTAATGCATGATAGCTGCCTTTATTAGCTAAAATACAAAATATAGTGCAATAAAATTTCGGCCAATCAATTACATTGGTATATTCACACACATAACTTCAATTGAATTATTAATTCACTTAAAAGTTTAAATTTGAGAGTTATGGAGATCCTTTGGCCCAAAAAATTAACAAGTCAGTATATAATACAGTGTGTATCTGTGTGTGTGTGTATATATATATATCAAAGAGTTTATCCTATCTAATGCTAGTTAATTTTTGGACCTAATCCTCAATTCTAATAGGGTTTCGAAGCGAGTTTGATCGGCATGCTATTAAGTGTGTTTGGCTTATCTTTTACCAATTTGACATGTCAACGTGATAGGCCTTCATTAGTGAGGCGTGTTAAGATTATTTTATCTTATCGTCACAATTAATTTGATATGTCCAAAATATTTGAAATTTATCAGACAAATAAAAAAATATTAGTTGATAAGTTACAATGTTCAATTGAGTGATGTAGCATTAGAAGTTTTATGAGGAGTACACAAAACTGGCGGCCGGAGCGGACACAAGCGATTGAGTGATGTAGCCAGGGTTCAGATTTTTCTTGAGCCCGTCTGAACCGCTGCCGTTCACGGCGGGGGATTTTATTGACGGTGATCCTTGGATGCTGTACTTGTTCCAAATGAGTATATATAGACATACACACACATATATATATGATTATTTTGATGCAAATCATATAATGGATTAAGATTTGCTATATATCGTATTCGTATTCTTTCAATTCAATTACATGTATACATTGCATCCATTTTGGAGCCCGACCGACACAGGCATATTGTTAGATGCTATAAAGTTTGTATTTCCTTCCCTCTACAATGGATTAAATTAAAAAAAAAAAACAGTATAATTTAAGCATGTATATAATTATGGATTAATGATTATTACCAAAGTAAACATCAATGGCAGCCTTACTCCTTGCATTTTATGCAACCAATTGTAAACGGAGTATTTAGGGAAATTGACACTTGAATTTGAAATAAAGTAAAAGTTAGGGACCCTTTATATTAAATCTCATGACTCATTTAACTGCCAATTGTGGTCTAATAGAGAATCGAATTGGTCATCGATATTTTTTTTTTTTTTTTGAGAATCTTAGTGATTGTTTGTTACCACAGTTTATATTTAGGAGGGTTTAAATTAGTAATGTTTATATAAAACTAATTATTAGGTATAAAATAAAATATGTGTTTGGTTGGTGGATTTAGAACAACCCATCTGAGAGGGTATGTTGGTATAAACCCGTATATTTGGGTTTAGAGCTGTTATATATAAATTCATGTTTTATATAAACACACGTACCAAATACACCAACATGTTATAAATCAAGGTTTAAAAATTTAAAACTCATGTACCAAACAAGGGCTTAATAATATATGTGATCCCACTACCTTCAAATATCTAATTTAATCTCATAAATTGGTAATCTTTGCCTTTAAATTGATTGTTAAAAAAAATAATAATCAGTATAATTTCGAAGAAAAAACTCTTAGTTTCTACACACAGTTTTCTTTTCCTGGACACAATACTATGGGATGTTTTAGTCCCAACTCACGGTTTTCATACACGGTAGTTGATTCTATCGAGACAACTTTTGCATTAATTCACCATAAATTTCAGCAACCATGCACGAGCTTTGCGAGGCACGCACGTTCATTTCGTGTCGCTCATTCACGCAGTGCATGTCACAAATCAGCCACATGTCATGAATCAAAATGCCTATATATATACCATCCCACTGGCCCTTCTCTTCTCATAACTCAAACACTGAAAAGCAACTTCACGAATTTCAGTTTATATTTAAGGCTTAGTTCGATTCGACTCATGAAGTAGGGTGTTCTATTGGATCTCTATCAATTTATTGCATGCTCTGATGTCTCTATTTGATGTAAGTTGTAATATAAGCTTTATTACTATTCTTCGCCCATTGAAGCTTAAAAGCGCCTTCAGTTGGCTTAAACTCAAATGGAGATGTCAGAGCAGGCAGTAAAATGTTAGGCATCCAAGAGTGCAAATTTATTCAACAACTCCTAGGTATTGGCGACGGCGTCCTTTCCCCGCCGATGACGACCTACACAAGGTACTGTCTTTTCCATATTTAACAACTAAAACATTAGCTCCATGCATTGTATATATGTTGTTTATAAATTCAAAGCAGATTATATTGTTTTGAAGGGATATCTCATATAGTCTGCGAGAGCAAGAATCTTCGATAAACCCTATGCTGGTTTAGTTTTGTATCGTGATGGAGCAGTTAAAAGAAATAAAGGGACATTGCGTTGTTCAACAATTGCATTAAATGCCGGTTTTTCTCATAATGTAAAATGGCAAAATTATTCTGTTTAAGACCTTCGTGTATATGTAAAGAATGATTGAAGATCCCATTGGTAATAATAGTGCTATATGCTAGCCGTCCAATTAAAACAAAATCTTTACGGCTCCAAAATGTTTTGCGAGCTTGTATAAAAATTAATATTTTTTTGCAAGCTCTAATTTAAAATAATCACTTATTTTTATGGGAAATAAATCATGAACAATTGATGCAATATTAGATCTGTATAATGATGTGTTGGGATTTACTACGTACCTTAACCTTTTTTTTTTTCCGAAACAGTAGCTTAATCTATTAACAAAGCTACAGAGCTAATAGCCCAGAAAGGCCCTCTGGATACAATCGACCATTCAGTAGGAACGAAATCTCTGCCAAGAGAGAGACAATCAAGCAAGAACTAAAAAGAAGAAAAAAAATCAAACAAAACAAATTTTAAAGTTTGAACAAGAAAACTAAAGAATCTACTATGAATCAAGTCAAAACTCCCCAACTATGGTTAATAAACCCAGATCTATAATACTCTTCACTTTTTTCCTTCTGCAACTTCAAAATCTTGTCTCCTTCCATAAAGGGAGAAAAAGCACCTACGAGAGGAGAAGAAAGCTCCTACGAGGGGAGAAACGAAAAAAAAATAAAAAATAAAGGCATCAGAGCAGCAAATATAAGAAATTAAGTTGTTTCCTCCCACATCCTTCAAAAATGGTGAGAAGGATGAGGGAGAGAGTGTTTTTAATTAGGATTTTTTGGGTTTGTAGAGAGAAGGAAGAGAAAATAAAGAAATGAGAGAATATGTACCCTAACCTTTAGCATTACAAAATAAGTCACTGAAGGATCGCTTACGTCACCTCAAATACAATATATAATTGGCCAAAAACCGATTACACTAAAATAATATATGTAAGCAACATATCTAATGTTTGTAGACTTCGACAACTATCTAATGTTTGTAGACATCGACAACTAATGCATGTTAGTTGTCATTATTAGCTAAAATAAAAGATAGAGTGCCGGACGCTGCTCATCATAATACGAGACCTAGAATTTAAAAATGAGGTTTTTTTTAGAGAAATTAAGATTCGATATTATATATCTAGCACGACCATCTTTTGTTTTTCATAGAATAATGCGTGTAGGAAAACCCTTTTTTATTGATAATTCGTTGTATATTTGCAGTTACAAGAGAGTCTATCTGTATAAGTGGTTTTGTGATAAATATAGTATGTAGGTGTAGCCATTGGAATATTATCAAGATAATTGCTCTTGATTGCCTTGATATGCTTAATTAGCTCCTTGATAAGTTTAACCTTTATTTTCGTGATCTTCAACACTCCCCTTAAGTCGGGCTTGACTAAGTCGATCAAGCCCAGCTTGACAAGTATGTCTTCGAACGTTCGCACGTCAACTGCTTTAGTAAAGATATCTGTCAGTTGTTCCTTGTTTGTGACAAACACCGTTTCTATTTCTCGACTTTGTACTTTTTCTCTAATGAAGTGGTAGTCTATTTGGAGAGGCAGTCTACTTGTTTTGTCCGCTCATGAAAACAAGATTTGTTGTGATAAGTCGAGCTGCCTGATTATCGCACAACATAGTCATCAGTCGGTTGTTTTTTTATCTTTAAGTCTTCTAGAAGTTTTTTTATCCATTTGAGCGCACTTGTTGTTGAGTTCATGGCTCTATATTTGACTTCAACACTCGATGTTGCTACAACAATTTTTTTTTACTTCTCCATGTGAGTAGGTTGCCCCCCACGAATGTGCAGTATCCGGTAGTAGATCTTCTATAGAAGCTTTCGCCCAGTCTGCATCTGAGCACCCAATCACGTTCTGCATTCCATTTCTCCTTATCCGGATTCCTCGGCCAGAGTTCCCTTTGAGATACTTTAGAATACAGTCAGTGACTTCTAGGTGAACAGTTCTAGTTGCCTGCATAAATTGACTAACACAACTAACAACAATGAAATGACAGGTCATGTAACTGTCAAATAAATGAGTTTTCCCACCAATCTTTGGAATTGGCTAATGTCTTTCAAGGGTTCGCCGTCTTCTGAGTTAAGTTTTTTGTTAGGTTCCATGAGAGTTCTTGAGGGTTTAACTCCCATTTTTCATGTTTTTTAGGAGGTCTAAGACATATTTTCTCTAAGATATGAAAAACCTTTTTGGTGAATGGGTTATTTCTATTCCAAGGAAATATCTTAGCAGTCCGAGATCTTTAATGTCAAATATTTCTTTAAGGTATTTTTAACTTGTTAATTTCGTCGATGTTGTTTCTAGTTATTATGATGTCGGTCACGTATACAAGCAAAACTACAATAGTTTGATTAGTTTCCTTGATGAACATGGAGGAATCAACTGAGCTTTTTAAAAAAATAATATTTTTATGAAGTGCATGACTCAGTTTCGAGTAACATGCTCTCAGAGATTGTTTGAGACTATATATAGATTTTTTAAGTTTACATACAAGGTTTTCAGGATATTTTTCCAGTTGGTGACATGGTGGAAGTTTCATGTATATTTTCTCATCCAGGTCACCTTGTAGAAAGATATTTTTTACGTCCATCTGTGAGATAGTCCACTCAGACTTAATAGCCACAGATAAGAGAATTCTCATAGTGTTCATTTTTTCGATTGGTGCAAAAGTTTCTAGGTAGTCAATTCCATATTTTTGTGTAAACCCCTGCTTTGCTATCAGTCGAGTTTTGATTCATCCGATTGTCCCACCACCATTGTATTTAGTTTTATATACCCACTTATATCCCATGGGTTTTTTTTTTATCGGTGGATGTGTGATGTTCTGGGTTTGATTACGTTCAAGAGCTTCAAGTTCTTCCTTCATGGCTCTGCGCCACTCAGGTTTTTTATTTGTTTCTTCGAAGTTATTAGGTTCAATTGTTTGATCAATGTTGCTTAAAAAAGCGCGATATGAAGGTGAAATTTTATTATAAATTATATGGTCTTGGATTAGGTAAGTGACTCGATTTGTTACAAGGTCTCTTAGTCTTCCTGGTGGTTTAGTATTTCTAGTGAATCTTGTTTAATTTTGAGGTTATGTCGTATCCCCTCTGAATTTGATTATGGGATTATATTTATTTCGTTAGTTTCTAGTAGTTCGATTGTAGGATTTATTTCTTCGAGATTCAATTCTAGTAAGGAAATATAATTTTGATTTGAATTATTATTATCTGTGTTTTGGTTAGGTGGGTAATATATGATTCGTTTTCATGGAATATTACATCTCTAGATATATATATATATATAATTTTTTATCTTCTGGGTCATAACAATTATATCTCTTTTTCTCGATGAATAACCCACGATGATGGTTTTCACAAATTTTTTTTAATAGGTATGTACATCCACATACATTCGTTTTTAAGTGTAAAAGGTATGTACATCCACATACACCCAAGTGTCCAAAATTAAGTTTTTTTAATAATATTTCTACGATGGGCTCCCATCTAAACCAGTCCACGCTTGTCCGATTTTCGTCTTAGAAGCAATAAGCCTCCAACTATAAGCTTTCCTGCTTTGCAATACGGAAACGTACAAAACAATCGTTATTAAAGTGGACCGTTGAGGTAGCTTTTCGACTAGTCGTTAATTTTGTTAATCACCGAATAAGTTACAAAGGGGAAAACTCAAACCCGCAAACCAAACAGGTCTCGGCCTCGCCTTCTCAAACTCGAAAAAAACCTAGCCTTGGACTCAAACTTCCTATGCTAGACACAGTTATCTCCTAATATCACTCTGCGATCTTAATCAGTCGCTCAAACCTATCTGGCTCATGAAGCCCTTACTCACTAAAGAGATACCCTCGAATCTTCTCTCTAGAACTCGAGTTTTCTCTCTAGAACTCGAGTTTGTGCCCTTGGTGTGCGGGTACTTGTGATGCTCGACTTTGGCCTCGATTTATAGGCCCATAGCGCTCGTTTGAATGGCTAGAGAATTCCCGAAAATTAGCAAAAACTTCCTTGCCAAAATCTACTCACATTTGGGTATGATTTGCTCTATTTTTGGTAAATCCAAAAAATACCTCCCTTACCTCTTCCTTGTTTGAATTCGGCCCTGACCAAGTCCTCGCCTCATCCGTGTCTCGCTGGGCCACGCTCGAGTCCGCCATTCCGCCGCGGTCATTCCCATCGAAGCCACATGCGCTCTAATTGCATGTTGTCGCGCGTCCATACGCGCCTTATCCAGCAACCCTGCTCACCAAGCACGGCCTACAGCCACCCTCGACCGCTGTCGTCATCCTTCGAACCGTGGGACTTGACTGGGGTCACATTGCTCATAGTGTTGATTTTCTTCAACTCGTGCACCTTGGACCAAGCATCATTATTTCAGTTGGCACGACAATGATCGAACCGTTTGCGTGACACTCAAATAATAATAATAATAATAATAATAATAATAATAATAATAATAATAATAATAATAATAAAATTCGTTCGATGTATTTGAGTCATTTGAAAGGTCATCGTTCACCTATAAATAGAGGTGTCATTTTTCATTTCAAACACATCGAAACCAAAGTTAGAAAAAAAAACCTGAGTCAACATAAGCTCTCTCTCATTGTTTGTTTTATAGTTCCGTTCATTGGTAAGGCTACTTCGTGCAAAGTAGACTTTACGTCTCCGTTGCATCCTGAGAAATAATTGTCCACAATCCTCTTGCACATTCGGGAGGGGACAAATCTGTTTTAGGGAAATCGTGTTATCACGATCCTCGGAATCCATACATTATTTACTCTCGTCTGAAATCTATATACCCGATAGGTTCTCCAACAAGTGGCATTGCGAAGATGACAAACGCTCAAGTAATAGCATCGGCTTGCAACTATATCAAGTACCTGCAAGAACAAGTCAGGATCCACATGGAGCTCTGGGAGCAAATGCATAAGACACCACCGACGCTGAAAATGAAGATACAACAGCAGAGGTGTAAGTTGTGATTAGAATTTCTCCTGCTCTTAGTGACCACTATTACGTCTAGTTTCTTTTCTTCCAACACAGAAACCTAGTTCTTCATTTGCTTCTCCTTTGTCTCTTGTAAGATACCTGGTGTTCCCAGTAAAGAAAAGAGATTAAAAATAGCAAGCAAAAATCTACTGCTAACCACACAGTAAAGAAAAGCCAGTTCTTCAGTTCTTTTTGCTTCTCCTTTGCCTCTTGTAAGACACCTGACGTTCCCAGTAAAGAAAATAGATTAAAAATAGCAAGCGAAAATGTATAGCCTAGAATATCCAACTAAACATATATTAAAACGATCTTACCACGATTTGAAGATCGGAAGAATTCGAGCTCGCGTGGGGTGTTGTGTGTTCTTGAGAGGTTGGGGGCTCACTCTGTTTTTCACACAATACACATTTTATTATGTGTTAGGGTTCAAGTATTTATACCACATTTTGGTATATAATACTTGGGCCCCTAACAAAGCCCAATTACACTAAGCCTATTTTTAAATAAAATATATTTAAATAAACTACAAAGATAATTCTAATTACTTGAGCACAATAAAATAATCCTAACAATCTCCCCCTTTGTGTTCAATCTTCAATTTGACATGGATTATCTTTGTGGGGCTTAGTGCGTTTTCCTGAGTCCTAAAAGGATTTCCTCCTTTGTCTTGTCATTTCATCTCTTCTTTTGGAGATCTTCAAGCTCACCGTGTCTCGATCTTCTCTTCTCGGCAACGGATCTTCCTTCAAGTCTTTTTCTTGAATCTTGTCTCGTAAATGCCGGAAGGCGTTTGAAGTTGCTTACCGGATATTGAAGAATTTTCTCTTTTTGTGTGTTCCATTTCTCCCTCTGATAGCGCGAAACTCCCCCTACGTTTGTTCAACCTTGTGTTGGGATTGGGGAGTTTTTTCTTTGGAAATTTGAGAGATGCACACTAGGCGGTTGCCGGATTTCTTCATTTTGTGTTCGATCTCTCCTCTCGATAGTAACGCAACTTCCCCTACTTTTGGTCAACCTTATGTTGGAATTGGGAAGTTCTCTTTGAACTTTGGAGAGACGTACACGAGGCGGTAACTTCGATCTTTAAGTCCGTGGTGTTCGCTTGATTCTTTGACGATGCTTGAGGATTTAGCGTTTCTGATCTATCTTGCACTTTCGTCGTGGTATTGCTCCCATTTTGCTTTTGTATTACTCCCCCTCATGAAGATCGAGTTGGGAAGATCGTCATGCGATGGGTCAAAATGAAGCATCGTCTTTGGCAAGAAGATCACGTCGTCGGGACAAGGAAATAGAGTTGATGGGAACTCAGGTTGGGTAATAACCTGACGAAGCCACTAAGGCAGTCGTCAAGTCTCCTCCAATCTTCTTCTTCTCAGCGCCAGATTCGTCTTCTTCGAAGGAAGTTGTCTGGTTCGTCCTCGAGGAACCTTGTCTGGCTCCGGAAGAAGGTGCGCGTGGGGTGTTGTAAGATGTGCCGAGCTTTCCATTCAAGTGCAGGAGAGCCCGGCTTCAGAGTGGTACGCTCGGCGAAAATTGGTGGGTGGTCCGACCTGTTTGTTTATGCGTGTCCCCTTCTCCCCCTCATGGCGATTCGTGTTAACGAGATCGGCATGCTTGTATAGGAAGATTAGAAAGACACAAACGACAGGTCGGTGATGGTAATAACCAGACAGAGCCACAAAGGCAATCCGTCGTGTAAGAAACCGGGGTCACGAAGACTTCCCGTTAACATTGATCTATGAGCTATGCTCGTAGACGATGGCCTGAAATCGTTGTTGCTTTGATGTTGCAATGACAGGACTTCCTTCCGATCCTCGAAGCATGTCTAAGCAAGACATGTCTACGGAAGTTCTAGCTTGATCACAAAGATCAGGTGTTAGAAAAGTGTATGTGTCCTAGAAAATATAAAACTATATGGGAAGTGAGGACACACTAGACTCGAGTGCGCAAGGAAGTGTGGTGGTGGGGCTGAGTACCACATAATTCAATATCTCCCGCTTCCGAGTGAAGCGGTGATAGAAGACGTGGTTCCCCGTGATTTCTGAAACACCTGTCTTTTGTGAGACAGACGAGTGGGTAAGGCTCGGTTGTGCATGCGCCGTTGGACCTATTGCGGTGACTTCTACCCGGGAGCTAATAAAATTAGCACCTGTACCTATGGGGGTTGGTCCGAATAATTTGTGAGTTGAGGAAGTTATGTAGCGTCGGTCTTTTCAAAAGGTTCCAGTAGATGAAGCTATTTCTTCATAATTTGACTGTCTCTCGGTGATGTTCCGGGGTTAGATTAAGTTGGGTTTGACTGAATCATGGGAACGAAGTCCTTGCATCCGGTAGGAAGTAGTGAGTGCTGCTTTGTATGTCAGCAATCCGGAGTAGGTCGATTGAAGCGCGCACCGAGTTTAACATTTGTAGCCACCGTCGCCTTTGAAAAGAGTTGACCGTTGTAGGCTCGAGATTCTTCTTTTGAAGTCCATCTTCGGAGGTCGGAGGTAACTCCACGAAGCTTGATGATGAAGTGAAAATATCTTTTTTTTTTTTTTTATGGCCTTGTATTTTTAATTTTGATGGCCCTCCTTTTTTTTTTTAATATATTAAACGTTATTAGTAATATGTATATTAGTATATTATATATTATATGGATATAATATATATTAATCGTTATTAGTAATACATATTTCTATATTATATATTATATGAATATAATATTATTTATTATTACTATTGTTATATATATATTATTTTTATATTATTTTATTTCTCCCCCTCAAAGTGTGCTTCCTAAAAGAACTTGCTCCCCCTCAAAAGATGCTAAGTAAGATCGAAAAATCTACGAATCTCATTCCCTAAATTCACGCATTTAAGGTTCGCTCCCCCTAAAAAATGTAATTATTGCTCACTTTTAAGAAAATAAGGATCACTTCTCTTTTAAAAAATAAAAGATTAGCTCCCCCTCAAATTAAGCTCATTTTATAGAAAAAAATGGTATTTATCATTTCCGTGCGTAATATGCATTTTAAATTTTAAAGCTTTGAAAATGCATATTCAAAATGTACCATTTTGAAAAATAGGTATTTTTCAATTCAGCTCGTATGCATATGCAAATTAAAATTTTGAAAATGTGGTTAACATACGCATAATTAGAATGTACCTATCTTAAAAATATGTATGAATGTGGTATTATGCAACTCAGTTCAAAAGATAGAATGTACCACGTATAGTCGTAGTTGCTCGCGTCGTTTCCCTTTATCATGTATGTGGAGCCACTACGTCAAATTGCCATACATGAGGGATGCGGTTGCTCGCGTCTCTTACCAGCCATGCATTTGGAGCAACCCGAGTACCGTGCATGCTGGAATTGTTGTGGTTGCTCTCGTCTCGTACCGATCATGAGTATGGAGCAACCATCTTCTAACTACTACTCATGATCGGAGTTTTGTGGTTGCTCTCGTTTCATACCAATCACGCGTGTGGAGCAACCATCGTCGAATTACCACACGTGATTGAGCTCCTGCAAAACTTTAACGGGACTTTGGTACCCATTTTTGGATGGGTCCTCCCTGATTAGCAGAAAATAATTTATGCACATTTGGTTCAGATATACATCCTAAATCATCCTTTAAATTCCTATTTAATTTGATTTCCGATTTAGGAACCCAAGTTTGGTGAACCTTAGAGGGAAATGACAATTCAGCGCCTGTGAATGTGTGTCTAGGTTTAGAAGATCTGAAGATTTTCTCCCTAGCCAGTCGCAGAAGGTGTCTTTCAGACTTAATCTGGACCGGGTATTTCAAGTATGAATACGAACTTATCGCACTATCGTCATCAGATGATGAGTCGTATTGCCTACAAGAATTCACATCATTCACTCTATAATGATGATTTTTGATGGAATTTCGCTTACTAGAATAATAAGCATTTTTGTGTGTGTAAGCAATTCCATCTCTATCATTCTTTAAAGAATGAGATATTTTGGAAGTTTGAGAAGTTCGTCTGCTTGAGCTTGGGACTTCTTCTTTAGGAACATCCTTTTTGATAGGAGCGGGAGAAGGAGAATCTTTAGCAATGTCGTCCTTGGTTTTGAAAAATAATGTCGATTTTCCTTTCTCCTTCCTAATATTCTTTTGTTCCTTATCATTTTTACGCATATTGCTTTTACTTTTCGTTTCTGCGCCAGTCAAATGTGACTTAGAATTATTAGTAAAAGTCTTTTTAATTTTAGGAACAAAGGCATCCGTTTGTGTGCCCTTATCCTGTTTAATGGAAGATATTTCTTTAGAAGGATTATTTAAGACAGGTAAGGATGGGGAGTTTTTGAGATTAGAAATCTCCTCTAAGAGTTTTTGCTTTTCTGCTCGGAAACCTACTCTTTTCGATTCCAGAGTTGCGTTCAATTCTGCAATTTTACTAGCAACTTCTGGAATTTCCCAACAAGAGATAGGTTTATTAGAATGTAAAATATTTTCCCCGTTGGACGCTAAGTCTTTAGAGGAACTTTGGTCTGTTTGACCCTTTTTTCGCAAGGACGCCCTCTAATTGATGAACTTTAGAGTGTAATTTACTGCGTTCCTCAAATAAAAGGTTAAAACTACTCCGTAAATTGCTCAAATCAGACAGATAATTATTGCGTTCGAGTTCGCAATTTTTCAATTTATTTGTTATGTCACTCATTTGAGCTTTTAATTTTACTTCCTGAGATTCAAGATGACTGATTTTCTCACGCGCGTTTTCTAAATGGCAAGTAAGACTACCTCTTTCTTCTAAACTCCTGACAAAGCATTTGTAATTATTGTCTAGTCTACTCTCTAACTCACTTATAGTCTTTTCGTGACTTATAAGTTGAGTTTGACCTAGCTTAGAGGAATTTAGGTTCTTGGTTAGCTCACAAACGTTAGTTTCTGAGCTAGCTAATTTTGATTCAAGACAAGAAATAGTTTCTAGTGCACTAGCTAACTTAGTTTCTAACGCTTGGGTAGTCCTACGTTCGTATTTATGTTCACGACGCATGGTTTTATAATCTTCCTTTAAAGAAAGAAAAGCTTTATATAGATCACTCTCGTCAAAGCTCATCTCAGAAGTTGTGGAAGTAGAATCCATGATTTTTAATATTTTAAATTTAATATATATATATTTATACATATTAAGATTTAGTTGGATATGTGATCGTTAACGCGTTGTGTAGATTTGATAATATTTGGCTTTTGGAAAATTCAGTTCCGAAAAGTTTTGGTGTGTCGATAAAAGTCGTGAAGTTTCGAAAATTTTAGGTGTCGAAAACTTTTTGGTGTGTACCGAAAAGTTTTGAAGTGATGTCGAAAAACTTCGAAAATGTTACCAAAAGCTTTTTCTATAATGTGCCAAAAATGTTTTGGAATAAAAAATTGGCTTTTAAAAATTTCTGCACCGAAAAGTTTGATTTATCGAGAAATATTGTGAAGGATCGAAAATTTTGGGTACCGAAAAGATTTTTGGTGTATACCGAAAAACTTTTGAGGTGATTTCAAAAACTTCGGAAATTTATCAAACTTATCTAGAATTTGCCAAAAATGTTTCGATGTGATATGATATACAAAAATTTATTTTCGATAAGTGATATGCGAAAATTTGATTTTCGGTATGTGTTAGGAAAATTAAGTTTTTGAAGTGATAAGATGCGAAAATAAATTTTCGGAATGCTTGGGTGCGAAAATTTAAATTTTCGATATGAGTGCGAAAAGTATTTTCGAAATATAGTGCAAAAACTGATTTTCGAAGTGTTGTTTCGAAAATCTGAGGTTTTCGAAGTGAGCTGTTGCGAAAATAGATTTCTTGTTAGGAGTGCGAAAATAGATTTTCGAACTGGGTTCGAAAACTCTTGGGTTTCGAAAACTTTGGGTTCGAAAACTGGAAAATTACGAAAATGCCTCAAAAGTTTTCGAAGTGGAGTTTTCGAAATGCTCAGTGCGAAAAGTTGGATGCGAAAACCTTATTGCGGAAAGTTAAATTTTTTTTTTTGGCTTTGAATGCGAAAACTGAATGGGGATGCGCAAACCTCTTTTGATGCGAAAACTAGATGAGGGATGCGCAAACTTTTATTGTTTTATTATTATTATTATTAGTTTTTTTTTTTTTACAGGTGCGAAAACCTGATGCGAAAACCAAATATATATATTTTTTTTTTGGAATGCGAAAACCTGGTTTCAAGGATGCAAAAACTATGTGTTAATTAAATTATTATTATTATTATTATTTTTTAAGTATGCGAAAACCTGAACTAACAATAATTAAATAATATATATATATTTTTTTAATTGGGTTTGCGAACCAGGTTTGCGAAGCCAAGCTTTGCGAAGTTGGTTTTCGCACTGGATTTGCGAACCAAGTTTGCGAAGCCAAACTTTGCGAAGTCGGTCCGAAAACGTTTCTGCAAAAATGCTGAACCCACTTTTCGATCTCCAAACACAAAATTAATCAAATTAGCCTTACGTAACGATTGAACTACTTATATCCTAACTCCTAAACACTCAATCAAGCACAAAAAACACCAAAACATATCAAAATTTTCGAAATTTTTTTGAAGAACACGAAGAACACCAAAAAAATATTTCGAAGATTTTTACTCAAATCTGAGCGCGTTTGGCTCTGATACCACTTGTAAAGCCTAGAATATCCAACTAAACATATATTTAAAAGATTTTACCACGATTTGAAGATCGGAAGAGGTTAGCTCATCGTGGGGTGTTGTGTGTTCTTGAGAGGTTGGGTGGCTCTCTCTCTCTAGGGATGAATTTAACACAATACACATTTTATTATGTGTTATAGGGTTCAAATATTTATACCACATTTTGGTATATAATACTTGGGCCCCTAACAAAGCCCAATTACACTAAGCCTCTTGTAAATATAATCTATTTAAATAAACTACAAAGATAATTCTAATTAATTGAACACAATAAAATAATCCTAACAGAAAATCTACTGCAAACCACACAGCCTAAGCTATTTTAGTATAGAACTATACATCATCCAACTTGAAAAAGGATACTTAGTTGTCTAAATTTTAAAATCAATAAGAAAATGTTAGAGATCATCATGTAGAATCATGCTACTTTACAAAGTGAGGAACCTCTGAAGCCTGAAATACTGGCACACATCTTGAAAGGAGTGAGCTCATGATCAATCCGCGAATAACTAATATGAAGAAATAAACCACAGCCGAACTAAATAAGAAGAAATAATAAAACAAAAGAAAATCACGGTTCTTAGTGGAAATCCAATCCATTCACTCGAAATCACAACAAACACTCGATTAGACGATTTCTTACCTTGCGAGACCCAAACTCTTCACAGCGCCCAACGAAGCTTGTTTGTACCGATTGCAAGAAGAAGAAGTTGAATAATGCTATGAAATCGACGAGTTGACAGAAGAGAGTGAGGGAAGAAATGTTTCAATCAGGAAACGCGCGAGCGAAGGTCTAAGCTGATGATGGCGAAGGATGCTTTCGTACCAATGTCAATTCAACCGGATTATTTATGTAAATAGCATTTGACTTGGTCTTCTTTTAAAAGATGGACCTCTAAATGTGTAAAGACTATGCTACCCTTACTAATAGACTGCAAAAGACGTTTTTATCCTCATTTAATGAAAATCAACTACCCGCTTAACACTTAAACTGAAGTGCAACTTATTAACACTTAGTAAGTGTCGACGAAATGAAATTGAGGATAAAACAAGTAAAATCAAACCCCCAAATTCTCCCCTATTTCAACCGATCAAAGCAACAGATCAGTTCTCGTTCGACGTTCTCCAAATTGGCGAGTACAATGGCTGCTAATGCTAGATCCCGGAAACAGAAGGTAATTTCCATCATCTACTTTAGGATAATGTGTGTAGAGTCTGATTTCATGGTTTCGACCCATCTTTGGCTCGATCCCGTCGACTTATGCACGGGGTTCAGCGGTCCCTTGCGCACGGGTCATGTGCCCGAGCGCAATTGGTAATGAGAACCACGCAATTGGAGTGGTTGAGTGCACTTATGAGCATAGTACTGAATCCTGTAGGCGCATGGGACCCGTGCTTGAATGACTGGGACCTTTTTCACATAACATGGTACTGGCTCTCTATAGGCTAGTCGATTTTTCATATGCGCGCAGTCTCCTTCGCAAATGCGCTTGGTCCTATGTGCATATGTGTGGGTACCATGCGCGATTGTGTTAGGTCTCGTGTATCTTTCTGTTGGTACCATGCGCCTTGTTTTTGGTACCATGAGTCTATCTTTTGGTTCCATGCGTCTATCTGTCGTTACCATGCTCATCTCTGCGGCTCCAGTGCTATTTTGCGCACAATCTGAGATAAAATTGGTTCAATTATATACTAACATTCGATTTTCAAGTTGTGTTGAAGAAGCAACTGTCCCGAAACGATGATGATTTTAATATACGTCTCACAACGAGCGGGCTCAATCTTGAAGCAAGCGAGCGGATTATCAATACCTTGAACCATAATGAATTGGCCGAATTTAGAGCACGGAGTCCGCTCGGCAGATTAGTCGACACTGCTGCCGATTTCAATCTCTCGGCACAATTGCTATTGTTTCTGATGAGGAGGCAGACTCGACTTCATAACCGTGAGGAGCTGTGGATGATCATTGGAAACAAACCACTTCGATTTTGTTAATCGGAGTACTGTCTGATCACTGGCATGAAGTTCGCATCGGATATACCAGTAGTGAACTCGACTACAAGGTTCAAGAACAGACACTTTCAGAACAGAGCCGATGTCCGTGTATCGCACATTGTAGATCGAATGGAGGAGTTGACCGTCGTGAATCGAGGACGTGTCGACACAGAGAAGTTGAAGTTGGCGGATGTTTACTTTGCCACCGCTGTCCAGATGCCTCGTCCTTCGAAGAAAGACACAGTGATGAGGCCATGGATACTTTCATTAGTGGAAGACTTGGAGGCCTTTGGTAGATATCCATGGGGCAGTGTAGCATTCACTGAGGTTATACGTTCGTTGAAAATAGATCTAAGCGCGAAGAGGGATTTTATTCGGGGCCGCTTCCAACATGGTGGCAACGTTCACTGCGGTTTGTTGATTAGTGGCTTTGTACATCCACTTCAGGTCCGTATGCGTTTAATTTAGTAGATATCAAAGCATTTCTGTTTTCTTATAGATGATAATATTTTGCGATGACTTTTCAGATCCTAGCATACGAATGCATACTGGGTATTGTATATAAGTTTGCACGTCAAAGAGAGGAGATGATTGCTGGGACTCCACGGATTTGCCAGTGGATCACGAATGACTGGTGAATTTGGGGGTCTCCAAAGATGGAGATGATTGCCGATGCCGCCAATGGATCCTCTGTACATGGATTCATTAGTCCGACTTTAGCGGAGATGCAGGCCGATTACTTTCGGGAAAGCATCTTTGACGCTGGCGAGGCAGACGAAGTCCTGGACCACTTCTCCGCATTACTAGAGAATGGTGTGGATGTACGATGTACTCGTCGTTTCTCATCCTTAGAGCATCAAAAGGGAGCCGAGGAGTTTGAGCAGGCATATGAAGAAGAAAGAGAAGATTTTCCCCACCCGCCACCGCCACCTCCATTATACGGTTACCCTACTATGGAGCAGTTCGAAGAATATACAAGGCGCATAGATGGAAATTTTGAGATGGTGGCTTCTCGGTTCGACGCTTTAGATGAAAAGCTTTTGAGTTTGCTGGCCGATTTTGATAGTCGCAATCAAGTGTACAATGATCGATGGGGCAATGTGCAAGGGTGACGTGAAAGTATCAATGGATTGCATCAGTCCCTCCAAGAGCTTCGGCAGAACATGTACAATGTCCCTCGTGATTTTCCTATGCAAACGCCGCAAGGTAAATGTTTTAAATTATTGTAGTTAACTTGTCACATTTACGCTATGTATTGTTGGGATACGACGCATGGTGGGACCATCTGAGTCGGGCGGAGTGTTCGAACCCACCGTTCAATGTAGAGGAGCCAATTTATTACGAGGGACCGGTCAATGCTGAGGAGCCGGTGGCAAACCAGTGCCATATCCCTGCTGAGGAGCCGAACGCATACCAGGGCCCGATCCATGAAGAGGAGCATATGGCAGACTGCGACCCGATCTAATATTAATGGTTTTGAGGTTAAGATTAAGGGTTAACGACCTGATAATCTAATATTATAATTTACGACTAATGATTTATAGGAAACAACAATAAAATATTTTTAGGGTTCGAGGTTTATGATTTAGGGTTCGGGCCTAGGGTTTAGGGTTACGGATTTGGAATTTAGAATTTAGGGTTTGAAAAAAATGTTACTCGTCATATACTGTTGAACTAGAATACTTTAGTGATGTAAGTTTGCTGTTACTTTTAAATGAATGAAATATGGTCTTGTTTAGCAATGTAATGTGAATATGTTTTCTTAACATTTAACCACAACAATCAAATACTTGCTTTTCATGAATGAAACGTATTTTTTTCAACAATTTTGTGATTTAACTTCATAAAATCATATGCTTCCATGCACTCGTATATTGTACATTAAAAAAAATCAATTAACAAGAAATTTAGTCGAAATAATATTTAATTGTAATTAAACCGACCCTTTTTTTAATGAAAAATAATTATTGTTCGTTGATTATTGACTGATTCTAGCAAAATTTTGACATTGACAAGGCGTGTTTTGCACAGAATACTGACAGTGACAGCATCTAGAACAGTATAATTGGTCATTGACTCCAATAATTGAGAATGGAGCGCCAACTAGGTTCATGGTACCGCGCATGGTAGCTTATGGTACTGCGCATGTTAGCGCATGGTACCGCGCGCACAGGCGCACGGTACCATGCGTGTATGCGCATGGTACCTCTCATGTTAGCGCATGGGACTGTGCAAGTTTAATCATCTTCAATATCAACGATGGCGAATAACAATAAAATATTATACAAACTTGTCATACACATAGTTTACTAACATTCTCTCACACAAATAACAACATTATCATAGTAAAAACTGCAATAGTCTACCTCCTCCTACCAAATTCACCAACTGAAGGCAGCCTATTTTTCTGTGTTCTCCCGCGATGTGGATCAATGAGAGGTGGCAGCATAGGAATACGGCTTTCAATACGATCATTCATGGGCCATATTGTACCGTCGTACTCCAGCATAACCACAAGCCGCAATGGCGTGCGGACAGGGGATACGGTCAATATCGAACATCTTACAAATGCGCGTCCTCATTTCCAAATCGACCAATTCGTTCACATTTTGCCCGTATACATTAAACCTTAAATGGCCAATTTCCGACACATGAAAATTTTGCAACTTAATGAAACTCCCACGTAGGATTGACTCCACCTTCGGTGCGAATGACGTCATATTAGCCGCAATTGAAGCTTCGCATGTCCTTCTATGCTTACTGAACCAGCTTGATGTTAGACGTTGAATCGAATGCAACAATCCTAGCAGTGACAGTTCTCTGTCCGCACGTAGAGAAGCATTTATCGACTCGGATCCATTGGTCGTCATGATGTTGTATCTAATTCTAGGGCAATATGCCCTAGTCCATTGTTCATTTCGGATTTTATCAAGATACGCTCCAACTTCTTTGAATCTGTAGGTCAGAGTTGCCAACAGACGATCGCATTCAGTTGTGGTGTAGGCATGCGCAACATCCCAGAATATCTTGCATGCACCTTTCTCTTTCATTCGGGTCTTAATGTTTTTTTGAATGTGCCACGCCCAAAATCCGTGAAAGGCATTCGAAGATACTGCAGGGACGGCAGTTTTTATACCCCCGTGTTTGTCAGAAATTATAACAAGATCGCTTGTGTCGTGCACGAATCGTCGCAATCTCGTCAAAAACCAAGTCCATGATTCAGTTCACCCCTTTGTACTTTCCCTTTAAAAAAGTGGCGTCGATAGAAACTACCTTCCTCATGTAAGCATATGTGATGCACGCGTCGTATGCTAAGAACATATACTTGAATCTGTTGTCTTCATCCATTTCCCAATCTTTGATACTGCCTACATTTGCTTGTTCACCGCTTCTAAGTACACCGATAATATACTGTAACTGTTATAGACTAATTCTTCCGTCGCAAGTCTTTTCAAAGCCTTGTAATACGAAACTTCGACTCCCCTGTTCTGCATCATCGACATGATTGCCTTGGGTGGCGGAATGTCTTTGGGACAACTAAAATTTTCAAGTAGAATACTCGATACAACCGACGAGCTTCCTTGTCGATGTCTCTGCCGTCGATGAGACACCCCGCATGTGTGAGTACCATAATATGTTCGAATCGAGAAAAAGGGAGACTCTTTATCTTGTGCGGCTCGTAGTCGCCAGGTACATTGCTCATTTGAACATTTCACTACGTAGGTGGTTTTGTTTGACTTAGTAATTTCCATTCGAAAGACGCTCTAAAGGCGAGTTTGCTGACTTCGTCTTGGACTTCCTTCTTGTTTCGAAACTCCTGACCAACGTACAGGCTTGAACTGTCCGTAAATGAGTATGTACCATCATCAGCCACATGTCCAGGGTTATGTTCCTCAGCATCAACTTCGCCGAATTGTTGATCTCGTGTGACGTAATCATCTTCCAAGGCATCTTGTTCGATACGCTCTTCTTGAAAACCCTCATCATCAGAAAAAAGACAATATTGGTTGCTAGATGTGTTGCAACCATACTCCTCAAAAGGTTGGATTTCCGCATTTTCATCGCAATCCACTATTAGGCCAACATCATAATTTTGGGGAACGATTGTTAGCTTACTGAGCAACAGTAGGACATAAGACAACCTCAACATGAAGCACAGGTCTTGACTGGAGGCCACTGAAACCAAAGTACTCACGTAGAGCATAGTCGCTATCGATGTATGTGGGACGTGCAAAACTGTGAACTACATTTGACATGTAGCTTAATGTCAGTTTGGCATTACCGTTGCGAAATGGCAGTACCTCTACAATTTTATCCTTAACGTCTTCTAACGTGCACCTCTCCTCATCCACCAAGATTGAATGCCAATTACAATTTTCTTGTGGACACCACTTCGAGGTGTTCTCCTCACTAATTAACCACTGGCCATCGAATTGAAATACGATGTTGGTGAGTGTTATACTTATCACCTGTCATATTATTCATAATTTATCAGGATAGAGTTGCATGTGATAATAAATGTGTCCGGTAATAATTTTATGCGCATGGTACCCGCTCGAAGGAGCTTTGTACCTGCGCATAAATGCATGGGACTAACACATAAACTCATGGTATCAATACATGCGTCAAATGCATGATTTCATGCATATGGTACCTGATTGGAGAAGCATGGGACCTTCTCATAAATGCTTGGTACCCGAGCATGAACTCATGGTACCAATACATTGGTCGTATGTTTGATTTTATGTGCATTAACCAGCTCGGAGGAGCATGGGACCTGCGCGTAAACGCATGGGACCAGCTCACAACATTAGCCAATTTGTGCAGGTACCATGCATGTATATGCTGAGGTACCATGATGTGTAGTTTTGGTACCGTGAGTTTAATCGTAGGGTCCCATGCATTGACGAAAGCTCAAGTGTTGTAGTTATTTTCAGTTTCGAATTTTACTAAATTCAAATAACTCACAATCACACACCATCTCCAAGAAAACTCATTCATTTTCATGGATAATGGACTGAAAATTCATCATTTTCAGCATAAAATTTAGATTTTTAAAAAAATAACTTACTGTGAAGTTGTCAAGTTGCAGGGCTGAATGATTTTGTAATTTCTTAATGGGATATGTTTACTCTCGTGAAAAACACAGCAGAAGATGTCGACTTAAGTTAGCAAGCGAAATGTATTTCATTTTGGGGTGTTTTTAAGGATCGAGAAGATATCATATGTATGGTTATGGCATAAAAGCAAGCTGGTCCCGTGAGTTGTTTCTCTGTTCAGCCGTACACATTGCATTTATTTCATTTAATTTATTTTTTTTTTTTGCGACTTTACATGTGGGTTAGAGAAGATGATTAACAGTGAGGTCTATTGACAAAAAAAAACATCAACGAGCTTATTTTTTAAAAATCGACCAAGTTCTATATTTTTTAAAGATCTCAATTCAACCTTGTGTACTTCAAATGGGAGATGGCAATTGGCAAGACTAAGATGACGTGGGTATCATTTCGAAAAATAAATCGTTGTTTAAAATCTAATTAAAAAATTAGTACTAATGCAAAACTAATCATTTTATAATTTTTGAAGTATTGTTACGTTCAAACTAACAACAAAACTCTTAAAATAATAATTTTTTACTATCATTATTCAAAATAAATAATTTTACAGATAATTACATTTTAACCCCCAATTCTTTTTTATATTACCAAAAAAAACATTAATTAAAATATATCCACCGCCAATCACCTCTTTTTTAATTAAATAATTAATTTTTTTATTTTTATTTATAAAATAAGTGAAAAATAAAACTTATTAATAAAATAAATATGTTATTAAAAAGAAACTCGCCCCTCTGACTCTCTCACATGTGCCGTTATAATATTAGTTTAATAAAGAAATAAATAAACTAAGAGAACAAGGAAAATGTCTCGAACCCTGAATTTGAACATTATTCTCCATTTTCACACATCGATTTCTATCAGAAAAAGCCACAAACGAATTTCACGTGTCGATTACTTCCACAACCTCGATTTTTCCCAAGTGAATATTTTTTATTTTTTTTAAGAATCGAATTTCTTTTTCTTTTTTTTTTGTTCGTGTGGCAATGTTTTAATTCGAATTGTTCCCGAAGGTTTGGTTTACAATTTGCAAAAATCATGTCGAATTCGATTATTGTGCCGCTTTATTGGGATGGTAATTTGATCACGGTTGGCAACCACACATTTTGTGATCATACTCCGAAAGATAGTGAAGTATTTTCACACAATATTTAATTGAATGCGATGTTAACTTAGTCGCGAGAAATTAGTGAATTGCATGACAACTTATTGAAAATACATGTGCATCGTATGACAAATAGGTAATTGAATGCAATTGGGCTAACCATGTATATTGGAGAGGTTTCTTGCATGGAGATTTCATATACATTTTTTTATAATGATTTTATTTTTATTTTTTTTTCTAACTTCTTTAATCTTATTTTAACAACTTTATTTCGATAATTTTGTTGAAGATCGGCCAGAAAGTGAACCAACCACAAATTGAGGCACCTACAAATGCTACAATAGTTATTGATCGAATTGCTTTTGTTGAAATTAGAATTTTCCAAATCGACTTTTATTAGTAAATTTCTCCTTACCGAGCAGTTGGTAGTTGCAAAGCAGCCGACAAGTAGTGGTGTCAGAATATGGATCCTAAGTTATTTGTCAATGACGGGTTGTTCTGTTCTTGAAGAGCTTCAAACATATCCAGAAGGAAAAAGAGGGAAAGACTGAGGCAAAATTCTTGAACAGAGCTGCTTCTGAAGTACATCTCGTAGCATATATATATTTATTTCATCTTTACGGTAATGGTTAATTTTTTTAATCTGCATCTCAGTGGGCATCGTCTTTACTTTTATGACCACCATTCTGAAGTGCACTTTTGATGTTTGGATTCTCAAAACTATGATCTTGAGAGCAACTGATAAAGATATATTTGATTCCTTCATTTTCCTATCTAATCCTGGTAGTTTTCTAGTACCTACCCAGATTCCTACGTACATAATGTGTTAGGATATTTTAATAATCCCGATAATATAATTGCCCGATAAATGACGACAACGAATAAAATGAAGAAAAATGAGTTGGACAGTGAACACGAGAATTTACGTGGTTCGGTCGGAATGACCTACGTCCACAGGTCGGAGGGTAGAACTTCTTTATTATGTGGAGTGATTACAGACACATACACCGGACGTGATACACAAAAGTATCTACACTGACAAGGAGTAAGAACTACAAAGGAATGATCGGAGAAGTAGAAGACTCTTGTTATGGTTGTGATCCTTTTGAGCTTTGATCTTCACGTCTATTTATAGTCAAAACTTCTAGTGTGTGAACCGACACAAATCTTCTAAGTCTTCTTCAAATCTTCAAAAGTCGACTTTGTCGGGTTTAGACTACCGTCCATTGAATTCTAAGTTTGAATGTTGATTATTGACTTCGACTTGTCCCGTTCGCATTACCGTCCAAGACTTTTGACTTCGACTTGTCTCGTTCACATTACCGTTCAAGAATTCCGAGTGTGAACGTTTGAATATACTTTACGGCTTGAGAATCAATGTCACATTTTCAACAAATCTCCACCTTAGACATTGATTCCGAAAATAACTCCACATTAACTTAGTAATACATCTGTCTCCCTTCGGCCATAGCCCCGACGGGCTAGTTCACCATTTCTGAAATACCAATCAAGTCCAAACAATGCTTGAACTTGAAAACTGGAAGAGCCTTTGTAAACATATCCGCAGGATTATCCTTCGTGTTGATCTTCTTGATAAACACCTTCTTATCTGCAATGATATCACGGATAAAATGATACTTAACATCAATATGCTTAGTCCTTTCATGATACATCTGATATTAGTTAGATGAATTGCACTTTGACTATCACAGTAAATAGTAATAACTCCATGTTGCTGAGTTAATTCGCTGAATAACCCCTTTAACCACAAAGCTTATTTGATTGCATCAGTAATAGCCATATATTCTGCCTCAGTAGTAGATAAAGCCACTACGTGCTGTAGAGTAGCTTTCCAGCTAACTGCACAACCTCCGATAGAGAATACATAACCTGTAAGAGACCGCCGTTTATCGAGATCACCGGCGTAGTCTGAATCAACGAAGCCAACGAGAGTATCACTGTTCCTGCCAAACTACACACAAGTGCTTAGAGTACCCTTCAAGTATCTGAGGATCCACTTCACTGCTTGCCAGTGCTCTTTTCCTGGAATAGCCATATACCTGCTAACAACACTAACAGCTTGTGAAATATCAGGACGTGTGCAAACCATTGCATACATAATACTGCCGACTGCACTCGAGTAAGGAACTCGTGCCATATACTCTTCTTCCTCTTCTGATGATGGTGACTGAGCAGCAGATAGCCTAAAATGGCTAGCGGGAGGAGTGCTGACTGGTTTGGCATCGTGCATGCCAAATCTCTCCAAAACCTTCTTAAGGTAACTCTCCTGGGTCAGGTGTAACTTACCAACTCCTCTATCACGTCTAATCTCCATACCAAGAATCTTCTTAGCTGCTCCCAAATCCTTCATCTCAAATTCACCGTTCAATAAGGCCTTCAACTGGTGAATTTCTGCAAGATTCTTAGCCGCAATGAGCATGCCATCAACATATAACAATAGGTAAATGAACGAAATGTCGTTCAACTTTCGGAAGTAAACACAATATCATACTTGCTCCTGGAGAAACCATGACCCAACATAAAAGAATCGAACCGTTTATACCACTGTCTTGGAGACTGCTTTAATCCATACAAGGATTTCTTCAACAAACAAACTTGGTCTTCCTTTCCTTCAACTATGAAACCTTCAGGTTGCTTCATGTAAATCTGTTCATCTAAATCGCCATGTAAGAACGTTGTCTTGACGTCAAGCTGTTCTAACGCTGTCTTGACGTCAAGCTGTTCTAACTCCAAATCATACATGGCAACGAATGCAAGTAATACACGAATAGAGCTATGTCTAACGACAGGTGAGAAAACATCATTAAAATCAACACCTTGTACCTGACTATAGCCTTTAGCGACTAATCGTGCCTTATACCTTGCATCGTCCGAACCAGATAAACCTTCTTTCTTCTTGAAGATCCACTTACATCCGACTATTTTCTTCTTCTTCGGCGGCGGCACAAGAATCCAAGTACCATTCTTGTGCAGAGACTCCATTTCTTCATTCATCGCTACCAACCATTTATCAGAGTTGACATCTTGAATTGCCTCAGAATATGTAGAAGGTTCACCACCTCCACCTGTTTCTTGTGCCACTGATAAAGCATACGAAACTAAATTCACGTACCGTTGTGGTAGTCGAGTCTCCCGTCTCTGTCTATTTCTGGCTATAGAATATTCCTGCTCAATGTCTTCATCTTCAACGAGATCTGAATCGGGTTCTTCTTGTTCTAGCTCGTCATTATGATCTGTTGAACTCGTAGCAGGATCATCTGAAGAATCTTTGTTGTTGATCTCGAGCTCCACCTCGTTCTGTACACTATCCTTCTTTTCTTGATTACAAGGATTAGAAGACTCTTTTGTAGGATATAACATAGATGACTCGTCAAATGTAACATCTCTGCTAATTACAAATTTGGGTGACTTGGGATCAGGATTATATAATCTATATCCTTTCACCCCTGAAGCGTAACCGAGAAAAATACACTTTTTAGCTCTAGGTTCTAGCTTTCCCTCGTTTACGTGCATATAAGCTGAGCACCCAAATATTCTTAAATTAGAGTAATCAGCAGGAGTACCTGACCATACTTCCTCAAGAGTCTTGAAATTGAGAGGAGAACATGGTGAGCGGTTGACGATATAACATGCTGCTGCAATAGCTTCTGCCCAAAAATCATTCGTCAATCCAGCATTAGAGATCATACATCGAGCTCTCTCTAAAAGAGTCCGGTTCATGCGCTCGGCAACACCATTTTGTTGAGGCGTCATTCGAACAGTATGGTGTCGAGCTATCCCTTCATTCTTGCAGAATTCATTGAAATCGCTTCCGCAAAATTCTAAGTCACTATCTGTCCGCAACCGCTTGATCTGTTTCCCTGTCTGCTTTTCAATCAAAGCTTTCCATTGTTTAAATGTTAGGAAAGCATCACTCTTCTGTTTAAGAAAATAGACCCAGACTTTTCTTGAAAAATCGTCAATGAAAGTCAACATGTATCTTGCACCACCTTTGGACGGAACACGGGAAGGACCCCATAAATCAGAATGAATGTAGTCCAAAGTACCTTTCGTCTTGTGGATGGCTGGCGAATTGAAGCTGACTCGTTTCTACTTCTCAAATACACAGTGTTCGCAAAAGTCCATCTTACCAGTACTTTGACAGCAAAGTAGGCCCCGCTTGCTCAGAATCGTCAAGCCTTTTTCTTCCATGTGTTCGAGCCTCATATGCCATAATCTCGTGGTATCAACCTGTAACAGTAGTTCCCTGCAAAATATATAAATTTCCAGACCTGCAAGCTTTCATCACGACAAGGGCACCTCGAGCAATCTTCAGAACTCCACCTTCACCTGAGAACCTGCACCCTTGAGATTCAACTGTGCCTAAAGAGATAAGATTTCTCTTCATATCTGGAACATGTCTGACTTCTGTGAGCGTTCGGATGATTCCGTCGGACATCTTGATTTGAACTGTACCTTTACCAATAACTTTACAAGGAGCATCATTCCCCATCAAGACGTATCCACCATCGAAAGCTTCATAGGTGGAAAAACAGTCTCGGCTGTGGCTTATGTGGTAAGAACAACTCGAATGCAAAATCCACTCACTATCAGACCTAACAATATTTGCAATTGCTACAAAAATAGTTCCATCGCTCTCCTCTGCAGCTACACTCGTTTCGGCGGGTTTAAAATTATTTTGCTGATTATTTCTCTCCTTATTTTTCAATTTATAACAATCAGCTTTGATGTGACCTTTTTTCTTGCAAAAATTACAGATTTTTTTTCAGTATCTGGATTTTGACCTACCCTTAGATCTGCTATTATCAGCATCTCTATATTCTGGCATACCCCGTGCAAACAGACCCTCTGCCTGGTTACCACTAGTTTCCCCCGTTATATCCCTATCTATCTGCTCTTTCGACTGTAATGCAGACTTGACACTACTATAGGAGATAGTATCTTTCCCATATATTATAGTATCACGAAAATGTTTTAGGGATGAGGGAAATGAACACAACAATATTATGACCTGATCTTCGTCACTCACTTCGACTTCTACGTTCATCAAATCAATAATGATTGAATCGAATTTATCGAGATGCAAGAGTATAGAAGTACCTTCCGTCATTCTCAAACTGTATAGCTTCTGCTTTAGATAAAGCCGATTCTCCTTAGTTTTCTTCATGTAGATAGCTTTCAACGAATCCCACATACCCTTGGCCGTCGTCTCCGTAGCAACTTCTTGTAAAACCTCGTAAGAGAGATTCAGGATAATTGCCGATCTGGCTTTCTTGTCCAATTCTTTAAACTGGTCAGCTGTCATTTCCGCAGGTTTCTTCTTGTCTCCTTCGAGCGCCGCCTCACAACCATCTTGAATGAGTATGGCCTCCATCTTGAGACTCCACATTGCAAAGTTGACATTTCTATCGAACTTTTCAATTGACAGTTTTGTTATCGTCATGGTGGCGAAAAATAAATTGGGATGTTGGCTCTGATACCAATTTGTTAGGATATTTTAATAATCCCGATAATATAATTGCCCGATAAATGACGACAACGAATAAAATGAAGAAAAATGAGTTGGACAGTGAACACGAGAATTTACGTGGTTCGGTCGGAATGACCTACGTCCACGGGCCGGAGGGTAGAACTTCTTTATTATGTGGAGTGATTACAGACACGTACACCGGACGTGATACACAAAAGTATCTACACTGACAAGGAGTTAAGAACTACAAAGGAATGATCGGAGAAGTAGAAGACTCTTGTTATGGTTGTGATCCTTTTGAGCTTTGATCTTCACGTCTATTTATAGTCAAAACTTCTCGTGTGTGAACCGCCACAAATCTTCTAAGTCTTCTTCAAATCTTCAAAAGTCGACTTTGTCGGGTTTAGACTACCGTCCATTGAATTCTAAGTTTGAATGTTGATTATTGACTTCGACTTGTCCCGTTCGCATTACCGTCCAAGACTTTTGACTTCGACTTGTCTCGTTCACATTACCGTCCAAGAATTCCGAGTGTGAACGTTTGAATATACTTTACGGCTTGAGAATCAATGTCACATTTTCAACATAATGTAATATGGAACTAGTTTCTCCCTAAATTTTTATGCATCTCAACTTGGTGATTGTATATAACGATGTTATGTTTCTTTTTTTTTTTTTTTTTCCAATGAAGTGGTTTAGGTACTTCAACTCGTCGTTGCACCAGAAGATCAACAACGATACGGAGGAATTCGCCCGAGGGCGTTTTAATAGAGATTCTTCTACAGACTACCTTGGCAAACCCTACTATCCGTAAACTCCCATTTTCCGCACGGAAATTCAACGATCCATTTCGCATCGATTCCGTCATATTTAATCCCGTGACGGACGAGTACGTCGGCGTGCCCGGTCGAATATTCTCGGGTTAGAAAAGCCCCCAAAAGATCCTTAGGTGTCTCTTAGGCAATTTGTTCCTAGCTTTGTCTCCCTTAAGGACCAGCTTTCGATCGATAATGCTATGGGGTTTATCAAGGTGCTGGGATTATATACTTCTTATTGAAATTTGATTGGTTTATTTATATGATATTTAATTTATTATTTTTTTTTCTCGTGTTGCTGCTTATTTAGTAGGTTTATAGAATTGCAAATAAATCGAGTTTTTTTTATTCGATTCGAGATTCGATTCGAAATTTACGATTCGAATTCGAAATATTAGAATATAGAATTCAAATAAAAATAATTTTTTTATTCGAATAATATTAGAATATGAATACAAATATCATAATATTCGATTCAAATATTAATAGAATATTCGATTAGAATAATTAAATATTTATTTTAATTACTTATTACAATTCAATATATATTTAATAATAATGAAATATTTATTTAAATACAATGTATTATAATTCAAAATTTCTCAAAAAAAATATTATAATTTGAAATATATTTGAAATAATTCAATATTTTTTAAAATATAATATTTATGATTCCATAGATATTTAAATATAATATTATTTATATTGTCTTATTAAATAGAATTATGAAAAATATAAAAAATAATCGATATTCGATTTGAATATATAGTCAAATAGAATTCGAATTGATTTTAGAATTCGAATTCGAATTCGAATTAAATAACAGAATACAAACAAAATATAGTGGTATTCGACTCGATTCGATTCGTTTGTCACCCTAGGTTTGGGGACGACGACGACGATGGTTTTTAGTTCTTTTTGAAGTTGAAGTTCATGGAAGTTCTTGCGTATATTATTATTATTATTATTATTATTTTTATTATTATTATTATTATTATTATTATTATTATTATTATTATTATCTATCTATCTATACTATATATTAAGGGTGAGGGGCTTAGAGTAACTACATTCCAATTAATTGGTATGGCAGGTGTTGTTACTATTTTGCCATTTACTCTTTAGGTTTATTATTATATTAATCTATCTATTTTATTAAGGGTAATATAGTAATTTTTCAATTAATTGGTATGACAAGTATAATTACTACTTTGCCTTTTACTTCTAGTTTATTATAATATTAATTTATAGTAATTACTTTTATATACATACAAATATTTAATTAAAATTAAATTTATGATTTCGTTTATTAAATATTATGAATACTAAATAAAGTAGTATTATATATATATATATATATATATATATCATAGCACACGCATCGCGTGTGCGTAAATTACTAGTACTATATATAATTGTTCATTGTAGAATAACTGTTTTTCAATTAAGCATAATTACCATTTTACCCTTGAAGTTTTTAATTTATTTTAGTTATATCCTTATAAATAAATAATTAAATTTGAATTATAATTTCGTATAATAAACATTTTAAACTAGAAATGACATGCAAATTATGAAATAATATTATATATATTTATATATTATAGCACACAGAGTGTGTTTAAAAATAATAGTTATTATTATTATTCAGCTGCTAGGTGTAGTTTGTTTTTTCCCTTAACGGTCGATCAACTTTTCGATAGACTATGTGATCGACGATGATTAGGAAGGAAGGAAACAACAATTACTTTTTCGTGTACCGATGTATATTTATATGATGTATGTATTGACTGCATCGTCGTGATTTAATGACAACAAACTAGGGGCGTAAACGAGCCGTGCCGAGCCCAAATATGGCCCAGTTCGGCTCGATTAAGTATTATTGGACTCAAGCTCGATCGAGCTTGATAAATTTGAGCTCAACTCGATTAAAAATAATAAAGCTCGGCTAGGCTCGATAAACTCGATACAATTAGTGTAATTTGAGGTATTTGAGCTCGAACTCGAGTATGATATATATTATATTTATTTTAATATATTTTATAAAATATTTAATATATTTAAAAATAAAAATGTTGGCTCGATAAGGCTCGACGAGCCACGAGCTCAGATATGATAGGCTCGAAACTCGGCTCGAGCTCGATTTTGACCGAGTTCAAATCAAGCTTTGATCGAGCTGTTCGTGAGCGGCTCGCGAACACCTCGGCTCGTTTACACCCTTACAACAAATAAAAAACTAATTCGTAACAATTTCCTTTTTTTTTCTCAAACAATCAAACTTATTATGTATATGAATGTGAACTGTTCGATGTATTTAAAACTTTATATATTAATAATTTTTTGAGGTAGATTTTGCAACTTAAATTAACATTATAAGAGATTTGATTGATATCAATTTCGATGATTTGTGCTTAGTGAAGAAGGAATCGAGGCGCATCTTATCTTAATAAAAAAAGATATTCTTATGTTATGGGCTGACACGTACCCCAAAGTTTGTGCATTGAAATAAGCAAAAAGACTCTAAATAAGAAAACAAATTAGGAAATATTATGAAATAATTAATTGTGGATGTTTTAAATAATAATATTAGTTAAATTATTGATGATTTGGGAGTATTGTATTAAATGATGATAATGTGATAAGATGATAAGATGAGGTGTTTAATTGAAGAGTTTGTATTTTAGTGTGAGGTGTATAATTGTAATTAATGTGATTAGTTGTAATAGTGAATTATTAGTAGTATAAATAGGTGATTAGAGTTCATTGTAAATCACACCAAGTATTAAAATACTTAATCTCTCTCTAATCTCTCTCTTTATATTATAAGCTATATTATCATTATAATCTTAATATAAGTATAATTATAATAAAATAATCTTAATATAATATTAATCACAATTAATATTTTTATAACACGTTATCAGCACGAACGCTCTCCGTCGTCAAGATCAACCTCCGTCGAAGATCTCGTACGAGTTTAGTCGAGGTACGGTAATTTAATATTTAATTTATACTAATCATATATTAATTGTGATTAATTTAAAAATATATATTATAAAAATATATTTTAAAAGTTTTATAACTAAACGCCAATACCCGAGTGGTTTCGCGGAATATCGTTCACTATAAGTGACGAGAGGTCCAGATTTCCATACCCCGTGGTGGTGTGTGGAATTTTTATTTACGATTTTTTTTTTTATATATTCACGTACACAACACCAAAAGCCCACGAGGTCTTGTGGTTATCCCCACCTCAGTAGCGGCATATTATTGATTTTTTGATTGAACAATCTTGAAGTAATTATTGGACCGAATAGTTTTGGACACTGGACAAATTTTATTATCGCAACCTTATCGGAGCTTGGACAATAATTATGAAATAATAAAGAACGAGTTTCATAAAATAATTCATATATTTTATAATTGATTTATATGTTATCTGATTAGTATGTTCTTTTTCATGTTATAGAATCATGTCGTTTTATACAAAGATGGATCTTCTGTTGCTTACTTTATTTACGGTGATCCTTACGGCTATGTGGATAATATTTTTACCAATGTTTTTAAAATATAATTATTAATTATAATTTTTCTTTAATATTATAATTACTGAAATATATTTTATTTTGAAGGATGACGCTTTGTCCGATGTTTGATCTATTACTTATGATTATTATTACGGCGACAGTTATTTGGATGTGGATATCGTTTTTCATTAGAACTTTTACAAAAAAGATATAAAAGAAGATTAATTATAATTTTTCCTTTTAATATTTTAATGATGATTTTATTTTCATGATATCAATAAATTGAATCTTGCAAAACTTTGATTTATCAATCTCGATTTTATACTTGCTACTGATTTACACAGTTACTTCGGTGTATTATAAAGCATTCACCACGTTCAGTCCATCGGATATAATACGAATAAATATCGTGAGAAAATGATCAGAAAATATTATGATGGATGAATGAAAAGCATAAGTCCGACTAAATGATTATGTTGCATTCCCTGAAGTGAATGTATGCGCAAACAATAAAAGTGGTCGTGAACATTATATTTACCGTGGTTATTATTAATATTTCCCCCGAAGTGGACAACTAGTATATGATTGAGAAAGATGATTGAGCAATATAAAGATTATTATATATTAGTTGGTTATTATTCGCACCCAAAGATCCCGTTGATCTTTATAAAGAGCAATTAAAAGTGAAGTGTCGATGAAATTAAATTTTGCTCAAGATTACGATATTTCAGAAAATTGGTGCTAGATCCTATGCTCATTTGAATATTTTGGTTTTTGTTAAAGATCCAAATAAAGAAAACTGATACATCGTTATAAATTTTTTTAAGCATTATTTATTTATTATTTTATCTTTATATATAATTTTATTTTGACGCTTATTTATTTAATAATTCTAGTTATTATATATTTATCAATACAATGGATACAAACATGTGCAATGGGAGTTATGTCTTGCAGATTGTGCAACGACTAATACGATTCTAAGAAATAAGAAATATTTCTCCCATCTTGAAATGAAAGAAACAAGTGTTATCACTATATCGGGTAGCACAAATATAATTGAGGGCTCCGGAAGAGCTAATGTTATACTGCCGAGAGGGACAAGGCTGATAATTGAAAATGCCTTATATTCTCCTAAGTCTCAAAGAAATTTATTGAGCTTTAAAGATATTCGACATAATGGATATCACATTGAGACTGCAGAAAAGAAAAATATTGAATATTTGCACATTACAAAAGTGGTTTCGAATGATAAAAGAGTTGTTGAAATATTACATTCGTTTGACTCTGGATTGTATTACACGTATGTTAAAACAATTGAATCACATGCTATCGTAAACCAGAAGTTTACTGATGATAATACATTTGTTGTTTGGCATGACCGGTTGGGCCATCCCGGTTCAATTATGATGCGGAGAATAATTCAAAATTCACGTGGACATTTAATGAAGAACCAGAAGATTCTTCAATCTAATGAATTATCATGTGCTGCTTGCTCTAAAGGGAAGTTGATTATTCGTCCATCACCAGTAAAAATAAAGAATGAATCCATAAGGTTTTTGGAGCGTATACAAGGTGATATTTGTGGACCGATACATCCATCGTGTGGACCATTTAGATATTTCATGGTATTGATTGATGCATCAACTAGATGGTCTCATGTGTGTTTGTTATCAACACGGAATGTAGCTTTTGCGAGATTGCTTGCTCAGTTGATTCGATTAAGAGCACATTTTCCGGATTATCCAATAAAGAAAATACGCCTTGATAATGCTGGTGAATTTACTTCCAAGGCATTTAATGAATATTGCATGTCTATTGGAATTGATGTTGAGCACCCCGTGCCACATGTACATACGCAAAACGGTCTTGCAGAATCGTTGATTAAAAGGCTGCAATTAATTGCAAGACCATTATTAATGAAGTCGAAACTTCATTCATCTTGTTGGGGACATGCTATATTACATGCAGCGGCACTAATCCGCATCAGGCCAACAAGTTATAACGATATCTCCCCGATACAAATGGTTTATGGTCAGGAACCAAATATTTCCCATCTGAGAATTTTTGGATGTGCGGTATATGTTCCAATTGCTCCACCACAACGCACTAAGATGGGACCTCAAAGGAGGTTGGGAATATATGTCGGATTTGAATCTCCATCGATAATAAAATATTTAGAACCTCTAACTGGAGATTTATTTACGGCTAGATTTGCCGATTGTCATTTCGATGAATCGAATTTTCCGACATTAGGGGGAGAAAAGAAACAGCTGGAAATGAGTATTATTTGGAATGAATTATCGCTAAATCATTATGATCCTCGAACGAAAGAATGTGAACTAGAAGTTCAAAAGATAATTCATTTACAAGGATTAGCTAATCAACTGCCAGATAGTTTACTGACCTTAAAGAGTGACTAAGTCACATATACCAGCTGTTAATGCTCCTGCAAAAGTTGATGTTCCTGGAGAACATATAATGATCGAGCCTAAGCCACAACTAAAACGTGGTAGGCCTCGGGTTCCAAAGATAAAAATCCTCGAAAAAGAAAAGGAGCAAATAATAAGAATGGTCCAGTCGAGGATTTATCGACTCTAGAAGAGTCAATGGGCATTAATGATTATGATAATGAAAATCAGGTACCTGAAATTTTGAGAATAATGATAATGAAGAGATCTCGATAAATTATGCCCAAAATGGAATTAGATGGAACCGAGAAAAAGTCAACGTTGACGATAAATTCTCATTTAACGTAGCGCTACATGAAATGAATGAGATGAATGAGAATGAGGATCATGAACCAATGTCTGTTAAAGAATGCAGACAAAGAAATGATTGGCCAAAATGGAAAGATGCAATCGAGGCAGAATTAAAATCACTTGAGAAACGAAAAGTTTTCGGACCTGTAGTCCGCATACCAGAAAATGTAAAGCCGGTTGGATATAAATGGGTTTTCATCAGAAAGAGAAATGAAAACGGTGAAATTGTGAGATACAAAGCACGGCTTGTTGCACAAGGCTTTTCACAACGACCTGGTATTGATTATGAGGAGACGTATTCTCCTGTGGTGGATGCAACTACTTTTCGTTATTTAATTAGTCTGGCAGTACGTGAAGGACTCGATATGCGTCTAATGGATGTTGTCACCGCTTATTTATATGGATCACTTGATAGTGACATATATATGAAACTTCCCGAGGGATTTCAGTTGCCTGAAAATTCAGGGCCCCGAAATGAGTACTCAATCAAGCTAAATAAATCGCTTTATGGATTAAAGCAATCTGGGCGTATGTGGTATAATCGCCTAAGTGAATATTTATCGAAAGAGGGGTATAAAAATGATCAAACTTGCCCGTGCATATTTATGAAAAGATCTAGAAGTGAATTTGTCATCATTTCAGTTTATGTTGATGATATAACATAATTGGAACTCCTGAAGAGTTATCAAAAGCCGTTAATTGTTTGAAAAAGGAGTTTGAAATGAAAGATCTCGGTAAAACGAAATTTTGTCTTGGACTGCAAATTGAATATTTAAAGAATGGATATTCGTACATCAAGAGACTTATACGAAAAAGGTATTGAAAAGATTTTATATGGATAAAGCTCATCCATTGGATACTCCAATGATTGTTCGATCTTTAGATGTGAATAAAGATCCGTTTAGACCTTGCGAAATAATGAAGAACTACTTGGTCCTGAAGTACCATATCTCAGTGCTATTGGAGCCTAATGTATTTGACGAGTCATACGCGACCTGATATAGCGTTCGCTGTAAATCTATTGGCAAGATATAGTTCGTCACCGACTCGTAGACATTGGAATGGAGTTAAACGGATATTTCGATACCTTCAAGGAACAATTGATATGGGATTGTTCTATCCAAAATGAATCTAAAGCAGATTTGATTGGGTATGCAGATGCTGGTTTTCTATCTGACCCACATAATGCTCGATCGCAAACGGGCTATTTATTTACGCATGGTGGAACCGCTATTTCATGGCGGTCAGTTAAACAAAGTTTAACGGCTACTTCATCCAATCATGCAGAAATTTTAGCTATTCATGAAGCTAGTCGAGAATGTGTTTAGTTGCGATCGATAATTGAGCATATACAACAAACTTGTGGATTATATGAAGATAATGCTGCACGCATTGCCCAATTAAAGGAAGGATATATTAAGGGAGATAGAACAAAACATATTTCACCAAAATTTTTCTTTACACATGATTTAGAGAAAAATGGTGATATTGATGTACAACAAGTGCGATCAAGTGAAAATCTTGCAGATTTATTCACGAAAGCACTTCCCCCAATAATTTTCAAAAGATTGGTATATTCAATTGGAGGTCGAAGACTTCGAGATTTGGAATGATGTTATCATCAGGGGGAGTAAATACGCGTTGCACTCTTTTTCCCTTCACTGAGGTTTTTCCCATGTGGTTTTCCCAGTAAGGTTTTTAATGAGGCAACAATCGAAAGCGTATCTAAAAGAATCATGTACTCTTTTTCCTTCATTAGGTTTTTATCCCATTGGGTTTTTCCTAATAAGGTTTTAACGAGGCATATTCTTTGAAAACATCCAAGGGGGAGTATTATGAAATAATTAATTGTGGATGTTTTAAATAATAATATTAGTTAAATTATTGATGATTTGGAAGTATTGTATTAAATGATGATAATGTGATAAGATGATAAGATGAGGTGTTTAATTGAAGAGTTTGTATTTTAGTGTGAGGTGTATAATTGTAATTAATGTGATTAGTTGTAATAGTGAATTATTAGTAGTATAAATAGGTGATTAGAGTTCATTGTAAATCACACCAAATATTAAAATTCTTAATCTCTCTCTAATCTCTCTCTTTATATTAGAAGCTATATTATCATTATAATCTTAATATAAGTATAATTATAATAAAATAATCTTAATATAATATTAATCACAATTAATATTTTTATAACAGGAAATTAATTGTAATAAATGAAACACTGACTCACACATACCAATTAATTAAATAATACATTAAAAAAAAAAACCTAAAACCAACCTACATGAATATCTCCACCGAGTTTCTAAGGGTGTCTAAACTAGTGATCAAGGCAGGGTATAATTTTTGTTATCTTTTTAGTTATTTACATTCATCTTCTAATATTTTTTGGGTGCTACTATTCTCACACCCTTTGACTCAAAAATGCTATTTGTACCTCCTTACTAAATTAAATACTTTCCATAAAAAATATTTTTCATACGTTGGATTTGGAATCAGTAAAATAAGTTTATTCTATTTTTAATAAGTATTAATTTATTAAATTTATTTTACACTAATACATCAATTTTAATTTTTAGCACAAGTATTTAATTTTTTAATTTATTTTAATATATTTATACATTATATACGCAAGTTTGAAATTATTAATATTTATTAATATTTTAAATTAACAATATTAATATTTATCTTATTTTAATAAAAAAAATTCATACACCTAAAAATTTTATTTTAATAGTTTATATAGATAGACTTGAAAATTTTATTTAAATGAGCAATATTTTCTTAAATATTTATATAAAATAATTACTTCTTAAATTTCACTATATAATATATATACACAAATATCTAAACCAACTAAAAAAAGAAAAGGATCAATATCAACTTAGGTATTAAAATATAATATATATATATATATATATATATATCTGTGCGTTATATTTTTTATTTATATAGAATAAACAAGTGAGGAATATAAGTAATAAATGAAGTTAAAAGAATTGATAAGTTAATTGAAAACTTCTATACATATATTTGTCATATTAATTAGGGAGTGTATATAGTAATCAATGAGGTGCGAATAGAATTATCCTATTTTTGTTATAATAAAAACTCATTTTCTAACATTCTTAAGTGTATTATTATTATTACATCTAGTCAATCTAGTAGAATAAACAATGAAAATTAATATCACCAAGTCCACAAATTTAAACCTCTCCTTTAATACTCCGAACTGCCCCAACCTTATTTACATCGCTCTATATAATTATATATATATATATATATATATATATATATATATTCACGTCTCCTCCTTGAATCATCATCTTTCTTCCATACACATTTACTCCTCCATTAATTACGAAAACAAACACAAAATCATTAATTCCCCTGCTGCATCTTTTTCACTCATCATCACCACCACAGTGCACATGCATGCTTACAAAATCTTCTCCCAAGAGAATAGCTTCTGATCATAAGCTATCCACACTCTCTTACAATGGCGTCTTCATCGTCTAAGTTCCTTTTTCTGGTCATATTGCTTTTGTGCTCATCAGCCTGCGGCAAGTGCAGCTCCCTTGAATCCCAAGACCTCTTGCAAGTCCCACCTTCGGAGTTCGTCAGCTCAGTGAGGTCGACGATCGACGTGTTAGGGCAAGTGATATCGTTGGTCTCAAAGTTCGGATGGTTCTCCGGCGATTTCAGGCTTAACAATGCCGTCGCTGACTGTCTTGATCTGATGGATTTGTCCATAGATCACCTCAGCTCGACTCTCTCCCTTTCTCAGAATCCATATGGTGAGTTTGAGAGTAGTTCATTTATTACACTCCTATTGCTATATATAAAATTAGAATAATCTGTTTTATTTATTTTTAATTATTATTATTGATTTAGGAAGAGAAAATAGGACATGAAATCTAGGCGACGACATGAAGACATGGCTAAGTGGAGCGCTTACCAACCAAGAGACATGCAGAGAAGGCTTCGACGGCACTAATGAAAGCATTGTCAAGAACCTAATCGCCGGCAGCCTAGATCAGGCCGCCGCACTGGTCTACGACATCCTCAAAATGGTCAAACCAACCCCGCCCATGGCCGGTGGTTCGGGCGGTGGCAGAAGACTTACCTCCGGCGGGAAATTCCCGCGATGGCTGAAACCCCGCGATAGAATATTGCTTCAAACTACGACCGTCGACTCGAGCAATGCGGACGTTGTAGTCGCTTTAGATGGCTCCGGGAATTATACGAGGATCGAGGATGCCGTTTGGGCCGCCCCAGAGTTTAGTGCTAGGAGGTATGTCGTCTATGTGAAGAAATGTAAGAAATATCGGGCGTTCACTTTAAGCGGTAGCTAAGTTTTGGTTCTATAACTTGTACGAAATTCGTTTTTTCGTCCTCTCACATGTTCATGTCCAAAATTAGTCTAATTTGTTTAGCAGTAACTAAAATTTTAATCCTATGACTTTCACAAAATTCGATTTTCTTTGTTCATATTCAAAATTAGTCCAATATATGTACACAATTTGTCATAAATAATCGTTTTTCTAATTTTAGGATCATTTATTAAAATAATTCTTTTCACACTATATAAATTTAATTAATCTTCTTGTCGAAATAATCATATTTTTCTCGTCGGAAGAAATAAAAAATGATTGAAAATTTTACAAAAAAAAATATACTATTTATAATTAATGGTGTAAATTACTCGAATGTTTTGAACAGGGACAAGTTAGAGTACGGATAGCGAATTTTGTGAAAGTTATACGATTATTTTTTTGATAAAAAAAGTTAGAGGACGGATAGCGAATTTCGTGAATGTTATACGATTATTTTTTTCTGATAAAAGAGTTAGAAGACGATAAACGAATTTTGTAGAAGTTATAGTTTACTCCTATACCTTTACCAGTTATTAAGCAGCCCAACTCACTTAATATTATACTAAAAATTGCAGCTGTCAAGGGCCAGGGATTTATAGCCCAGGACATAACCTTCGAGAACACCGCCGGGCCCGAGAAGCACCAAGCCGTGGCATACCGATCGAGCTCGGACCTATCGGTGCTATACCGATGCGCCATCAAAGGGTACCAAGACACACTGTACGCGCATTCCCAACGTCAGTTCTACAGAGACTGCGAAATCGCGGGCACGGTGGACTTCATCTTCGGGGACGGCGCGGTCGTCTTCCAAAACTGTACGATACAAGCAAGGCAAAGCCTAGAAAATCAGAAGAACACAATCACGGCCCAAGGCCGTAGAGAGCCCATGGAAAACACGGGCTTTTCCATACAGTTCTGCAACATAACGGTCGGGCCGGACGTTTCGAACGCCACGGAGACCTATTTGGGGCGGCCGTGGAGGCTCTATTCGAGGACGGTGGTCATGCAGTCGTATATAGGTGGGGCCGTTAGTCCTCGGGGTTGGTTGGAGTGGGACGGGGATTTCGCTTTGGACAGTTTGTTCTACCGGGAGTTCATGAACGACGGGCCGGGAGCGGGCTTGGGGGGCAGGGTGGAGTGGCTCGGTTTTCGGGCTCTTAATAGCTCGGCCGAGGCGAGTAATTTTACGGTGTCGCGGTTTATTATAGGGGACTCTTGGTTGCCTCCGACCGGGGTTAAGTACGCCGCTGGTCTTGTGGTTTGAGGTTGAGTTGAGGAGTTCAATATGTACCATATATATAAGGTATTGTTGTGTATTTTGTTTAGGATTATGATTATCATTGATGGTGTTTTATTTTATTGTTATATGAGAATGGGCATAGTAATGGTATTATTCGAATTTTACGTGAATATTGGAAATTTATTTAGTTGTCCTATGCTTGAGCATGAGATGGTTGGTCTTATACGTTTATATCTATAGATGTAAATTATTATTATTATTATTATTATTATTATTATTATTATTATTATTATTATTATTACAATATAAATTAATAATCAATTATCTAATAAGCTTTCTAAGTTAATATTTTGATCGGTTCAGAATAAGAGATATGGTGCTAAATTAAAAATCCGCTAAAATTATAAGATAATACATTTTTATAATTTCTACAAATTCCACATTAAATATAAATTAATAATTCCTTATATACTACTTAGTATTACATGAATGAATTGCGAAAATTTCTTCTATTTAGAAATCATGTAGTGTATGATTTGTTTGATTTGTCATATTTTGATCTTGTATATATATCGAAAATATTTTTTAGATTTCATAAAGTGAATCATTGAACATAAAAAAGCATAATAAATTGTGAGATTGAAGGGTTTCAGTAAAATTAGGTCATTCATTGATATATGTATCTGATACAATAATTAAGTGAAAGTTTAAAATGTGTTTGCAAATTGAGTATTTCATTAGAAATTGATAAAATATTAATTAATATATAAACTAGTTATTATTAAATTATATATTAATTAATAACTCTTTTAATTAATAAATATCGATAATTCCAAGACTATTAAATTACAGTATTTCTACTATATTATTATTATTATTATTATTATTATTATTATTATTATTATTATTATTTATTATTATTATTATTATTATTATTATTATTATTATTATTATTGTTGTTGTTGTTGTTATTATTTCTGTTATTATTATTAGTATTCATCACTTTGAATGTCTACATTCAATGATATTGCAAGTAGGTTTGGCAATGATACCGCGGTTAATCTCATTCATGTCCTAACATTTATCGAAGAACCCCATTCGTCCACGATAAACTAACGGAGAGAAACTTTTTCTAACCTCCGTGGGATCGTTTTTAGCATATAATATTTTCGTCCCCGCCCCGAAATCCACCGTGTCGATATCCATACTCTTTCGATACACCTCCACATTTAAATCACTTCAAAACATTTCATGAAACCAAGAAAGATTACACTTTAAATATGTAATCTCAATATTCCTACTTTTATAACTATCCATTTAACATTAAAAAGAAAAAAATTGAACAAGTGCGTTCAAACATTTATAGAAAAAAAAAAATTAATATCGTTGTTTGTATCAGATAAAGGCTACTTATTTTCTTCAAAATCAGAATTTATTATGATTGGACCAAAGAAAAAAAAAAAAGGAAAGATAGGAATGAAAAAACTCCAATTGGCTCCCAAGAGCCAAACTGCCTAAGCCCGCATGTTGTTTAAAGTGGGCCCCAATCTCTCTCAATTTGTACTGCCAGTTGCGACAGCACACCTCTCCTCTGTCTCCTCTTCACACTTTTTTTCTTTTTTTTTTAACTTTATTTAGAGTTTTCTTCACTACATAAGCCCACCATCTTATATATAAATCTCCCCATTTCCCAAAAACCCTCCGACCAAACACGCCCTTACCACTGCGCACTATTACTCTACTAATGCCTAAGCTCACAAAAATCAAGTCCGTCCTCAAGAAAATGCAGTCCTTCAGAATGGGCGCCCCGTCGTCCTCCGCCGTGCACGACCACCACCAGCTCCACGCCGTCTACGTTGGGAAGTCGCGGCGGAGATACCTCGTCACCTCCCAAGTCGTCGAAAGCCCTCTCTTTCGAGAGCTCTTAGACAGCGAAGATGCTAATACGATGATGACCGTTGGTTGCGAGGTTGTAATGTTCGAGCACATGCTTTGGATGATGGACAACTGTTCTGACGATCTGCCCGAGTCGTTGGTCGAGTTCGTTCAATACTATGCTTGCTGAAATTTTAATTGAATAATATATATATATATATATATATATATATATATATATATATATATAGTCTGCATGTTGTGTAATTGAATAGATAGTATAGTAGCAGCTGTATTTGATCATAATGCGTTTTGCTGGTAATAACGAGGATGATTTATTTTTTCGAAGGGAAAAGAGAAGAGGAAAAAAAGAAGGGTCGCGGCGGAGTAATGGCCTTGGTAATTGATTGAGATTTGTTTGTTTTGTAATGTTGTTGTTAATTCTTGATTTAATTTGGGCTAAATTGCATATAATTCACTCGTGATTTAAAAAATAAACACCAAAACTCCTATGGTTTGTAAATAGCGTAAAACACCCTCGTGGTTTATTTAATCATGCACTCCTTGTCATTTTTACCCCCTAATTGGGGGGTACAATGCTATATTTTAGACACCATAGGGGGGTATTGTGCTAAGTTTTAGACACCACATAGGAGTTTCACGCAATAAAAAAAGTATAGGATAGTAATGCGCATTTCAGTATATCCACGTGGGGATATAGCATAATTTACCCTTTAATTTGACATATACATTAATGAGATTTGTATTGTAATGTAATATGCTTATTTTATCCTATCAACTTGATTATAACTCAACTCTAATTATAATTTGATATGTAAAACACTATATAAAATTTAACGAGTTTGTTGGTGTACCAACATGGATATGATATGTATGAATGGCCGAGCCAGCCAAACTTGTGAATGGGGTCCAACCTAATTAGACCTCATATCCTTTATATTTTTAAAATTTTCACTGGAGTTCATTTACTGTATTTTAATTCAATTTTAGTCTATTATAAAAAATTTCAATATATATTATTCATAAAAAAGATTCGATGGAATCCGATGACCTCGCTGGCTCCCATGTGGCTACGCTACTAATATGTATAAAATATCACATATAAAAATTTGAAAGTACTTAAGTTATATACAAATAGATAATAGAAAGACAAATCCATTGTAACGAAGATGTTAATTCATTTAATTTGATATACATAATTGACATGCATGATGGTACTTTGATTTGGAGTTTATATTAAACTGATCGTTCGATCTTATTATATATTGTCTTATATATTTGATTACTGGATTATTTCTTTTTTCATTTAATGAGTCGATTGAGATAAAAAAAAAAAAAAAATATCAATGTGGTATATAAATTCCACTTTTCACTAGGCGCCATCAGACGTGGCGTTATGTAAGCCAAGCATTCTGAGAAATTATGTACACATTAAACCTGCCCTCAGTACTCACAGTGAGTTGAATGAAAAAATGTATTATATATTTCTTTTTTATATTTTATTTTCTAACACGTATATATTTTTTATTTTAACGTAAAACATGATTTTTTTCTTATCACGAAAACTTGAATCATATACTCTGTTTTGGCACGATCTTGATGCGAATCGGTATTACATTTGAATGATAAGGAATAAGACATTGTTTGGATATCATAAAAGTTATCATATTGAGTGGCAATTTACAATATGATTAAAGAGAATTTTATTTAGTGGACGTAAAACTCAAAGACGGGATTTTAAAAAAAATAATATTTTACAAAAAATATTTTCAAAATATAGCGTCGTTGATCAAACTTTTTAATCAATTACCTTAATTTTAAGGATAGTTTTGTTATTTTACAGTGGATACTCTGTTATATAATGTGTTCTCAGCTAATATAATCGGGAGTTGAGAACCGATTATATAGACAGACCTATAAAAATAACAGGTATCGGTTATCATTTGGATAATGGTTCTCATCTTCCCATGATATAACTGAGAACCCGTTGTAAATCTATGAATTCTTAACTATATAATGTATTGTCAACTATATAATGAGGAGCTAAGAACTCATTATATAGCCGAGTACTCATACAAAAAATAATCTTTGTAATAAGTATTTAAACATGTGACATAATTCTTGGATGATTAACTAACAATAAGGATTTGAACCCGTAAACTGTTACTTGGATGACTAACACTAACAACCACTTAACCGCACCCTTAAACGCTTTGCATTCATCGTAGCCGGTTATAATGGACTACGGCTAGTAAGGTATAATTGTCTTTACACACTTAGATATTAGTTTTTAAAAACTTTTTTGATCAAAGGTTGTCCTAAATCTTCCGTGCAAAGACTATATTTAGTTGGTAAAATTAAAATCTCATATTTGACAACTATGGCTCGGCTCATCACAATCATAATCATATTATATGATATTTTCATGTAGCCATAGTTTACAATAAATACAGCATAAATGTAAAAAGGAACGGAACAGACAATATCTTTGAACGAAAGTTGTCCTCTGTATTGATGAATTGCTATCGTTATATACAACATAAACGCATAAATCAATTCCCTAATTACAGCTTACTATAACTCAAAGAATATTTACCATATTTACTATACAATAAATCACTAATTGATATACCATATATAGCATACCACTAATTACGCCAATACCCCCACTCAAGTTGGAGTGTGAAGATTTCGAACACCCAACTTGCCAAGTAAAAATTCGAACTAAGCTTGACCTAATGCTTTAGTAAATATGTCAGCTAGTTGCAATCGCGTAGGCACATAGGTTGGAGAACCAAGTCCTTTGAGAATCTCGTCTCGAACAAAATGACAATCGATCTCAATGTGTTTCGTACGCTCATGAAACACCGGATTCGCAGCTATATGTAAAGCCGATTGACTGTCACAATGAAGACGAATCGGAGGCGGATGTGGAATACCAAGACATGACAACAAAGACTTCAACCATTTCAACTCACAAATAGTAGAAGCCATAGAGCGATATTCAGCCTTGGCGGACGAGCGAGAAACAGTTGGTTGTTTTTTCGTTTTCCAAGAAATAGGAGAATTACCCAAAGAAATAAACCAACCAGTCAGAGATCGACGAGCCAACGGACAACTAGCCCAATCAGAGTCGACCACGCATTAAGTTGTAAGTCACAGTCGGCACTAACGAAAAGACCTTGTCCAGGATGATTCTTCAAAAACCGTAACACTCTGAGGGCGGCATTCCAATGAGAGTGTAACGGTTTCTGCATAAACTGGGCAAGAGTGTGGACGCTGTAAGATAACTCCGGTCTCGTAACAGTGAGATATATAAGACGGCCAACCAAACGACGATAACGATCCGGGTGAGACAAAGGCTCATCAGTGGCCAAAGCAAGTCGATGATTCTGTTCTAAAGGAAAAGCAGCAGGCTTAGAACCCAATAATCCTGCTAAAGAAATGATGTCCAAAGTGTACTTCAGCTGACACAGAAATAGACCAGAAGGATTACGAGCAACTTCAATACCAAGGAAGTACTTGAGAGCCCCCAAATCCTTCATGTGAAAACAACGACTCAAATAATCATTGAACAACTGTATTGCATGGCCGTCGTTCCCAGATACAATTAGATCATCCACATAAACCAAAACATGAAGCTGCACATTTCCACGATGAAAAGTAAAAAAAGAATAATCCGCATGCGACTGATGAAAACCATATCGTTGCAAAGCGCTAGTCAATTTAGCAAACCAACACCGATGTGCTTGTTTCAGTCCATACAATGAACGCCGCAAACGACATACTTTACCCGGATATTGTGTAGAAAATCCAGGTGGCAACTGCATGTAAACTTCTTCATCCAAGTCACCATGCAGAAAAGCGTTGTGAACATCCATTTGATGAAGCTCCCAACGTCGAGCCGCAGCAACCGCCAAGAATGTACGAACAGTGACCATCTTGGCAACTGGAGCAAAAGTTTCATTATAATCAATACCTTCAACCTGTCTATTTCCCAAAATTACCAGCCGAGCTTTGTAGCGCTCAATGGACCTTTCAGAATAATACTTAATTTTAAAAACCCACTTACAACCAATAGACTTTTTGCCACTAGGTAAGGAAGCGAGAGTCCAAGTACCATTAGCTTCCAAAGCTTGAATTTCCTGTTGCATGGCTTGACGCCAAAGTGGATCTTTCACAGCCTCGGCAAAGGTTCGAGGTTCAACACATGTAGCAACCGCTGCCAAAAAATGCCGATACGAGGACGAAAAAGAATCACACTTCACATAATTGCTTATAGGGTAAGGAGTACCTGAGGGGGGTAACGGAACAGGTGAACTGGGAGAGGGGCTAGTAACGCGAACAGTGTTGACAACATACCCTTGAAGACGAGTCGAAGGAACTTTGGTCCGACAACCACGACCAAGAGTCTCGACAACCACATCATTAGAAGGATCACCCCCCCCCCCCCCCCCCCCCGGTCCTCCGAGGGCAAAACAATGGCATCATCGACAGGAGATACAACTGAATCCGTAACGTCGACACAACCATCACCAAATATATCATTATCGTCATCCAACACTACTTGCGATGGATCATGTAAAGTAGGAGTCGTAGAGCCAGTTTTCGGTGCAAGAAAAGGAAATTCATGTTCAAAAAACACCACGTCACGAGACACAAAAAATTCCTTCTTCTCAAGATCATACATACGCCAACCTTTTCGCCCGAAAGGATACCCAACAAACACAGATTTTCTACTACGACTCACAAATTTATCGCCATGACGATCTTGATTATGCACATAGCACAAGCACCCGAAAACACGAAGATGAACAAAAGACGGTGGTTTACCATACAGAATTTCACACGGTGTTCTACCGTGCAAGATACGAGTGGGAGTACGGTTGATTAAATAGCAGGCCGTCAACACACACTCGCCCCAGAACTCAATAGGCAGATTGGCTTGGAAACGTAGAGCACGAGCAACGTTAAGAAGATGCCTATGCTTGCGCTCAACTCGCCCATTTTGTTGCGGAGTACCTACACACGATGTCTCATGCATAATGCCTTGTTCACGAAAATAAGGACGCATACAGGTGAACTCAGTGCCATTGTCACTACGAACCACCTTTACTAGTTTCCCAAACTGTCGTTTAATCAAGGCAAAGAAATTTTGTAGAGTAATAGATACCTCTTTCTTATCAATTAATAAGAAAACCCAAGTAGCTCGAGAAAAATCATCCACAATTGTTAGAAAATACCGAGCGCCAGAGAACGCTGGGGTGCGATATGGGCCCCATAAATCACAATGAACCAACTGAAATACCGAACGAGTATTAGTTTCACTGATAGGAAAACTATCTCTAGACTGCTTGGCCCGAAAATATATATCACAAGCTTTATTCAACGAATCACAACTTTTATTAGATGCAACATGAGGAAGTACTACTTGAGAAGACGGATGTCCCATACGACGATGCCACAAATCAAAAGACTCGGAACTAACATCATTCACTGCCGCGATCGTTGCAACGTCCCGAAAAAAATAAAGCCCCTCTCTCTGTTCACCCGCGCCAATCAGCGTCCTCGAATTTAGGTCCTGTACAACACAATTATTGTGAGTAAAATACGCAGTGCAAGATGAGTCCTTGAGCAACTGAGACAGGCTAATCAAATGACATTCTAAGCCTGGAACGAAAAGAACATTTTCCAAAATAATTTTGCTGCTAAGAATCGCAACCCCAGATTTAGTAGCATTTATATGCTGCCCATTTGGAAGCCGCACAAGACAAGCATCGATATCCCGTACTTCCGTCAAAAAATTAAGCGAGCCCGTCATGTGCCGCGTCGCACCGCAATCATACATCCATTGGACAGAAAACCGCTTACCAGTCAAAGCCTCATTCAGGGCTGTTTTGGCGGAGTTCAACATCTCAACAAGAGTCTCCCACTGTTCTGCGCTTAAACCTGTCACAGCGGCACCGGATTCCCCCGATTCGTCCCGACCAGCCACCACAGCATGCGCGCGGGCAGCGTTGCCTCGGCCACGCCCAGTTCCGCCTCTTCCCGCCGAACCACGAGGACGATTTCCCCACCATTCAGGGTATCCGATACGATCAAAACATCCATCTAAGTCATGCCCTCCTCGGTTACAGTAATGTTAGGATCATTTTCTAGTGTTCATCATATAACTTGTATTGATGTATTTCTTATTGGGTTAGTATATCAATGAGTTTGCTAGTTGGGGACACTCTTGTAATTATACCAAAGTATGTTTGGTATAAATAGTGGGCTAGGGCTTATTTTAAAGTAACACTTCCCATTTTAATACAAGAGGTCTATTTTGAGCTAAACCTAGAAAAGTGTGAACTCTCTCTCTCTACACTCAACAGCCGCCACCTTCACATAAAACACGCACAAACACACACTCGAAGGTGTGCACTATTCCATTGAGTTTGAGAGCTCTTGCTTGGATTAGGGATCAACAAGTGGTATCAGAGCCACCGTGAGGTTTGGGTGGAAGTGTTCTAACTTCGGTGCATCGATTTTTACATGCTTTTGTTGTTGAAGATTCAAAAACCCATTTTTAAGCTTTTCGCAACATGAACTTCGCGTTTTTGCTTCGTTTTGGGTTTTGACTGCTGATTTTGAGTTGTTCTGCGTCGATTCTATCATTCCAGCTCATCACCCAGTAGTTTCCAGCACTTTTCTGCATTCTTTTAGCTTTTCGACTCTCAAAATCTACGTTTTCGTTACCAGAACTGTGCTTTTCGATACCAGAACACGCTTTATTCTGCAGGAAAAGTTTTCGGCACAGAGGTTTTCGCAGCTACAGTGCCTCCAGAAGTTTTCGCAATCTGAAAAGTTTTCGGCACTGAGGTTTTCGCAGCTACAGTGCCTCCAGAAGTTTTCGCAATCCAAAAGTTCTCGGCACTGAAGTTTTCGCCGCTACATAGCCTCCAGAAGTTTTCGCAATCTGAAAAGTTTTCGGCACTGAGGTTTTCGCAGCTACAGTGCCTCCAGAAGTTTTCGCAATCCAAAAGTTCTCGTCACTGAAGTTTTCGCCGTTACAGTGCTCTCCAAAGTTTTCGCAATCTGAAAGGTTTTCGGCACTGAGGTTTTCGCAGCTACAGTGCCTCCAAAAGTTTTCGGTGCCACAAAGTTTTCGGTATCTTAAAGTTTTCGGCATCCAAAAGTTTTCGGCATTTCTAACTTCTCGGACCAGCAAACTTTTTGGTACTCTGTCTTTTTCCGAAAACTCATTTTTAAACGAAAACTCCCTTACGAAAACATAAAACTTTTCGGACTCAGAAACTTTTCGGCAACATCTTCAACTTTGTTCTTCAATTCAAGCACTCTCGATCCAAAGACAATTTAAAAAAAAAAAAAAACCCACCCAATACATCACGCGTTCCACTTCAAGCAAATCTCACTCACACTTTATTACAACAGAAAATGGACGCATATAGCATGGGAAGCGACATGAGGCCACCTGTTCTTAGACAGGGCGAATACTCTATATGGAGAGACAGGTTCATCACGTTCATAGAGACGAAAGACCAAGCTGAGAACCTGCTCGAATCCATCAATCAAGGTCCAGCCCAATTCTGGTTAATTGTCCCAGCTGCCCCAAACAACAATCCACCGATAGAAGAGTTGCGTACTCTTAAGACATCGGATCAGCTCACGGAAGAGGAGAGAATCCGCCAAAAGGCCGATCAACTTGCCAAGTCTTACCTTATGCAGGCCATTCCCAATGAAATCTACATTCAAATTAACAGTGCCAAAACGGCAAAGGAAATGTGGGATGCTCTTGACGTACTCATGCAAGGAACTGATGTTAGTGTAATGACCAGAATCACAAACACCTACACTGCTTATGATCTATTTAAAGCACGAAAAGGAGAGTCCATGCTGGAGACTTATCAAAGATTTGTCATCATACTCAACGAGCTGAAGATTGCTGGGGTTACCAAGGGACAATTTGAAATAAATGTCAAGTTCCTGAACTCACTTCTCCCAGGATGGGACCAAACTGCCATACTTATGAGGCAGATGAAGGACTTGACCCAGATCAACATCCACACACTCTTTGACAACCTCAACCAGTACGCAAGATGCATTCCAGGAGAAAGAGAGGTGACTAGAGATATGGGGATGGAGTCTGCAGCATTTATTTCCGATGGGCCATCCAAGAAAATGTCGGAATCTGACTCTGACGAGGATAGAAAGGAATTTATGAAGCACATGGCATTGATCACTAGCTCGATGGCCAAGAGGTTCTTCAAAAAGGGAGGGTCCTCATCAAATCGCCAAAGGACCACTTCTGGCTCTAAGCTAAGAGACCAAACCGTGGACACCTCTGAGCAGAAAAATGCACAAACGGCTCCTAAATGCTACAACTGCGGCAAGCCCGGTCACTATGCCAGAGAATGCCGAGCCCCAAAGAAGAAGGATGCCAACTATTACCTGAGAAAAGCTAAGTTGGCAGAACAAAAGGAAGCTGGGTGGTGCTGATGGCTGAGCAAGATCACTGGCTCGAAAATACTTCGGACAGTGAGGAGGAGAACGTAGCACTGATGGCACGCATTGAAGAAAGCTCGGGAGCAGAGGCCTCAGGAAGAGATTCAAACACAAAATGCCTAGCCGCAACGGAGACCGTTGAGGTAACCAAAGAAGAACTTGAATCTCTTATAAAATTGCAAGATGAGTTAACTTCCTTAAGTTCGTCTAGAAAAGTAGACAAAAGAAGGATTAAAGATCTAGAGGACAGGTTAACAAATAATCAACGAGTCCTAGAACAAACCTTAATAGAAAAAGGAAATGAGATGACTCGTGTAGTAATCGCGAATGAGAAGATCACTGGTCTGGAAAAAACAAATTGTACAATTTGAATCCAAGATCAGCACTCTGACTCATGAGATCAAGTCCTCAGAAAACAATGTCAAGGACAGCATAGGGAGATATGAAATGATTCATAAGGAAAGGTTACGATTATACTCCAAAATTAAGAAATTAGAGGATATTATAACCAAGTGGGGACATACGGATCAAAATATCTTCTTAAATTAACCCGCCGATACTGAATTCTACCATCCTCTTTCTGGCATCGGGTTCAACAATCCCCAAAACCTAAAATAATGTAATGTGCTACAATTTTATGACATTAGGTATATGGAATTAAGCATAACTCATCTAATGCCCTTCATAAATCACTCTGAAATCTTAAGATTAGAAGAGAAAAAACGGAAAAATGCACGTGCTGAAATCGAGTATGACTATACGGACTTGAACAACAGTTATAAAACTAGATTTTGTCCAGCAATAACTGAGTTCGAGTTCGACATCCCTCGAACCCCCAAAGGTGAAACCTTACGGCAATCCTCGAGTGAATCTACTACATCAGAGCAACCAGACTCAACCTGGTACATGCCCGAATGTATAAAGAAAATAGCAAAACTTCACTCTGCTTTAGATAGCGAAAGAAAAACTTTTGAGAGTGAAAACCAAACGCTCTTGAAAGAAATCGTTCATTTAAAGGACACTCCTGCCTCTATTGAAAGCAAAGCACCTAAATTTCCTAAGCTTCCTCTTAAATCTTCCCTTACTAACCCAATGTCTTTCAATTCCACAGGCTCTCTAAAGAAAACGTGGATTAAGAAAGGAGACAAAAAGAAGGAAAAACAAGATTTTAATGATGTTTTGTATTTAAAAGCTTTTCCTTCTAGAAACAAGTCGTTTTATTTTGATCAGTCTGTACTTAACTCTCTAGACTATGTTCATCTTTGCAATTCCAAACTCGATCGTCCTTTACAATACTCCTCTAAAATGTTTTCTAAGTCTACTCTATCTAAGAAAAGGAAACGATCAACCATTAAAAATAACAAAAAACCTGCAAAAACTAAGAAAACCCAAGGTAGAACCTAAGGGAACCATGAGCCAAAACACGACAAGAAAATGGGTACCCAAGCCTAAACAAAATCCTTCCGCTGTAGCTCAAATGAAAACTAGGCTAGGAAAAGCGTCTTTTAAAACTAACAATGATAGAGGAGGCGGACCCATTTTCAAATGGGTACCTAAAACCCTCTAGTTCCTGTTTTGCAGGTCTCTCATGTGTGGTATTTAGATTTCGGTTGCTCTACACACATGACGGGAAACAAAGAGCTGTTGAGCAACTACACCGAAAAATACGGAGGAATAGTCCGTTTCGGGAACAGTGATGGTGCCACGATCCGAGGTTATGGAGATCTAATTTGCAACCGGCTAACCATCAAAGGAGTCTCCTACGTAGAAGGATTAAGGCACAACCTCTTTTCGATCGGGCAATTCTGCGATCGAGATCTACAAGTACTGTTTCGTCAAAAGAGGTGCACAATCGTGAATGAGATGGGTGAAGAACTCCTGGTGGGCACTCGAAGGACAAATCTCTATACAATTGATGTGCGATCAATCAAGCCGTCTACAACGATATGCCTCATTAGCAAAGCGTCATCCTCACAAAATGAGCTCTGGCATCATCGACTGTCTCATCTAAACCTCAAAACCATCAACAAGCTGGCAACCAACAAGCTGGTTCTCGGACTTCCAGCACTAAAATATCAAAAAGAACACTTATGCTCAGCCTGTGAAAGAGGAAAAATGAAGAAAGCGTCTCACTCCACCAAACCAATACCTTCGTCATCACGACCACTGGAGCTGCTCCACATTGACTTATGCGGCCCCATGAGGACAGAAAGCCTTAGCGGACGGAAGTACATGATGGTCATCGTAGACGACTTTTCAAGATTCACATGGGTCCACTTCCTAAAATCAAAGGATGAGACGTCAATTCAAATTCCGATCTTTGTAAAAGCAACGCAGAACCTACTCGAATGCACAGTCCAAGTGATCCGATCAGATAATGGCACTGAGTTCAAGAATCAGACTCTCAGTAAATTCTATGAGACTCTTGGCATCACTCAACAATTTGCTGATGTCCGAACTCCTCAACAAAATGGAGTGGTCGAACGACGAAACCGAACCCTAGTTGAAGCTGCAAGAACCATGCTGTTGCAGTCATCGTTACCCCACTTCCTTTGGGCAGAAGCAATGAACACTACTTGCTACACTCAGAACCGGACAACCATTCATCAAAGATTCGAAAAAACACCATATGACCTTCTCTACAAAAGAATACCAAGCATCGCCCACTTCAAGATATTTGGTTGCAAATGCTTCATAGCCAATGACCGCGAAGAAAGATCAAAACTGGACCCCAAGGCTATTGAATGAATATTTGTGGGATACTCCACCCAATCAAAGGCGTACCGAGTCTACCTGAAGGAAAGGAGAACGGTCATAGAAAGCATCAATGTTACTTTCGATGAAAGAATCGAAACAGCTTCCCCACATCACAGTGGAGGACCTGAACAGTCAACCACAGTAGCGTCTGAGCACAACAGTTCAAAACCCGTTATGGTAGTTGGAGTATTGGCTCACAACCAGCCAGAAGCAGCTACTCATACTGATCATGCACAGATGCCTAGAACAAATCAAGAAACTCAAGAGGAGCTGGAACTGGACATGTTGTTCGAAAATCTGTACTTTCATCCTCCTTCAACCCAACAGCCATACGACCCAATCCCAAACGATACAGAACCAGCAACTGACCTGGAACCAGACATCGAAACAACTGACCTTGGTCCGAGTAATCAACCCACTGAGTCCGAGCCCATTCCACAAGAATTCGTCGAGCCATCCGATGCAGACGATTCAATTCTCCCTCACGAAAGAAAATGGACTCGAAGTCACCCATCATCCCAAATAATTGGTGATCCCTCAGCAGGTGTTCGAACCAGGGGCTCTACATCAAATGAGTGTCAATATGCATGTTTCTTAAGTCAAACCGAACCCACAAAGATCTCAGAGGCACTTAACGACCCGGATTGGATAATTGCCATGCAAGAAGAGATCAATCAGTTCGAGCGTCTCAAAGTTTGGAATCTAGTTCCTCGACCATTGGGAAAGACTGTCATTGGAACCAAGTGGATCTTTAAGAACAAAAAGGATGAGGATGGTATCGTAATACGAAATAAGGCAAGACTCGTAGCTAAGGGGTATAACCAACAAGAAGGGATTGATTATGACGAGACATTTGCTCCTGTAGCAAGGATCGAGGCAATTCGCCTATTCCTGGCTTATGCAGCACACAAAGACTTCATTGTCTATCAAATGGACGTCAAGACAGCCTTCTTAAATGGTATTCTCAAGGAGGAGGTCTACGTCTTTCAGCCAGATGGATTCACCAGTGAAGAACACCCAGACTTTGTGTACCGACTAGACAAAGCACTGTATGGACTCAAACAAGCCCCTAGAGCGTGGTACGAAGTCTTGTCGGATTTTCTCACGAATGCTGACTTCACAAAGGGAAAGATCGATACCACACTGTTCATCAAACACCATGGATCTGATATAATGCTCATACAAATATACGTGGACGACATCATCTTCGGATCATCTAACTCAGATCTTTGCATGGAGTTTAGTAAACTCATGAAGACCAAATTCGAAATGAGTATGATGGGAGAGATGCCTTCTTCTTAGGACTGCAAATCAGACAACTCCAAGATGGAATATTCATAAATCAGTCCAAATACATCCACGACATTCTCAAGAAATACGGCATGGAGTCGAGCACACCGATAAGTACTCCGATGTCAACCACATGCAAGTTGGACTCTGATCCGTCTGGCAAACCAATTGACGTTACCTACTATCGTGGAATCATCGGGTCTCTTCTCTACCTTACTGCTAGTCGCCCGGATATTGTCTTCTCAACATGTCTCTGCGCAAGGTTCCAAGCAAATCCAAAGGAGTCGCATCTACATGCAGTAAAACGTATCCTTAAATATTTAAAAGGAACTCCAAATCTCGGCCTCTGGTATCCTAAGGGCTCGGGTATGAAATTAATAGGGTACTCTGATGCTGACTTCGCTGGCTGTAGAATGGACAGAAAAAGCACTTCGGGAAGCGCTCAGTTCTTGGGAGATAAGCTCGTGTGCTGGTCTTCCAAGAAGCAGAACTGCGTTTCAACATCGACGGCAGAGGCAGAATATGTCGCTGCTGCCAGTTGTTGTTCGCAAATTCTGTGGATGCGGACCCAACTAAGGGACTATGGATTCGATCTAAATCGAATACCTATTTATAGTGACTCCAAAAGTGCCATTGCAATTACATGCAACCCTGTTCATCACTCGCGCACAAAACACATAGATTTAAGATATCACTTCATAAAAGATCACGTGGAAAAAGGTACAATTGAACTATACTTCATAAGCACAGAGCTACAACTTGCTGATTTATTTACAAAAGCTTTGGATGAAAAACGATTCAAATTCTTAGTCTCTAAATTGGGCATGTTGAATCTCAATTATTAAGTCAATTTACCCTTAGAAAATTAATTCTTGTCTATGTGGCATAACTATTTCCTATAAAAGCTCAAAAATAATAACGCTTGAAAATTGGTATGATTATCTTAACAAGATATGCTCAAATTTAGGGGGAGAAACCTTGATTATGCTTCGCGACATTTCAAAAGAAGGGGGGAGGAAAAGTACTAATTCTTTTCAAAACTTGCGAACGCATCGGTCAAGGGGGAGTATTTCAGAGTATCTATAAATATTAAATGTACATCATTGAGGGGGAGTAAGAATTTGATAAATTCTATGCTATGGTGTTAAGGGGGAGAATTAGCATTGTCAAAACTTGCGAACGCATCGGTCAAGGGGGAATATTTCAGAGTATCTATAAATATTAAATGTACATCATTGAGGGGGAGTAAGAATTTGATAAATTCTATGCTATGGTGTTAAGGGGGAGAATTAGCATTGTTGAAATTTATTAAGTCAAAAAGGTTTTCGCAAGAAAAGGTTTTCGCAATGTCTTAAGTCAGAAAAGTTTTCGCAAGTCATCTCTATTGGGCCCTTTCGCTAACCTTTCTCAAAATATTTCCGGCCCAAGCCCAAAGGTTGCCGAAAACTTTTTAAGCTTCCACGAGAAGTTTTCGCACCGTCAAAACCTTTTCGCTCCCTATCAAAGCTTTTCGCAACCTTTTTTTTTTACTCTCCAACTTTAATCTCTATTTTTTTACTTTGCGCTGATTTCGTGTTCTTCTGCCTTCTTCGAACTCTCTTAAAACATCACAAACTGGTAAGGAACCTCATGAACTAACAGTTTTCTCCCAGTTTTTTGATCTAATCGCAGGTTTTCGGTAGAAGAACTGAGGATTCGATGTGCTTAACGACACGATTGATGCCGTTTAGGAATGGGTTTATCAAGTTTAAACCCAAAAAATCTCGATTACATGTAAATGAATCGAGATTTAGGGTTGAAATCGACAAAATCGCAGCTCATAGAAAGTTTTCGGGGCTTGAACCTGCGTTAAAACTCTAAAACTTAAGTTTTCGGCAAAAACAAACTTTTCGGAGATTCTACTGTTTTCGGCTTTCAAAAGTTTTCGGCACATTTCGAAAACTATACTTAAGAAAATTTTTGACAAAAATTAGCTTTTCGCAAAAGAAAGTTTTCGGACTGAAAAGTTTTCGGGGATCACTGTTTTCGGCTTTCAAAACTTTTCGACACATATCGAAAACTATACTTAAGAAATTTTGACATAAATTAGGTTTTCGCAGGAGAAAGTTTTCGCGAAAATACACTGTTTTCGGCTCTCAAAACTCCTTAACATTATACCGAAAACTATACTTAAGCAATTCTTTGAAAGCTTTTGATATGCCTCAACTTCTCGCAAGAAACTTAGAACCTTTTCCTAAGACAAAACATTAGCCTCATATCTTGTCTCTAAGTTTATTTTAAAATACAATCTATTATCCGTTCGGTCATTCTAACGAACAATTTTTTTCAGATCATTAAAGAATGGCGAACTTGACCATTGACGAGGTGTATCCCACAACCAAATGGATCGGGACGACAGAAAATAACTTCCAACTTGATCCCTATAAATTCAAATGTCCCGACCCAATCATAGTGACTGTGCTTCAAACACATCCTTTATGGAACGCCATCACAGCCACTACCAAAGTGCCCGAAGTCTACCTTCAACAACTCTGGGGCACGATGACGAGGAAGATAGCCGATGATGAATCCGTCTTCTATGAAGCTCAAGTACAAAACACAACAATAACAATAACAAAGGAGCTTCTACAACAAGTGTTAAATCTTCCCATCCTTCCAGTCTACGAGGATCTCGCCGACGACGACGAAATTAAGAAAGGACTTCTGAAGCTGGGATACCGTCCACCACTGAACCTTCTATCTGGATTCGTTCAAGGGATGCTGCCCTATCCATGGAGAACAATGTTCAGCATCATCAACAAGTGTCTCTCCTCAAAGCATGCAGGATTTGACAGAGGAAACATCAACATCCTCCGCTTGCAACACAGCTTCATTTACAACAAACCCTACGACTATGCAGCTATAATCATGGCGGACTTGGATGACCAACTACGTCACCGAGACAGCCGCACCATCAAGAATCGAGTCGTTCCCTACTTACGGTTGTTCTCTCTCTTTATTCAAAGATCAATGACAACTAATCCAGAGATCCCACCTCGAGACAAAGTTGAGAACTCTACGCCGCCAAAATTAAAGTATCTCGTGAAAAAGAAGACGGAGCCAAAATGGGGGAAACGCCCTATGATGAGCCCACTCCATCTTCTACAAAACGCCAATCCCGATGTTGTTCAAGAATACTGCGACCAGTATCGCCACACCAACCCCATGGTTCGGGAAGACCCCTTCGAACCTAGCCAAGGGGCTCAGCCGAGTGGAAGTGAGGGTCCTGAGAGTGAGCCGGCCGCACCCCGTCAACTCACCCACAAGACAGTGATGACGGGGACTCGGACAACGACACCACACTGGACAGATTTGGGCACCGCCGAGAAATACGCGCAAAAAGCCAACACGATTCTCAAATCTCGGCTCCCACGTCTGCAGCAGCCGTCTCCCAACAACCAGAACAAGACCGGACCATCGCCACTATAGGAACAGGGACTGATACGCTCAGTCCCCGAGTAGAAACCGCCGCATCAGGTCCAACGGCGCATGCACCTACCCCACCCAGCCACTCATCTGTCTCTCAACAGACAGATGTTTCACACACTCACGGGGATCCTCGTCCACCATCCCCCCCTCGCTCGGAGGCTGGGGATGTTGAAATTAGTGGTCCACCGCCCCAGACCATGACCTTCATTCAAAGCACATCGAGTCTAGGTCCTCGAATGCCTATATTTTTTCCACCATTTACTAGGACACATACACATCTTTCTGCCAGCTCTCTGAAGCGGTCCACAACGGCTGTCGATGCCTCAATTATTGAGGTTCTTCGAACACTGGCCGGAAGACCCGATGAAGGAACCTCTTCCCCTCCTTCCTCGTCGGGCCATCAGGCCATTTCCACCTCAGGCCTGATGACAACAGGAAGCCTCAGTGGCCCTGATCCTTCGGTACGTCTAAGTGATGTACCCTTAACGACCGCAACTTCATCGTTTCTCGACGAGTTGCTTGCAACGGTCGGAAGTCCCAAACGCGTCGAAGTACCCCCTACTTCGGCAAGTGCGGGCCACAGTGACTCAGTCATTGTGTCAACGGAGCGCCTTAGTGGCCCCGGTGGTGATTTCCCCTTCGTAACCAAGGCCAAGCTGAACTCACTCCTGGAGTCGTTCGCAAAAGCACTCAAAGAAGACATCTTGGCGACCGTTCGTGACACCTACGGGCTCAACGAACGTGACAAAGGGAAGGCCCCCGCCACAGCTGGCCCGTCCTCATCTCAACCCACACCTCCACCATTCTCACCACCCCCACAAGGCCCCTCCTATAACATCCCTCTCCCCTCTCCCAAAACTCTAGTTCGTATGATCGACCCCGACACCATACCCATTGACGAGCTACAAACCCACTACCTCAAGCGGCTCATGACGGCAGATCACCTCACGCCCGATCAACAGTCTATCCTATACTTTCTCTCCCGTCTGTCTGCTCCACAAGGACCCCCACCGACCGAAACATGCCGAGACGTTGAACCCTCTTCAAAGAGGCGTCATGACGATCATGACGGAGATCGTCATGAGGGGGAGAAACGACAGCGAACCTCAATAACAACAACAAGGGGAAGAGGTAGAGGAAGCCAAGCCCACACAACCCGAACCCCAACCAGCAAACAATACCATTCCAAAACCCAAAAGAAAAAACAAGCCTCAGATGACAAAATCCCCAGCTTCGAAGATGCGCACAAGGATGATCCAACGACAGATCCCCATCAAGTGCTCGACGAATACGTCATGACAGAACCGTGGTCAAAGAAGGACGAGTTTGAAGCAGAAGCCGTGTCAAGAATTACAAAATACAGAGAAGTGTTTAAGAGAGCCATGGCCAACATCTACTCCTTCGACCCGATCGAGCTTGAAGAGGGCGAACATCTCGAGAAGCTGTTAGACAACAACATGGACTACTGGATCTACAGAGCACCCGAAGTCTAAGTCCCAAGAAGCATATCAAGAATGGAGACTGAATGGGACAATGTGAGATTAACAGCACCATTTCTCGAAGAATCATCCAAGTGCATCTGGAGGATATCAGACAAAATCAAGAAGCTGGATGAACTCAACCTGAGGGGTTTATCATATCTCAAAGGCAGGGACGCTACGGACTATCTATGGATCCTCGGTGATCGAGGAAGCATGCCGACAAGGACGGCCAAAGAACAGCGTGCCCACTTCCAGTCAAAGTCGCCTTTGATCAACATCATACAGATGAACGACAAGAACGTGGGAAGAACGCACTACCCAGAGTTCAAGGTGATGTGGAATGATGGCTCTATCTCAACCATCACCGAGGCCGATCTACAATTCCTGAAAAGATCCGACGTCAACCAAATGTACTACCTCTGCCGGAATTTGGAGCTACAAAGCACGAATATAGGCAAGGGTACTACGCGATCAAAGGGTTCATGCTCAGAGATGTCAAATTCCATGTTGCCCAAGATCTCCAGATGGCGTTGGAAAACGGAATGAAGAAGGTCAACCTCACACGACCAACGAGCGGTGACTACAATCTGGATAAATGCATTGAAGCTGAAGTATTTCAGAATCCAGAATTAGCCATCGTCTATCTAAACCCCAAGGAAGTAAAAAAGGTCATGTTGGTGTCAGAAATTCCAAAGTTCAGTGATGGTACGTTGAAGCTGATCAGAGAAAGAGTAGATTTCTGGATCAACGAATACCACAAACCAAGATCACCAACAGAGAAAGAGATCGAGTATAGGAACCTCCTAGACAACATCAGAGAAGCCATTGATGAGAGGATCCAGCTCCGCAACGATCTCAGACACTTTGAAGTCAACTTGGGGTTGAGGAAGTCCTTCTTCAGACGAAAAAGATGATCGTGCCGTGTCGAAGACGATGAACACTAAGGGGGAGAATGTTAGGATCATTTTCTAGTGTTCATCATATAACTTGTATTGATGTATTTCTTATTGGATTAGTATATCAATGAGTTTGCTAGTTGGGGGCACTCTTGTAATTATACCAAAGTATGTTTGGTATAAATAGTGGGCTATGGCTTATTTTAAAGTAACACTTCCCATTTTAATACAAGAGGTCTATTTTGAGCTAAACCTAGAAAAGTGTGAACTATCTCTCTCTACACTCAACAGCCGCCACCTTCACATAAAACACGCACAAACACACACTCGAAGGTGTGCACTATTCCATTGAGTTTGAGAGCTCTTGCTTGGATTAGGGATCAACAAGTAAGTACAATGTCCCCCCTTTTTCACGTCCTGGTTCCGACGGTCCCGCACACCACCCGAACCTGTAACACCGGACGCACCACCATCGGATTTGGAAGTCACGTTCACAGCGAAACTCATGACATCAGTCACTGCTTCCTTTCCACGAGCGACCGACTGCATACGTTCTTCCTGAAGCATGATAGAAAAGATTTTGTGCAAAGACGGGAGCGGGTCTTGCGCCAACACATTAGAGCGAACAGTAGCATACAGATTATCATCCAGTCCAAGAAGAAATTGGTGAATTTTCTCCTCCTCCTTTTTCTTTTCTATAGCCACACCAAGATTACAAGCACACAGTGCACACGAGCACATCGGGAAGTGATCAAAATTAGCCAAGTCTTCCCACAATTTTTTCAGCTTACCAAAATATGCAGTCACACTCAACCCTTTCTGCGTACAACGAATTAATTCTCCCTTCAACTGCTGGATGCGAGGCCCGTTCTCCACAGAATATTGATCTTTGATGTCTCTCCAAAGATCAGCAGCTACTTCCATGTGCGCGATCGTCGAACGAAGGGACGGCTCGATGGTGTTCATGATCCACGCCACAAGAAGAGAGTTGTTCGTCCACCAGTCTTCGAGATCCGGTGAATCATCACTAGGACGGAGAATTGTCCCATCTACAAATCCATATTTTTTCCTGGCACGTAGAGCAGTTCGTAACGAACGAGACCACTCGTCATAGTTTTCACCCCTGAATTGAACTTGGGTGATCACAATTCCGGGATTGTCGTTTGCAGTGATGTCGTACGGCGAGATGGTTTTGCGCCGCACGAGATTATCACCATCGACTCCTCTGTTATTTTCATCCGCCATGGCTCTGATACCATGTAAAAAGGAACGGAACAGACAATATCTTTGAACGAAAGTTGTCCTCTGTATTGATGAGTTGCTATCGTTATATACAACATAAACCCATAAATCAATTCCCTAATTATAGCTTACTATAACTCAAAGAATATTTACCATATTTACTATACAATAAATCACTAATTGATATACCATATATAGCATACCACTAATTATGCCAATAATAAAAGACCACAATATGGTTGGTAAAATTTGAATAGCAGTTTATATTCTAGTATTATTTGGAATGTATTTTAGTATTTCGTCACATTTCAGTAACTTTTAATCAAAAAACGTAGTAAGATGGTGATCATAGCATACTAATACATGCGATGAAAGAAAATTAAAAATACAAGTGAACCAAATATTTTATTAGTCCTGAAATTAATATAGTCATTCGTATCCGTACGTTAGATGAATACGAGATTCGAATTAATAAAGAATATATATGTATATATATATATAATATATATATATATAATACGCGGAGTTCATTCTTTGTGCTCGTGATAGGGTTCTTAGAGATGCTTTCCCCTCTCACACAAGACAAGATAGGTTTGTTGCTGGACTGACTTGTTCATTACACTTTTTGAACCAACTTTGTTTAAGATTAGTGATTAAGTTCTAAGGGACATGTCAAAATAGTCATGATCATGATCTCTTAGGTTAAGAGTTCGATCCCACCAGAACTTATTGATTATCATTGTGTACATTGACTTGAAAGGTCAAGATAATTAGTTCTGTTGGATAGGGATGGATCTACATTATAATTTGGACAGTCCATTGACCCTTCGACCGGCTGAATTACCCCGTAGGGTATACTAGCAACAACTGAGGCAAATGTCAGGGCTGGTTTGGGGTTGGGCTAGAGCTAGAGCCGTCAAACGGGTCAGCCCGCCCCGCCCCGCCCCACCATGACCCGCCATTAAATGGGGCCCGCCCTGCCTCACAGCAGGGTGGCGGGCTAGCGGGCCAACCCGCGAAACTTGAAAATTTAAAAAAAATACCAATATTTTATTAAATATATTACACATTCAAAATAATTCATATAAAAATATATTTTATGTAATATATTAATTACTATTAAATATTATTTATTCATATTTTTTAATAGCGGCCCAACCCGCCCCGCTACGCTTCAACACGCGGTCCAAACGGGTTGACCCATGTAGGCCCACTTTTAAACGGGCATTTAATATATCAACCCACCCCGTCTATTTTTCATGGTGGGGCGCGCTAACCCGATGGGTTCGACCCATTTTGACAGCTCTAGCTAGAGCCCACACAGTCTTGGGGGTGGTCCATGCTTGTCACTGGAAGTTGAATCGTTCCATAACCGACAATGAGGTTCAGATTCTGACTAACTTAATTATTTGTATTCACTAACTTTGATCTATACATTAATTGTATTTTTTGTTAATTGAAATATAATTTGGTCGACAAGCCCATGTGCGTGGGCCGACAAGTTGGGCCTATTGGGTTAAACATGAAGAGGGGCCCTTCTAAAGACAAAGCACCTCATGTTATTTCGTGCGGTTCGTAAAATCCAATTTGAGATAAAATTCAAAATAGTTTCAATGTTCATCCCGTGGATCAATTTAGTCCCCGAAGTTGTTGATTTTGGACAAATTTGATCATTTTATCGCGATAAACGTCAATTTTAACGGAAATCTCACACGTGTCTCACAATAAATCATGTTTGGATCGATAAAATTGAAATAGTTACTTAAATTAGGGCACGGAACTAAAAAAATTTTCTCCAAATTTCGAACATGAGCTCTATATCGTCTGCTTCGTGGAGTTTCATCGACAGTGGAAGAAAACAGTACGAACCCCCAAATTCTGCAAATATTCCAAAATTCGATCCAGACATGATATAGTGTGAGGAACGTACGTGCAAGATTACCGCTAAAATTGACGTTAAGCATGATGGAAGGACCAAATTGCTCCAAAATCAACTGCATCGATGACTAAATTAGTCCACGCGAAACATCAGGAACTAAATTGACCCACAATGTAAAACACTAGAGATCATTTTAGGTTTTCTCTCAATCAAATTCCCAATCTTGTCTTTATATAACACACATATAACAACTATAAATAAATATATATATATATATATATATAATTGAGTAATACATAGAGTTATATGATATAACATGATATATATATATATATATATATATATATATTATGTGATTTTGAGGTCATTTCATTTGAAGAAACCGTTTGCACAATGGCTGACATCGGTCAATTTTGTATGACTTATTCCCAAACATTGGCATGAGAAATAATTTTGTTTCACATCGATTTTATCGTAAAAGGAATATATAAATCAAATATAAGAGATTGACTCGATAATTAATAATAAGAAATGGCATAATACAAACACAGACACATACATCTCAGCTAGAAAACAAACATGTTAAAATAAAGTATCTAATCTAAAATATGTATTAATAATTATTAGAAAGTATAAATGGGACCAAAGCCCACATTGAAAGTGAAGCAGATTATCGGCCCACAGGATATTGTGCTGATCTTATGATATGTTGTCGTTTATATTATTATTAACAAACAAAATAAATTTAGCATGTGTGCAATAATAGCAACATCGACAAAAGAAAAAAAAAATCTTGTGCTTTTTTTTCTTGTTGTTTATTATTTCTTATTAAGTGGAACCAGTTTGATCTATTAGATATGATTTTATAACTGCGTTAACTTCAATTTTTTTTTTTAGTATTATTATTCAATGAAAGATTATAGAAAATGGCAATGCAGTGGCAAGGTTTATTTTTTTGGTATGTAGGATAATATGTTTGCATTTCAATGTTTTGAAATCGGATTTTCAAATCTGAGCGAAAATTTTTTAATTTAAGGTTTAGTGGTTTAATCTGAGTAAATCGGTACCTATAGATATAATAAAATTATATTTTATGGATAAATCAATTAATTAAAATGTGTTGGGGAAATAATTAATTGTAAAATAGCGTAACAAAAATTAAAAAAAAAAAAAGGTAATGCTTGGAGATCAAAAATTAACTGTAAAATAAGGTGTTAAAAATTAATTTAAAACAAATTTTAATATGTAATAGAAATGAATTGAACTCACAACCCAATTTAAAAAACCAACTTTAAAGGCATTACCACTAACCTATTAGAATATTTTTAAAAACTTATATATTTATTATTTTATTATATTTTTGAATTTTTTCTGTTTTTTAATTAAAATGATACAGGACCAGCACCAAACCGGAATTCCGACTGGTTCGAGGTTTGCCATTCTGAACTGGACGATCCGATCCGATTTTAAAAAACATGTTGCATATTGAATAATCTCTCCTATTTTATTTTTTTTCATGTAATAACAATCTTTTTTTTTATCCCGAGGTATCCACATTGAATCGGCTATGAACTAGCGTAACACACTCCGAAGATGGAATTAACCCCCAGAGCCGTATGAAAATATCTCAGTTCTACCCAACAACGTAAGTCATGGAATTTAAATCTGTGACTAAGGGGGTAACAATACACCCCTCAATCACTTAAGTCATCCCTAACGGAACATGTAAAAACAATAATTGAAAATAAATTTTTAGTATCCCATGGGATTTGCTGGCTTAGAAAGTGGTATTTGACTAGTTAGGTCTTCGGCGCGATTTTCATGTCATCTTTGTTGGGTGAATTTGGGATATGTTCATCCAGCCCAGAGAATAGTCTCAGACCATAGTCGGTTGTTGAGTGGGGATACACTGGGTCGTAAAAAAATGGATTTTTAATATAGTTCTTTTTTTTTTAATTTATCAATTTAGTTTATTTATTTTCCTTTTATGTGTAGAACATGGGCCTTATTATGCATGTTGTACGAGTAATTGCAAGAAACGTAGTTTTGTAAGAAAATGGACTGTGTTTGTTCAAAGTCACACGTTGCATGGTCTATACATTAGTTAATGACAACATTAGAGTATTGATAGATAAATATGGCAAAATATAAATTTGAATCAAGTATACATTTTTTATGTTTTAGATTATCATATTTTATAATTACAAAAATAAATTACTAACTACATGTATCAAAATAAATTTTGGTCTCCGATTCTTTTTCATCAAAATATTTCTGAAATCCTAGTAGTTGATATGAATCATTATTGACTCACGTAGTAAATACGATGGTATAAGATTTTTGATTTATTTGTTGGAATCTAAATCAATTATGATATATGAAGTTAATGATAGGAATAGTGTCTGAAATAGGGGTAGCAGCTCGGTCAAAGCTTGATTCAAACTCGGTCAAAATCGAGCTCAAATCGAGCTCGAGTTGGCTCTTTAACAATCGAGTCGAGCTTCGAGCCTATCATATCTGGACTAGGGGTATAAATGAGCCAAGCCGAGCCCAAACATGGCCCAGCTCGAGTTCGACTCGATTAAGTATTATTGGGCTCGAGCTCGATCGAGCTTGATAAATTTCAGCTCGAGCTCGGCTCGAATAAAAACAATAAAGATCGACTTGGCTTGATAAACTCGATGAGATTAGTTTAATTAGAGGTATTTGAGCTCGAATTCGATATATACTAGTAAATAAAAATACGTACTTTAATATATATTATAAAATATTTAATATATTAAAAAATAAAAGTGTAGGCTCAATAAGGGCTCGACGAGCCACGAGCCAAGATATGATAGGCTCGAAGCTCAAATCGATTGTTAAAGAGTCAGATCAAGCTCGGCTCGAGCTCGATTTTGACCGAGTTCGAATCAAACTTTGATTGAGCTGCTCGTGATCAGCTCGGCTCGTTTACACCCCTAATCTGGACTCGTCGAGCCCTTATCGAGCCTATACGTTTATTTCAAAAATATTAAATATTTTATAATATATAAAGTATTTTTATTTACTAATATATATCGAACTCGAGCACGAGCTCGAATTCGAGTTCAAATATCTCAAATTATACTAACCTTATCGAGCTTATCGAGTCGAGCCGAGCTTTTTTTGTTTTTAATCGAGCCGAGCTGAAATTTATCAAGTTCGATCGAACTCGAGCCCAATAATACTTACTCGAGCCAAACTCGAGCTGGGCCATATTCGGACTCGGCTCGGCTCGGCTCGGCTCGTGTACACCCCTAGTCCGAAAGTCAATAAATATGTCACTAGTAATAGTTAAAATTAATTAGTTTTATAAACGCACTCGATGTTTGTGCACTAATATTTAAATATATATTATTTAATTGTGTAAGATTTATTTTAAATTTAATTTAATATATATGAAATTACAATTTATTTTTAATGGTGTATTATTTGAAACAAAATATAATTTATAAAGATGTAATTGGAATAAACAATAAAATGAAATGTTAAATTATAAATTCACATCAAAATTGACAATTTTTAAGTGTTACTTTCCCTTAATACAATAGAAAGATGTTCAATGCTATCACACATTAAATATATCTTTCTATTTTATTATTGGTGATGACCACCTTATAGTAACTCCTTTGGTGTGTCAATTTAATTTGAATAATTACTATACTACTCTTATTTTAATTATTTATTTTAATTCAAAAAATTATCCCTTCAAATTTATAATTTACTATAATTATATCCTTACAAATCAATTTAATCTTTTTACATGTAAAAAATAATATATAATTATATTTTAAATTATAATTTTATCTATTAAATTATATATATTACAATTATACTATATATAGTTATATATTATAGCACACGCATCGAGTGTGCGTAAAATACTAGTATTTATAATTAGCTCAGGTTCAATATCGCATCGCATCGAACTATTGGACATTCAATGAATCGAAACAACAAATCTTCAGATTTAACATCATATCTAATGCCAAAGCAAAACATTAACAAAAAAAAATTTCCAAGAAATGAAGTTACACTACTTACAAATTACAAAGAGGTCATTCTTTATCACAGTCACAAAACATTCCTAATGCAACACAACTATGGAGAACATTATAACATCACTCATCATCCACTGCTTCATCTGCGGAAAAAAATGTCAAGAAAACAGAACAGAAGAAACATTCAGACATCCATCCCATTATCCCCATTATCTCATTCAAAAACTGTTTGAAGGTCAGGATAAATTCAAGAAACCATAAAATTTTTAGCCTTTTTTTCTGAAAAAAGTGAAGGGAAAAAATTTGATTTCTAACCTGCATTGGCCAGATGATCAGCTTGTTGATCTCTCTGATGATTCTCCATGCAATGCAACAAGTACTTGAAGGTCTCAACCTCACATGGGATTGTTAAAGCTCCGCTGTGATCGAATCCAAACTCCTCCTCCACTTTCTCCAGCAGAACCTTAAACAGTGGATCACTCAGATAGCTAGTCGGTATAATGAACCTCCGAAGCTCCGGGCCCACGTACACCGCCAAGTACCCTTTTGGCACGCCATGCGACGGCTCGGGGCTGTGACAGCTTTCGTCATCCGATTCGTGCGTGCTGCTAGTCCTAAGCCTACGGTTGATCTCAGGGGATATTCCATTACAAGCTTTCTGGTTATTGTTCAAACTTTCGTCTTTCGGACTGAGTGTTGCAATTTGCCATTTCTGCAAGTACTCTTTCAGACGAACGATCTGCCTTATTCCCGTGACCTTAGCTCCTCCTTCGTTGATGCTGCTGTCATCCATGATTTGCTTTCCTTTTTCTCTTTCTTCCCTTGATTTCTTAGCTCTGATTATTACAACAAAGATCAGTCACCAGATCATAAATGATAATACACTGTGTGAGTTTATATAGGTTGAGCAGAAGAAGACGTTAAAGGGGGATGAGCGATTTAACAGAGACACAATAATCAAGTTTAGGCAAAGAAATGATTAAACATAACCATAGGCATGCAAGCAATGTCATCGAAAAAGCGTTCTTCGTTATAAAGCTACCCAATTCCGTAATAAAATACTAGAAGACCAAAGGGGGCATAACCATGATAACTTTCGTTGGCATTTCATCATACACCTTCCTTCCATGTGATTGGTAACTTTCTTGAATGGTACGGTAAAGAAACCTTCACATGGAGATTGTCGTGATACCTTTCCTATAAATCTCTTTCGGTGATAAATTAATGATTCATATGCCAATAAGTCAGAATATTAGACGTTAACCTATCACCGCCTTACCCATCATCGTCAAATGCATTAAACAAAGAAATAAAATATATATGCATGTCAGGCTCGAGTATCCGACAAGATCAAAAGTGGAGAATTAATTAACATCGATGCACATGAATGAAAATACAACTCATACGTACGGCTTGCATACATAGTTTATAACACCACACGTCAATTGTGAATCTATACTAATCATATGATTCTAATATCATGACGATTATCAGATCCTATGTTTTGTAAGAATCTTCCATTAATGCTGATTTAGTAGATCGATCTACACAGCAAGGATTTACGTCGAAGCAGAAATCAATCGACTTACGTGCAACAAAAACGAGAGGATGATGAGCAAGCAGCGACGGTCTTGAGAGACGATTCAACGCATGCATACGCGAAATGTGATTGCGAAGAGGACCATTGGCATCACTGAAATTTGGGGAGGATTTGACCTAAATCAAATTTGAAGGAAGTGCTTCTTCTATCGTTGAATTCCCTTTAGAACTAAAACGAAAAAAAGAGAATCCAACGATAGCATTTTCTTTTTCAGAATTCCGATCATAAGAATGGTTTCTGGTTATTATTATTATTTTTTTTTCCTTGATATTATTTTTCCACGTGGAGTTAAAATGAAATAAAACTCAAAATGGTCCCCGATATTTATCTAATGGACCAATTTAGTTTCCAATAGTTTGCTTTAATCAATTAGTCCCTCATTTTGTCGATTTTGTATCAATTTGTTCCTTCCATCACGATAAACGTCAATTTTAGCGGGAATTTCGCACGCGTCCCACACTAAATTATGTCTAGATCGATAAAATTGAAATGATTACTGAAATTAGAGAACAAAACTAAAAATTTCTCCTCCAAAATTCGAACATTAAGCTCTAGATCGTTTGTTTCGCCGAGCTTTATTGACAGTAGAAGAAAACAGTACAAACCTCCAAATCATGCAAATATTAAAAAATTCGATACAATACATGATTTAGTAGAGTGCACGTGCAAAATTCTCGCTAAAATTGACGTTAATGATGACAAAATGACCAAATTGGTTCAATATTGACAACAACGGGGACTAAATTGATTCAGACGAAATATCGGGGACTAAATCGGTCCATAGGGTAAACATCGGGAACCATTTTAGGTTTTATCCTGATTTAAAATCGTACATTTTCTTTCGTTGTATATTTTTGTAATGTCTCTTTATTTATAGATTTTTTTTTTCGATCAGTAGGTATTCCCACACAACGCTATCGTAGTCCGCACAAAAAATCCAACCTATTTATGGATTTCAATAGAAGAAATTTGTTAGCATTAGCTTCGTTTCTAGAAAATCGATATAAGTCCAACCCAAAATATAACTTACATACATATCTTCTAAAAAATTATAGGTAATTTGATATTAAATAATAGGAAAATTTGAAGAAAATAATCCGAACTATCGTCTTTCCGCCGAAAATAAACCCAACTATGAATTATTTCTGAATAATCTCAACTATATAATGAGTTTTCCGAAAACGCACCCAGGTGACTTGTAACTTGTTTAATAGGTAAATTTAATTTTTTTCTTAAATTTAAATTACATAGATTTTTTCAAAAATGAAAATTTTCAAAATAAAATTACTAGAATCATACTTTTTATTATTTTTTAAATATCATGTGAAGTTTTGTTAAACATTTATCGTTTCTTCAAATACTTATTATTATTATTATTTTCGAACAGCTTATTATAGGTTCTGTTTTGGATTTCGAAAATGGACCACTTGTTTTTTTCTGGAAATATTTCTTGTTGAAATCAATTTCGTACGAGAGGAATAATTAATTTTGGTATCAAAACTCTTTTTCGTCCGTAATACCTTTTTGTATGACAAATATTTTTCGTATGAAGAAAATTAATTTTCGAAACTAAGATATTTTTCGTATCAGACTTGTATTTGTACGAGAATTTTTTTTTTCGTATAACCAAGTATTTTCGTAAGAAAAGAATTTTTGTATTAGAAAGTTTTTCGTAAGAGAAAAATATATTTTTTTTGTATCAAAATATTTTTTCGTATCAGAGAGATCTTTCGTACGACGGAAAATTAATTAATAACAATTTTCGTATTTGAAACTTTTCGTATCTTTAGTCAAATAATTTTTTGTACGCAAAATTAGAGTATGTATTTTTCGAATGAGTGTTTTTCGTATCGGAAAATACGGTATTCAACAGTGACTTAAAGTAAAAAAACTCATACGAAAAAAATAAGACTTTTGCGATTGCTACAGCATACGAAAATCTAAAGTCAATGCGAAAATATCTGAGAATGTGAGAGGCACGAAAACTTTGGTTAATGCAAAAGAAACTTGACACGAAAACTATTGTTAGGATTACTTTATTGTGTTCAATTAATTAGAATTATCTTTGTAGTTTTGTTATCGAATTTTCTCTTTATGAGAGACTTAGTGTAATTGGGCTTTGTAAGGGGTTCAAGTATTATATACCAATATGTGGTATAAATACTTGAACCCTAACACATAATAATTTTGTATTGTGTGAAACTCAACAATATTTCATTTTTGAAAAAATCTATGTAATTAAAATTTAAGAAAAAAATTAAACTTACCTATAAAACAAGTTACAAGTCGCCTGGGTGCGTTTTCAGAAGACTCATTATATAGTTGAGATTATTCAGAAATAATTCATAGTTGGGTTTATTTTCGGCGGAAAGTCGATAGTTCGGATTATTTTCTTCAAATTTTCCATAATAATATTGGAACAGATGCAGGGAGTGAGACTGTCATCACAAACGAATGGAGACACTCACGGACTGATAGAGCCGGCTCTCGACTGAAGCTCGGCTCGAGATATTTTGTGACTATCACGGGCCAACATATTAAGTTTTTCTTTTTAGTTTTTATAATTTCTCTGATATAAATTAAAAAATTTGAGAATTAAGCTCGAGCTTGCCGTGGAAATGAACCCACGAGTCCAACTCGACCTAATTTTTTTCCATCGAGATCCAACTTTTTTTTTTACCACATATTATCATTTTATAAAAAAAATAATAAGAAAAAATTCAAAAATTAATTAAGCATGATGCATCTATATATAGTATTTGAAATGTACACGAATTATTAATGTATACATGTATAATATAGAAATTTTGTACTAATTATTATAGGCAAAATTATAATTCTAGGTCACTAAGTATACTTGTTTTCGTTTTTGGATCATTATGTTTGATAATTGCAAAAATAGGTCACTAACTTTGTATGTCAAAACAATTTTGGGTTATGTTTTCAATTTTGGGTCACTAAGTATATATTTTTCGATTTTGAGTCATTAAGTATCAATTTTTCAATTTTGGGTCACTCATTTGGCTTATTAAAAATTGACCCAAATTTGAAAAATTGATACTTAGTGATCCAAAATCGAAAAATATATACTTAGTGACCCAAAATTGAAAATATAACCCAAAATTGTTTTGATATACAAAGTTAGTGACCTATTTTTGCAATTATCAAATATAGTGACCCAAAAACAAAAACATGTATACTTAGTGACCCTATTTCATAATTTTGCCAATTATAATAATATTTTTTGCACACTCAAATGTGTGTGCTCTAATATGTAAATATGTAATATAATTTTATATTCTAAGTTATTTATAATTCAAGATATTTGATATATATGAAATTTTAATTTTAATTGTATATTAATTTGAATATATAAGTAGAAACTAATTTGTGAGGATATAATTGGATAAATTAAGATATTAATGGGCAAAATGGTAATTATAATAAATAAATGTATAGATAAATCACCATCATTCAATATAAATAAAAATCAATGGCTCAGATTTAAATTGAGTGGCATACCAATAAGGTGTTCATGCTTTATATAAAGGTATAGATATCTATTCTATTTTATTAGAGCTCAAGCATCTTAAAATGCCACTGTTAAATTAATTTGGTCTGTCAATTGACCAATAAGATTTTATCTACAAATTAATAATTATTAAAAAAATTAAAAATATCAACTCACCTCTTTCTCTTTTCATTTACCCTAATTAAAGGCTAAATTATAAATTTATCCTTAATTTATTTTATTTATTCTAAGTTTATCTGATAAATCATTTTTTCAAGATATTTGCAATACTCTATATTATATTAAAAATGAATTTATAATTCCATTTATCATATATTTTGAATCATAAATAAAAATTAAGATTTAAAATAATATTATATACTTATATATTAGCACACGCATTATGAAAAAGTTTTGTAATAAATGAATAATAATTGGGCTTAGGACGATGTTGGGCCGATCAAGGTACGGCGGAGGTTTAGGGGAATGAATCACATTCACAACTTCTCAAAACCAACTTTGATTGGCAGCTTATGAAACGAAATTTATTTACATACATTTTCAAGTTTATAAAGGCAGCTAGAGCCACCAACACCAACTAGCATCACATGTATTATCTTTGGTTGCCCTGTTGAGATTATTTATCCCAGTCGGGAAATTAATTTCACCTGACTTAATATATAAATAAAATAAGACTATCCTCGTATTGCTTGTTAGGTTTTAAGATGAAACTTTCAATTTAATAATAACAGCGGGCGTTTTTTGTCGGCTATTGTGCAACATGATTAGGTTCCTATAAAAAGATTTTCAAGTGACTAATAGCCAAAAAGCATTCATTCGAAAAGAATTTATCAATGAGAAAAAAATATATCTAGAGATAAAGTAACAAATAATAATAATAATAATAATAATAATAATAATAATAATAATAATAATAATAATAATAATAATAATAATAATAATAATAATAATAACAAAGAATAATGTGTTTTCAAATTAAAATAGGAAAAGTGTTTGAAAAAAAATTAAAATAGGAAACGTTAGAAACTACTGCAAATCGAATATAAAATTCAAATACTTTTACTTTTTTTTTCCTTCAACTTCAAAAAGCTCATCTGCTTTGCAAAGGACAGTCTACGACGGAGAAACAACTCCTACAATCGAAAACGCCCCCACAAATAGACATGTTCAGATGGTTCCGGTTCGGTTACGGTTTGGAACCGATTCGAAACCCGCCGGTTTCGGTTCCCAACCGGAATTTTAATTTTTTTTTTGCTTTTTTGTTTATTAATTGAAAAATAATAAAAGAAATTGATTCACATTCAATATTAAAAAAAATTATGATCGCTAAACAAAGAAAAACAACTCAATAAAATAAAATGCAAAAAAATACACCTTCACTATTTAAAGTTCGGTTGCACATACGAAGGTGGGGATACATTTAAAGGTGGGGATACACCTTCACTATTTTATACACGAAGGTGGGGACCTTCAAAAAAATTACTATCGCTAAAAAAAATACAAATCAATACAATGAAAAAAAAAATCGATTATCGCTTAATCTTCGCTTCCGGTAGTGTTCAACGAAAACTCGTATGTATCCCCACCTTCGTCCGTATCATTGAAGTTCGGTTCTTGTGTTCTTGTTTCGGTCCTTGTACAATCGTCGAGCAAGCATTGGTTCTCTAGATTTTCAATGGTTAATCTCGATCGTCGTGAGTCCAATGTATATCCTCCGACGCTAAAGGCTTGCTCGACGAAAACGATTGAGGCGGGACACACTAATATTTCTCTCGCAATCTTCATTAACACCAGAAAAGATGCCACTTTCTTCGACCACCACTTTAGAAGATTGAATCATCTAAGTTATACTCAAAATATGAGGTTAAATAAGTGTCGACATCGACATATTTATTTTCACCACTATAGTTCCTTGCCCGTTTTTGTGCCCTCGCGTTGTATATCCTTTCAAAGTGTGCAAACAATGGATCAAAACCCGAGCTACTTCCACCTTCACCTTGTTGAGATTCGAAAGCATCCGTCGTATCATCACCGAACTTAATCTTGTATTCTTTAAAAATATCTAATAAAGTATCATTCGTCGGCATCGTAAATTTGGCATCCCGTCGGCGGCCTCTCCACTTTCTTGAAATGGATCGTGAATATATCGGATCTTAGCGTCGGAGCCGATTGTGGTTTACGTCGTCTTCGAGTTTGACTTTGGCTTTCGGGCACCGCATTGGACCTCTCGGCTCCGTTGTCGTTGTCGGGATCGACTTCGGCGTCGTCAACACTAATAAACGTCCGATCGTCTTGACCCCAATCGGTCGGAATATCGAACATCTCATTGTCACCAATTCGGAATTGGGGCGACTCGAAATCGGCTATCATCGGACCCTTTCTCTTGTTGCCTCGGCGAGAACGAGATCCACTTCCACGGCCTTTCATATTTTTTAATCGATCTTTTTTTGTACTTTTTCTTTTCGAAAATATAATAATAATAACAATAATAATAGTAATAATAATAATAATAATAAAAACAACAACAAAAATTAAATAATTTGAGAGAAATTAAATAACGATTCGGTGTTGGTTTTAACCGGAACCGTTGACCCCGATTAATCGAATCGTTGATGTCGGTTCGGTTTCGGTTTTTGAAACCGCATGAGAACATGTCTACCCACAAAGGACGAAATGAGAGAACAAAAAAAAAAGACTTTGGAAAACAAAGAAGAAATTAAACAAATAAAATGAGATCTTCCATAATAACCCCTACATTATTTTCAGTTCAACCACAATTTGGTCGTAATTGCATAATCATATTTCGTGGAGGACTAAAAGTATAAAATTCTCCATCTCCGAAATTAATATTGCATAAAAATCACAAACAAATCACCTCTTTAAAGTAGCAATTACAATTAACCAAGACCAAATATATGGTCAAGTCAAATACAATCTTTTTTTTTTATGAAATTTTAATAGCAAATTAACCGAGACAAAAAATGGTCAAGTCATAATACAATCTTTTATTTTTGTTATGGAATTCTAATTTGGTGAGAGATTTAGTATATATTTCACAATATACGTCTTCAAATATACCATGTAATAATATTTTCATATATTTACCCTATAATAAATAATAATATTTTGGAATATACGAAAAGTTTTATTGTTATCCTTTAGAATACGAATAGTGTGAGAGTGCCATCTCTTCTCCTCCTCCCTCTCCACTTTTCCCAGTTTGCGTAATCTTCACCCCCACAATACAAACCAAACTCCATTCATTGTTTGTTAGTGCGCTCTCTCTCTCTCTCTCTCTCTCTCTCTGCTTTTTCTGTTTTTCCAAAAGTAGATGGCAACTCATCAGCGCCTCGTTGATTCTCGATTTACAGATATAATGATTCCTTAGCCACACCACGCTGTAGTTTGTCTTCATCTTCGCGCTTGTTGTGTTCGAGCAGCCCTTTTCAATGGCTTCTGTGCTTGGCTGTCGCTCCTTTATCATCGCTACGACAGTTCTTGCCGTTGTTGTTCTTCTTCAAGGGCCTTTGATTACAACCTCTGAACCGACCCAGGACAAGCAAGCCCTTCTCAAGTTCCTCTCCGACCTCCCACACGCCGGTCGTCTCCATTGGGACCCATCGGCCTCGGCGTGCACGTGGATGGGGGTTCAATGCGATGCCACGAACTCGTCGGTGCGTTCTCTGAGGCTTCCCGGCGTGGGACTCGTCGGTGGGATCCCGCCGGACACGCTGAGCCGTCTCACTCAGCTGCGAGTCCTCAGTCTTCGCTCGAATCGACTCACTGGCCCCGTCCCGCCCGATTTTTCCAGGCTCGTATTCCTCCGGAGCGTCTACTTGCAGAATAACGACCTCTCCGGCGGATTCCCGGCGAGTCTTGTGGGGCTGACTCGGCTCTACAGGCTCGACCTCTCCGGGAACAATTTTACCGGCCCGATTCCGTTCGCCGTCAACAACCTGACTCAGCTCACCCGGCTTTATCTCCAGAACAATGGGTTCGGCGGGAAAATCCCGACCATCGACTTGCCCAACCTCGTCGACTTCAACGTCTCCGACAATCAGTTGAACGGTTCAGTCCCGACGGTTCTTGCCAAGTTTCCTTCGTCGTCATTTGCCAACAACGTCGATTTGTGCGGTTCGCCTCTGCCTCCGTGCAGCAACCCCTTTTTGCCGGCTCCGGCGCCGTCACCCACATTGTCTCCGTCGGAGATTTCTTCCGGAAAAAAGAAGCACAAAAATCTTTCCACCCCCGGCATTATCGGACTCTCAGTCGCTGGGGGAATACTTGTAATGATTCTGATACTCTTACTCGTCTTCTTCTTAATCAAGAAACTAAGAAGAAGAGCAGGCCAAAGAAAAGCTCAGAAACCACCGCCCGGGGCAGTGACTACTTCACGAGCCGTGCCGGAGCAAGCCGGAACTTCCTCATCAAAAGACGACGTCGCCGGCTCCGCCGAAGGGAACGAACGATCTAAGCTGGTGTTCATCGACGGCGGAGGTTACAGCTTTGATCTAGAGGATCTGTTGAGAGCCTCAGCCGAGGTCTTGGGCAAAGGGAGCCTTGGTACGAGCTATAAAGCTGTATTGGAGGAAGGCACAACCGTCGTGGTGAAGAGGCTAAAAGATGTGGTGGTGACGAAGAAAGAGTTCGAGCAGCAAATGGAGGCTCTGGGTAATATCAAACACCGTAATTTGCTGCCCCTGAGAGCTTATTACTATTCCAAAGACGAGAAGCTGCTGGTCTATGATTACTTGCCTTCTGGTAGCTTATCTGCTCTCTTACATGGTAAGATTTCTTCATCTTCTTCGTTGATTATTTTGCTGTCTTCTTTTAATTATAAACACAGTGTTTTTGTTGTTTGCATTATCTCTTTACTATGTTGGGTTTTTGTCTGAGTAGTGTTTGTCATACCTACTCAAATTCAAAAAGACTCTGTCATAGAGTATCATCTCCAGAAAAAAAGAGTACTTGCCCCCCTCCCACTATTTTCTCTACCCTGACTCTGTTTCTCTCATCATCCTGACATACTATAATTTCTATGTTTAATTCATGGATTTATTGCTGCCTTTATTACCCTTCATAGTAGTAATTGATTAGATGTTTGAATCCTTCCATAACACAGCTTGGTGTATGCATTTTCTCTCTTTGATTGTTGTAGTACTTGCTACATGTCTTGGAGTTCTATGTGGCATTAGTTTTATAATAAATGGGGAGACTATTCTTTATTAGCCTATGGACTTCATTGATTTCTGGTTTAGGCTGGGTTATACTTTCAGCAATCAGTCATTAAAATTTGTGTTAAAGAATCCCACAAGTTATCATATGAGTGTGTGCATATATCCATTTAATAAATGAATCTCCTTTTCACGGGAATATATATATATATATATATTTCACTGTGTGTATTTTCCCAGGCTAGTAAAACACTATAATGTGGGGTACTGTGCTTGCCTTAGTAGTAAGCGCTATCATGAATGCCACAACACCCCTTTTTCAATCACTACCCTCAGCTTTAGTAATGGAAAAGGAGAAAAAGAACTATCTTTATTACTACTTTCGCAACGCTCTTGCTTGTGCAAGAAGTGTTTTTGAACAACTATCTTCTCGATACCTCACTTCTCTTTGAAGTTTCTCTACATAACATGCTTTGGACCACAAGAATTTGATCTCTTTTCTGTTATGTGTTAATTATATGTTTTTAGCAATAATGTATTCTACTATGTTTATTTAATGTTGGAAAAATATGATAGCATCCATAGCCTATATGCAGCAGGTGTTTTTTTGTTTTGTTTTATGTTTAGAGAATATATTCCCATTAGGTGTTTTACATATACAGACATGTGTCTCATTATCTGTGCATGACGGTGGTCACACATTTGCCTATGATGCTTGAAACCTTCAACATCCTCAACCTTATTAGCGAGTGCTTGTTTTATACCTTTACTGCACAATATGTAATGCCCACTTGTATTTTATCGCATTTGATATCGTAGGAGAAAGAAAAATAAAAGGGGAATAGTGATGCATGTTATGGTTAATGGTAATAAAAATTCGAAAACTTATGTATATATGGTTAGTTCTTGAAATCCTTCATTAATCAGATCACTTTTTTTGTTTTCCGAAACATAACTGTCGCGTAGGTAGCAGAGGCTCGGGTCGAACGCCACTAGACTGGGAGACCCGCCTGAGGATTGCCGTTTCTTCGGCGCGAGGACTCTCTTACCTCCACGAATCGGGCAGAGTAGTCCACGGGAACATAAAATCATCCAACATACTCCTCATCCAAGACAACCTCGACTCTTGCGTGTCAGACTACGGGCTGAACCCTCTCTTCTCAGACACGACCCCGCCGAGCCACCGGCTGACGGGCTACCGTGCACCCGAGGTTCTAGAATCGCGCAGGGTCACCTTCAAGTCCGACGTGTACAGCTTCGGGGTGCTGCTTCTTGAGCTCCTAACGGGCAGAGCTCCCAACCAAGCCTCCCTGGGAGAAGAAGGGATCGATCTGCCGAGATGGGTGCAGAGCGTCGTGCGGGAGGAATGGACTGCCGAGGTGTTCGACGTGGAGCTGATGAGGCACAACAACGCCGAGGAGGAGATGGTGCAGCTTCTGCAGATAGGATTGGCTTGCGTGGCTACGGTCCCTGATGGAAGGCCCGAGATGCAGCATGTGGTGAAGATGTTGGAGGATGTGAATAGAGGGGACAGTGCCATGGACGATGGGCTGAGGCAGTCGTCCGACGATGCCTTGAGGGGCGGCGGTTCGGACAGTCAGACGCCTCCAGCCGAGTCTAGGGCTTCTACGGCCACTGGCGCGATGACGCCTTAGGGGTTTGCTTTAGCGAAAGAGAAGACTGAATGGTGATTGTCATTCTATTTGTTGGCTTTTGAAGTATATTCTTTTTTCTGTGGATTGTCCTTGTAAGAATTTTTAGGTGGTTGGGTAGGTTTTTGGGATCTGAATATGGACACCATCGTTCGTCTCTTTCATGGATTGATTCTCTGTCTCTCTCTCTCTTGTTGGTTTCTATTTGTCATTCTTTGGAATTAACTTGTGTTTTTAATTACTTAACTATCTCCCTGGTTTATCTTATTTTGATGAATGTATGTATATTATTGCAACGAACATCTTCTTGTAAGGCAGACGCTTGATATTTAATCACTTCAACGGCCTTTTTAAGGTCGATTGATTTACAACGCAGAATCTTCTCTAGTCCTACGTTTCACACGGTGAACTTCCTTAGTTCTGCCTTTCTCGCTTAACACGAATTCTCACTTCTTTTCTTAACAGATATTATTGCGATTTTGAAAAGTTGTTCTTCGCCGTAATTTTTCATAACTTGAGGATACGAAGATGATCGTTGCTTGGATGTGGACAAAAGATCTTCAACTTTGATCTAATGAAGCGGTCTCTGAGAACGCATTTTACCGAAATAGCTCCGTTGACTTTGTAGGTATGACTCCGACTTTGCTTTGTCGGAAACGGTAAACTCCAAGCTAAAAATGTCTCTTTAATATGCAAGATTCTGAATATCTTCAAACTCTTGCGGTTTGTCCTTATCTTGGTTCAGCTTCAAATTCTGATTGTCTGTCTGGTTAAGTTCCAAGTCTTTGAATCGAATCTATCTTATTGAACTAGATGATAGGCTCTATATAGTGTCTGTTGAGATTCCGGCACCCCTCGATTCGCAACTTGATGTTCTTTCACGTGAGTGTGAAGATCGATCCAAGAACTACGATCTTGATGACGAACGAATCGAAAAACAGCAGATGAAAAAAAAAAAAACAGAACACAACTATGTATGTGGTTCGGCCTCAACTTTGGCCTACGTCCACGGACCAACAAAGCCTTTTCTATTCAAACGGAAAGAAGGGTTTACAACTTTGCCATACCCTCTACAACTTTTGTGTTTTCACCTCTCGCTAAATCGCACTCTACAGAAAGTTACGAACTCAAGAACATGCCTACTTCAACACAGAAAGTCTGATATTTATAGAACAAAAATCAGCAGTTATGCATTATCAGACTTGTCCCACGCGCTTTTCGAGTTGTACCACACGCGTTCTGCAACTTATAAAAGTGCTATGCGATTTTATAAGTATAAATCTAGACCATTAGATCTCTGTCCGCCAAGATCAACGCTCCACATTTAAACTGACAAGTTTAAATGTCATCCATCCGATTTTGCGCCAAAGATCCGACGGCTCTTGATTAAACTGGCGATTCCAATGCTTAGAACCAGATTTTCAAGCTCTTGATCAGACCAGCTTCAAGTTTGATCCATCCAAGCTTAGTTGTTGAAGTATTGGCTCACTAAATCCCAACAATCTCCACCTTGAGCCAAGAACTATCATTCACAGCACAAAGCTTCGCCTTAGCAGCTCAAACGAGCAAGCTACAATCGCTCGAACATCATAGCAGAACCAGCCATCTCACTCTTCAGTTTCAGTTCTGAAACTCCAACCTGCATTATCTTTGATTTTCTGCACTTTTCCAATCAAGACTCCACCTTGATTCAACACCCCTTAGCTTGCTTTGTTGGTCTACCTTGCATTTAGCAACTTCGAACCTCGAATGAAGCCTTATCAGCTCCAAGCAAGATTGAAAGTTCCCACTTGGAGCCGACTTGGCTCTTCGAGTTTCTCTTCATCCTTCTCGACGAATCCCTCACTTTCCTAGCTTCATGAGTCTTCTTGCAGACCCATCTACAGCAACATGATCCAAGCTTCTTGGTCTTCTTCGCAGCAAAGACCTCAGCTTCATCCAGCGAAGCATTATCACTTGCAGCTTCACTTGAAGCTTCTGTCAGCTTTTCTTCAGATGTTTGATCCATCTCCTCTGCCTTTTCTTCTTCTTTGGATGCAAACTTCGAGCAAGACCTGAGAATACTCCATTCCCTCATTGAGTCTCTGTCCATTTCATGCTCAGAATGTGCAGAATCAGAACCATCATCCTCAGATTGACTCATAGCAAAGTCTGAACTTTCTGGTATTTCTGCTTCAACCTCCTGTTTTGCAGCATCATTCTCCACCTCAAGATGAGGTTTCTGTGGTCTTCTTGGACATTGTTCAAGTCTCCACACTTCCTAGTATCTCGAACCTTGCTTGCCTCGACAATACAGCCTTCGAGCACGAAGATAACCATGCCTTTTATACCCTGACAAAACCAGCCTTCCCTGCTTCAGAATTTCAATCTGTCCACATGATGTTTTCGTGCTAAAACCCTTCTCATCCAAAGCTCCAATCGATATTAGGTTTCTCTTTAGCTCAGGAACATACCTAACATCCTTAAGAATACCTACATTACCAGATTTGAGCCTTAAACGAATTGAACCAATACCTGAAACCTCACAGCTTTTGCCATCTCCCATCTTGACAGATTCTTGGGCTGTTTCTTTGAAGTCTTGCAACCATTCCTTGTTGCGAGTGGCTTGGAAAGAACACCATGAATCAAGGATCCATTCTCCTTTCGTTTCTTGGCCAGAAACTGTCAGAATCTCAGCATATTCAAGTCCATCTTCAACAAAATCTGCTGCCCCATTTTCTTGATTCTTCTTTGGATGATCATTTGATCTCTTTGGGCAATTCCTACGAATGTGACCCTCACCTTGGCAGTGCCAGCACTTCACAGGACTTCTAGGCTCGGAGTTCTTCTTTTCTTTCCCTTTCTTGGACCAAGAACTCTCATTTTTCTGCGCATAAAAGAGCTCCGCAGCCTCCCTCTTTTCTTGGCTCTGTTTTGAGCTCAGCTGCTTCGAGTTTAGGGTTGACAAGACATCCTCAAGCTTCAACCTTTCCCTTCCATATAGCAGGGCCTCTTTGAAGTGATCATAGCTAGGTGGCAGCGCACATAGCAACACCAATGCTTGGTCCTCGTCCTTTAATTCATCACCAAAATTCTCTAAGTCCAAGATCATCTTCGAGAAATTGTCGATCTGCACTTCCAACGATTGATCTTCATGCATTTGATATCGATAAAGAGCCTACTTCAGATAGAGTCTCTTGGCAAGGGACTTGGTCATGTAAAGAGCGTCTAGCTTCTTCCATACCTCCTCTGCCGTGTCTTCTTTAGCCACCTTACGCAACACTTGGTCTGATAGGCATAGAATCAAGGTTGAATATGCATTTTCTCTCATCGTCTTCTTTGTTGCAGCTGTCATGTCCTTTGGTTCCATCTCGGCCTCAGGCTTGAGAGCCTCCTCAAGACCCTTCTCGGTGAGTAGGGCCTTCATCTTCTTCTTCCACAGGCCAAAATCTCCTTGGCCATTGAAGACTTCCATTTCGAACCGAGTTGCCGCCATCTTCTTGCCACGCGTCGTTCCAACGCCTCGCCGCACCAATTGTTGAGATTTCGGCACCCCTCAATTTGCAACTTGATGTTCTTTCACGTGAGTGTGAAGATCGATCCAAGAACTACGATCTTGATGACGAAGAATCGAAAAACAGCAGATGAAAACCAAAAACAGAACACAACTATGTATGTGGTTCGGCCTCAACTTTGGCCTACGTCCACGGACCAACAAAGCCTTTTCTATTCAAACGGAAAGAAGGGTTTACAACTTTGCCACACCCTCTACAACTTTCGTGTTTTCACCGCTCGCTAAATCGCACTCTACAGAAAGTTACGAACTCAAGAACATGCCTACTTCAACACAGAAAGTTTGATATTTATAGAACAGAAATCAGCAGTTATGCATTATCAGGCTTGTACCACGCGCTTTTCGAGTTGTACCACACGCGTTCTGCAACTTATAAAAGTGCTATGCTATTTTATAAGTATAAATCTAGACCATTAGATCTCTGTCCGCCAAGATCAACGCTCCACATTTAAACTGACAAGTTTAAATGTCATCCATCCGATTTTGCGCCAAAGATCCGACGGCTCTTGATTAAACTGGCGATTCCAATGCTTAGAACCAGATTTTCAAGCTCTTGATCAGACCAGCTTCAAGTTTGATCCATCCAAGCTTAGTTGTTGAAGTCTTGGCTCACTAAATCCCAACAGTGTCCTTACGCATAGATACTTGGACCGATGTGATGTCGGTCTTGCATCATCTTAATCAGTCCGGGTCATTCCTTAATCCAGCTTCGGTCTGTGATAGTTTAGTTCTCGCCGGTCTTGGTCTCCAGTCTTGTACTGCTTTCGGTCTTGATCCCGATTTGTCCGATTTCAGTTTAACTTTTGTTTCTTTAATCACCAAAACTATTATTAATCAGAATTAATTAGTTTAATTCTTCATCTTTTAACACCAAAATGAGTCTTAAAAGTAGTGAAATATTCCATCATGATAACGGTTGTTCGGGAAGTCAATAAGTCAAATACAGACTAAGAAATTTTACTTCTTCATATTTGCATAAAAGTTCAAAATATTGATACATTAACCACTTCAATCATGACATGACAATCCCAAACTCAATCCATCCACGCGGAATTCTTTTGAAAATCTAAGAAAGATAGCGATTAATCAACAAAAAAGCAGATAGATATGACTTCATTTCATCAACTAACAATTAAGAGGGCACTTGCTTGAAACATAGGAAAGCTGCTGGTGATTTTGTGCTGAAGAATAAGATATTGGAATACAAACAAACACTAATCTTATTTATCCCCGACGTGCTTAAAATTTGATACAATTTAGCATGTGTCGAAGCAGAAGAAATCGATCGAGCCCTGAGACTATTGAGAGCAAGAACAGAAGAGGGAAAAACCGTTTCTATTCAATCGAAAAATCCGTTCTGTTTTGTTTTGCATATATGATATTTATACTTACAAGAAAAGAAAAAATAAATAACTAAAAAGGAAAAAAGCGCTGTAACATAAAATGCGACAATGTAACTAAAAAAACTAAGGTGGCTTAAGACGTTGATTCTTCAGCCCCTCCTCAAGATGAGCACAATTTGTCCATAAGCTCATCTTGGATAAGAGAGAACTGAAAGCATAAGAATATAACGGCTTGGTGAAGATTCTGCGAGATTGTGAACTGAAGAAATATGTTGTGGAATAATAAAACCTTTCTTGTATTGATCACGGACGTCGTGACAATCGATTTCAATATATTTTGCTCGCTCGTGGAAGACATGATTAGATGTAATATGAACGACTGCTTGATTATCACACTTCAATGAAACAGGAGTAGAAACAGGAACCTGAAACCCTGCACAAGAATGTAAGAAAGTCAAATTAATTCACGAACAGTTGATGTCATGGATCTATATTCAGACGCAGCAGTGGAACATGAAACTGTAGTTTGTTTTTTTTTTTTTTATTTCCAGGAGATTAAACTGCTGCCCAGAAAAATACAATAGCCAGTTAAGAAACGTCGTGAGGACTTGCAAGCTCCTCAGTCGGCATCATTGTAGGCATGTAATACTAAAGAGGATTTACTGGAGTAGGAGAGACCATCTGAGCGAGTAGCATTTAAGTATCGAAGAACATGTTGTGCTGCATGACAGTGTGAAATATGAGGCCTGTGAACGAACTGACTTAACTGCTGAACTGCGTGTGTGAGGTCAGGCATGGTAAAATTCAGATAAAGCAGTTGCAAGTCCTCATTGCCAATCCCACATCGGGTAATTCGAAGATTGGTTACCTGTATATAAGCTTGTGGGCTACTCCCTCTATTGCCAATTGGTTTTAGAGTGGAACCCCACGAGCTTATAGGTTAGGGCGGTTCGGGGTTGATTCGATCACTAACAATTGGTGCGGTGAGCGTGGATCGAGCGCGACTAGGAAATCGACCGTGGATCGAGAATCAAGTAACCGAAGGAAAGCCCAGATACGATGTGGATGATATGTCCCCGGTCCTTGCAACGGTGCGGATTATGTTTGAATCCGATTTAGTACCTTGTGTCGAAAGTCTTCCTGACATTGATGGCGGTCAGGCGGCGTGTCCCGTTCGGACAAAAATGGCGGTACAAGATGATTATCGTTCAAGGGGAGGCCCGTTCGGTGGTCTTGAGTTTGAGGGGAGGATTGTTGGGGTACAAACCCAATCCCACATCGGGTAATTCGAAGATTGATCACCTGTATATAAGCTTGTGGACTACTCCCTCTATTGCCAATTGGTTTTAGAGTGAAACCCCACGAGCTTATAGGTTAGGGCGGTTCGGGTTTGATTCGATCACTAACACTTCCAATTAGTCTTTTAAATTGAAAAGGGTCATGAAATAATAGAGTAAGATCTTTGTCTTCTGATAGAAATGTTAAGCCGCCTAGGAGAGGAGTGACAGAATTAGAACTATCCAGCATGTGAGCATCCATTAATATGTCAGTAACATACTTGTGTTGAGTAATGCAGATGTCATCATCAGACCTTGCAATTTCCATGCCGAGAAAGTACCTAGCAGGTCTCAGATCCTTGATGGTAAAAGTGCTGTGAAGAAAATCTTTCACACGTTGAATTTGTGCATCATTAGAACCATTTATTAGAACATCGTCAACATAAACTAGCAGAAAAATCTGAAAGTCTGGTCTGATTAGAGTGAATAGGCAATGATCATGGTCAAATTGACTGAAACCATATTGTTGTAGCTGAGTAGTAAACTCCGCATTCCATTTCCGTGAAGCCTGTTTTAAACCATAAAGAGACCGTTTTACTTTGCAAACTTGATGTGGTTGTGCCTTTGAATAACCAGGAGGTGGTTATGTAGACATCTTCATCAAGATATCCATGTAAGAAGGCATAATTCACATCTAATTGGTGCAAAAACCATCTTTTAACTGCTGCAACAACAAACATAACTCGAACTGATACCACTTTAGCCACAGAGGAAAAAACTTCAGAATAGTCCTCTCATTCTTTTTGAATGAATCCCTTTGCAACTAGTCTTGCCTTGTATTTGTTTATGGATCCGTCTGCATTGCACTTGATTCCATAGACCCACCTGCAACCAAAAAGTTTCTTACCCTCGGGCAAGAAAGTTAGCTCCCATGTCTCATTATATTTAAGAGCTTGCAACTCGCTTTGCATAGCTTCTATCCACCTTTCATTAGTTCTAACCTGATTATAAGACTGAGGCTCTTGATGTGTAGATAAATTTGCCAAAAAAGTCTTATGTGCATGGTTAAAAATATGGACAGGGGAGAAAGAATTCTGATGTGAGCAATTGTTAGCTCGAATGAAATCTTTCATCTAACTGGGTTCATGTCTGGTCCGGGTGTTGTGTCTAGTGGGAATAGGCAGAGAAGATTGGGTAACTCCTACTGGTGTATCATCGATTGTATGAGGAAGAGAAAGGTCTGAAATTTGGTCAACATGAGCACTAGAAGTCATTAGTTCACTATTGTTGAGATCACTTGATTCACCGGCCGTGGTTGATGAACTGATGAAAAGATTTAATGCAGCTAAGGGTTCAAATGGGTCTCCAAGAACTACAGAAGGCAGGACAACATAATCATCTATGGCTGAAACAGATGGAAAGCTATTTTCAAGAAATTTAACATCTCGGGTAACTATTGTTTTGTGTAGGGATGGACAATATATTTTGTACCCCTTTTGTCCTACTGGATATCCTACAAAAAAACCTTGCGATGAACGAGGATCAAACTTGTCCTTAGAGGGAGTATTATTAATTGCAAATGCTACACATACGAATGTTCTGAAATATGAATAATCTGGCTGGTTAGTGGTAAGGATCTCAAAAGGAGTTTTCCAACTGAGAATTTTAGAAGGTAACCTATTGATGATATGAACAAAGGTAAAGACAGATTCTCCCCAGAAATATTTAGGCAATTTAGACTCAAACAATAGGGCTCGAGCTACTTGAAGAATATGCTTGTGCTTTCTCTCAACTATTCCATTTTGTTGTGGAGTATAAGGACATGATCTTTGATGAACAATGCCTTGAGATAGAAAAAGGTTTTGACTGGTTGAATTAAGGAACTCAGTGCCATTGTCACTCTGAATGATCTTGACATGACCATTGTATTGATTTTGAATGTAGATAAGGAACTGTTTCAGCATTTCGGGTACTTGAGATTTGTATTTGAGCAAGAATATCCAGGTGAATCGACTGTGATAATCAACAATAGTCAAGAAATAATGACAACCAGTGAGGGAAGATTGTTTGCATGGGGATAAATACCACAACTAGTGACAAATCTTTCTTGAATATTGCTTACAACAGAATTTGGTAAATGTTTCATAATACGAAAGGAATGATGTCCTAGCCTTGAATGTCATACATTGACAGAAACAACAGACAAAGCTCTTCTAAGAGAATAAACAGAAGGTTTAACTCGAATATGTAAAGTATGAGAGGCATATTTATTTTGAGAATCTTGAATAGCATGGTCAGTGAAAGAACTTATATCAATGACATAGAGCTCTTTTAGGATTCTACCGGCTGCTATCACCTGATTATTCTGCACCTCAAGCAGCAGAAAAAAATTGAAAAAAAACAGGATGATCTTTTGTAAATTTTCTAACTGAAAGGAGGTTGTATTCGAAACAAGGGAGGTGCAAACAATCATTCAACATCCAGTTTTTGGGTAAGGGAACATTTACTATATGAGTAACACATTTGATGGTTCCATCAGGTAGGCATACAGGTAGGCTAAGGTTGTGACACATGTGACCAGTGGCTCCTGTATCTACAAACCATGACTCATCATTCATCAAATCAGATATGCCAGAATTAAAACAAGGAAAGACAGAGCTACCTGCAAAGTCTTAGAAGTGAGCAAAATTCACCACTGTTCTGGTTAGCTTCTCAAGTCCCTTTTCCTTCATCATTTTTGCCATTTCACTCTGGACCATCTGCATCATCATAGATTGCAAGGATTGCATGGTCACCTCTTCATGTTTTTCAGAGTTCTGCTCACCAGAAACTGTCTCAGCAACAGAGTTCGCTTTGAAGTTTGGCTGACTCCACCTTTGCAGTCCATCATTCTGATTCCTTTTCTTCAAAGGGTACTATTCTGGAAAACCAATCAGTTTGAAGCATTCCTCTTTGGTGTGTCCATTTCTCTTGCAATGACTACAAAGCAGGTGACTTTTATCTGGTCTCAACACAACTAGGCCATTAGAGACAGGTTTTGCAGCATTTTTGGCAACGTAGTTTCTTCCAAGATTTTGATTATGCACCATCATTGTTGCACCTTCTCCAGAAAGATTTATATTCACCGAGACCTCTTTATTTTTTTAGCCTTTGCAATCATCGCATGCACCTTATTTACCAGAGGCAATTTGTCCAGAACAGTAATTGATTCCTCTCAGACTCAAAGCAATCACCGAGTCCCATCAAGAATTGCATAGACTTGTCTTCCATCTCTCTCTCGTCAATCTTGTTTTTAACTGTTCCTTGAGCCTCAATCATAGGCCGAAGGTGTTCTAATTGGTCCCAGAGATTTCTCATCTTGTTGTAATAGTCTACCACAGTCATGGTGCCTTGCTTGAGCAAGGCTATTTCATGCTTGATTTAAAACATCAGCGACAAATTCGAAGTTCCATACCTCTCTCCAATCTCATTGCATAACTCTTCAGCATCATGTATAAACATGAAACTGTTTACGATCTCTTTAGAAATCGAGCTCTTAATCCATCCGGTGACCACACTATTGACCTTTCTCCACTTTCTTTAATCCGACGAATTGATCTCCCGTTTTTTGTAAGGTGAAAGGAGTAGAGATGATCATCATACTAGGATTGTCTGAACCGTGAAGCTGATAATCTTCTTCAATTTCAGCCGCACTTCGATTAATCTCTTCCTCGCTTCTTTCCTGAGGTCCATCGCATTAATTCTGATTAGGTCTTGATTCCTTCAAACAACGACTAGAATGCAATCGAAATCAATTTGCCGGCTCTGATACCATGTTGAAGCAGAAGAAATTGATCGATCTCTGAGACTATTGAGAGCAAGAACAGAAGAGGGAAAAGCCGTTCTATTCAATCGAAAAATCCGTTCTGTTTTGTTTTGCATATATGATATTTATACTTAGGGCCCGTTTACTTTGTTGGATAAGCCTAGATAAAACTCATTTTATCTAATATAATCTTGTTCAGCTTTCAAAATGGGCAAGTGTGTAAAGCCCGAGATATAACTTAGCCCGCTACTATAAACCTTCAAACCCAAGATAATTTATCCAATGACTTTGAGCAAGATAATTTATCCAGCCCATGCTATTAATTGTGAAAAGACCAAAAAACCACTTAAGCATTAGAACCATCCTTTCGCAGATTAACATTCTTGAGCACGACGATACACCCAATTCTCCCTCCAGCATCGTTCCAAGCCCTCGTCATATCTCTAACGAAGTCCTCGGCCAGCGGCTCCACACCTTTCTCCTTCGCAGCTTGATAACCCGACCACCACTTCAAGTACGTGCTATAATCCTCCAACTCCATAACTCTGTCGTTCTCGAATCTGAACGGCTCGTTGTGCTCGAGCCCATCGACCGATTAACATGCAAACTCAATTGTCTCGTATATCTCGTCCATGAGGTCCCGTGGTGCTTTAAAGCCCTAATGCGATTCGTTGTTGAGTAAGTGAAGATCAATTGTAAATTAGGGCACCCAATGTAATTAATTTTGAAATTAGTCTAATTAGGTAGATTGGGGCTTAGTTGGCTGTTTTATATTTTCCAGATATGGTAGAATACTGAGTAGTCGAGCTAATCGACGTATAAATACTGTTGTAATTCTTCTTTTTTAAATGATCAAAGTTACATAAATTTACAATCTTCGTTTCTGTTATGGCGATGAGTTCACTTGATGAAGGCAAAGAGACAATGGAGTTTTCTCTTTTTTTTTTTTACTTGGGTTAAATTTGTAAATTTACAATTTGACATGTGATTAATTTTTTTATCTTGTCAGATTGCGTGTATAAAAATGTGATATCAATTAATCAGTATTGGCAAGTGAATAAGATATAAATTGTCACTGTATAAGATTAGATATGATTATTATCTCAATTTTTAACATGGGCTTTTTTATGTTTGCTTTTATCAAGTGGCAAAGTAAACGGGGCCCAAGAAAAGGAAAAATAAATAATAAAAAGGAAAAAAGCACTGTAACATAAAATGGGACAATGTAACTAGGGGTGTTCAAATTTCGGATAAAATCGAAAAAAATCGGCCGAACCGAAATTTTCAGTTATTTCGGTTCGGTTAATTCGGTTTTTCGGCCGGTTTTGGTTTTGTATTTAGGAAATTTCGGTTTTTCGGTTCGGTTTTCGGATTTCAGAAAAAATAACCGAAATAACCGAAAAACCGAAATATATTTAATTATATATAATTTATATTAGACAAGTGATTAATATTTATAGTGATAATAACGTCCAACAAAATAATTATATTTTTCATAAAAAATAATTAAAATTAAAATGTTTATTTTATAACGTACTATATTATAACATTTAATTCCTATATATATATATAGATGTTATAAAAGATAATTCGTGTATATATATATACACGAATTACGCACACATATGAGTAATGCAATTATCATATCATTACTATTTAATTCATATATATATATAATGCAATTGTAACATATATATATATATATGTTATAAGAGTTAATTCCTATATATATGTATATATAATACATGCATACATATGAATTAAAATCTTTAACGGTTAACCGAAAAACCGAACCGAAGTGTAAAAACCGAACCGAACCAAATTAAAATGGTTCGGATATCGGATTAGGCATCTGTAAAACCGAAAACCGAAAAACCGAACCGAACTGTCCAATGAACACCCCTAAATGTAACTCAAAAAACTAAGGTGGCTTAAAACGTTGATTGTTGATTCTTCAGCATGCTTATCGTTCTCCAAGCAACTGCAATTAGGTTACAATTTGAGTCATTTTATTTGGAAGAATAAAGGAATTATTACCCAGCGCCCTCATTAGAACCGTCAACTGGGCCCGTGGCCCGCGGGCCAGCCCGCCCCGCCCCGCCCCGCCAAAGGGGCGGGTTGGGCCTGAGTTTTTCAGGCCCGCCAGAGAGCGGGCCTAGGTGTGCCAGCCCGCACGGGCGCGGGCTTTGTCGGGGCGGGGCGGGCTATCCCGCGGGCCGGCCAACCAAATATTAAAAATTATTTTATTATATATTTTAATTATATTATATTAATTAAATATTATTTTGGGTTTAAGTTTTATTTTTTAATGGGTATTGGGCCAATAATTAATTATTATAGTGGGCTTTATTTTTTTTAATGGACCAAAATTTTAATTTAAATTTAATTTTAAGTTTTTTTAATTTTTTTCTCTACGGACGGGCCGGCCCGCTTGGCCCGGGCCCGCCAGAAGGGCAGGGCGGGCCTTCATTTCCCAGGCCCGCTGAATGGCGGGCCGGCCCGTGCCCGCCCCGCCAACTGGCGGACTTTGGCGGGTTACGGGCCGCCCCGCCCCGCCGACCCGTTTTGACAGCGCTAGTCCTCATGCGAGATTGGACATCGTCGAACTGTACGGTGATAAATAAAGAACACACAGAAGCAGCCTTAGGTGGTCGAGACGTAGACACAAAATGAATAATTAACGTATGAAACCCATGGAGCCCTCCAGAGCCTTTTGTCATAGCAACGATGATCCGTGTACAGCTACCCCAAGAAAAAAGTCGGAATTTTTACAGCGAAGTGTTGTCGACGGAGGTTTTTGGTGGCTGAATGTTAACTAGACTTGTTCAAAACTTAGTCGAGGAACGAGTTCGATCCGATCTCTGTAAGGCAAAATAGATCCGAGTTTCAGTGCTCTTGGGTTTCGGCAATAGCTTGCTAGATAATATGAATTTAGCTTTTGTTGTAGCACAATGAAAACAAAACTTTCTTCGACTTGAGCTTTTTTTTTTTTTTTTTTTTTCTGGGAACGAAGGGAGGTGATTGGTATGCTGTGTATGAATTACTCACCACTTCGACATAGGCCTATTTTATATTTTCGAAAGGGTTTATGGGGTATTGGCTGTTTGACTTAATTTGATCGAGTTTTTCTTTTTTTTTTTCTTTCCCAGCGAATAATAACAACTTTTGAACTGATTCGCTATACATCTCTTCACACCTATCGTTTTGGATCAAACCGTTGGACGATTATTGGATTTGATTAGTTAGCGATCTAATGATTTGGATCGCAATTTGCACCTTCAATGCGGTCATTGCACACATCACGGGCCTAGCTCGACCGGCACCTGCTAGCCCTCGAGCTCACCTCCACCTTTGGGTCACTAATAAATTAATAAATTTTTCCCAATGCGAGACAAATCTCATTCTTTATAATATATTTTAATTTATTGTCTTTTTTAGGGCCGACTTCAATAATTAATTTACTGTTCACCTCACATCAATTTTGAACAATTTAATAGCTTACGAGATATGATAATGAAGGCTTTTTTAATTAAATAAATAGTTTTTTAATTTTTATTTATAAAATAAGTTAAAAAACATACTTATTAATAAAATAGGTGTTTTCGTATGTTAGACATACGAGTTATAACTCGTATGTTGGAAATACGAGTTATAACTCGTAACTCTGACATACGAGAAACCATAACTCGTATCTCTAAGTTACGAGTTAGATCTACCGACACCGACAAACTCTGCAACCATCTGACGCCTCTGCTAACTCGTAACTTAAACATACGAGTTATATCTCTATAAATTCACACCTTCGAAACGAAATATTATATCAAACACATCACCGATCACTCACATCACATACAGAAATGGTGTCCAATAATATACAAGTGTTAGTTTATTTCGGTGGTGAAATTATTCACACATCTAATTCAACCATCAAATACAGTATTGATCCTATAGGGTACCGGCGAATTCGTCGTTCTACCAATTTTTCCGAATTTCTGTCATTCTTGTTTGAAATTACGGGTGCTGATAGCAGTTCTTGTTCGTTGATTGTTTATGGCAAGAATGAATACTTTCAACACTCTCGCATATTTCATCAACTACTACAGATTTCCAACGACAGCGACTTATCATTCTTCATACACCCTGATTCCGAATTCAACCATCTTGAGGTTTTTGTTGAAAAAAATGAATACGGCAATTTTGATCTCAATGAAGATTCTCATCCAAATTTTGAAGACAGAAGTGGGTTTCAGCAATTTGAATTTGGTTCATCGAGTCATGCGTGTCCAGAGATGCCTGATATAGTCACAGTTACAAGAGGGTTCGAAAATGTGTCAATTGATGTTCCTATATTAGACGTGCCGGAAGCCGAGCAGGAAGATGAGCCAGAAGGCGAGCAAGAAGTCGAGCCAGAAGTCGATGTCAGTGATTCTGAAGCAGACGATGAAAATCTCTTGTCCGAGTTTCCAGATCCCAACGATCCTGAAGCTGTCAACGACGATGAGAATCCACCTAATGCCACTGCACCAGTAGATGATCCTCGAGCAATGTACCAGTCTGTTCCCTTTAATCATACATATCAAATGCCACCTTCCGATGTTGATGGCTACGGTGGATGCGGGGACTTTTATGATCAAGAAACTCCCACATTTTGTCGAGGTATGATTTTTCAAAGTAAAGAACATTTACAACATGCTGTAGACGATTATTCGATCAGGGTAGTTAGGCGCGAGTATCATGTTAAAGAAAGCAGCAATACCGTTTGGAGTGTAGAATGCAATCACAGCAGTGAATGCCCTTGGAGACTTAGAGCCAGTTTGAAGCGTAAAGAAGGTTATTGGAAGTGACAAAATATGGAGAGCCACACGCATGCTACATGACTGAGTTGTCCACAACTCATCGTAATATTTCTCGGAACGTGATTGCCGACAAGCTTGTTGGCGTTGTAAAGACAGACCCTCACTTCCTACCCAAAAATGTACAGCAGCTCATAAAAGATAAATTTGGCTACGATATCTCGTACATACAAGCTTGGCATGGACTCAAAAGAGCTATGGAAAATGTTTATGGCACGTGGGAAGATTCCGTGAAGAAGCTTCCAATTTTTATGAAAGCTTTACAACATTACAATCCAGGAACAATCGTGAAGTGGCTGCACATTCGCACTAGCACGCCTGGGGAATATAAGCTTGGGTACGTTTTTTGGGCATTCAAACCAAGTGTTGACGGTTTTCGACATTGCCGTAAAATTGTTTGTGTTGATGGTACGCATTTATACTCAAAATATCAACACAAAATGTTGATTGCTACATCACTCGACGCCAATCAGAACGTCTTCCCCCTAGCCTTCTCCATTGTCACCGAAGAAAGTGAACATTCTTGGAAATGGTTTCTTGTCAACCTAAATACACATGTTCTGCAGAACCAGTCTGTTTGCCTTATTTCGATCGTCATCCAGGTTTGTCTTTCACTAAGTTACTCAGACGTGCCTTATATGTATATTTAGTTGTATAAATTTAATTTATAATATGTAAATATCGTCTTGTAGGTCTTATGGCTGCAGTAAGAGTGACGACTGCTTTTAGGCCCCCAAATGGAGTACATCGTTTCTGTCTGCGGCATATAAAATCCAACTTTTACAAGAAGTTCAAAAGCCAACAGCTGAAAGATTTATGTCACAGAGCTGGAACTGCGCATACGTTGAACAAATTCGACCGCATCATGAATCAGATTCAATTGATTGATAAAAAAGCCTGGCAATGGTTGATAAATGTAGACGTGGAGCTGTGGACTTTTGTTCACGATGGTGGCACTCGATGTGGTGTTATGACGACCAACATTTCTGAGGGTCTTAACGGTGTATTAAAGGGGGCACGATTGCTCCCGCCGCGAGCTATCGTCGATTTCACTTTTCATAGGTGCGTACAGTATTGGCGTGATCGGTATCAGGAAGCTGCGGTAGCAATGGACAATACTGAAACAGATTGGTCACGCTATGCAACAAGAATGTTTCAAAATTGGACGAGGCAATCTTGGGATCATGCTGTCTATCGATTTGATGTCCGACAACATACGGCCGAAGTTGTAACAGCTGGCGTTCATACACAAACACATGTAGTGAATATTAGCGCTGGAACATGTTCGTGTGGAAACTGGAGCATGTACAAGATCCCATGCTCTCACGCACAAGCGGCATGTCGTCATTGGCAAATCCAGTCCGGTCAATATGTCGCGCCATATTACAGCAAAGTCTCGTACTCAGCCACATATCAGGGTGTTTTCGAGCCACTACACGACGAATGTTATTGGGCTGATGCAGATTTTAATCTTACTCATAACGAAGCACGTCGAGCAATAACAGGACCAGGAAGATATCGGAGAACTCGTATTCACAATGAGATGGATAGGGGTGAAACTCGTGCTAGGCAGCGTGGAAGACACTGATATGTTTACACTCATTCTGTATTGTTTGAGTCCCGTTGTTTTATTTTATTTTATATAATTAATTAAAACGAGATTCATAATAAGAATAAGTCAATACAAATTACAAATGACGTCTAATCTACTGTCCACGATGAAAAAAATGAGAACCAGTCCCACAACGCCTAGGCCTACGCACTCTATTTCCTCGTCGGACATCAGCCTGATCTTCATCATCAGGACTTCTCGAGCGCCGCGTATGTGGTGAAGGTGTCATAAACACCTGAAATATAATCCCAAATAATAAAAATAATAATAATAAAACAAATAATAATAATATAATAACAACAACAATGAAATAATAAAAAAGAACAATATTATTATTTACCGTGTTTAGATCTATATCATCGAAGAACGATGAGTGTGGATCATCGTGCACCTGAGATGGCCCGACCTCGTATGGCTGAGACGGCCCCGGCTCATATCGATCAGATGGCCCGACCTCGTACGGCCCCGACTCATATCGGTGCGAGTGTCCAACATCTGGATCACGTTCTCGTCTTGGCTGCTGACGTCTGCCAATAAACATGTTCTCCATCTGATACGCCAGACGTCGTGCTTCTTCAACGTTATCGTCTCTAAAATAATCTGCCTGACGAGATATGTGATGTTCCTATAATTAACAATGCAAGTTAGAATATGATAAATAGAAAACAAATATAAGTTAATATACTGACAAAACTCACAATCGTCGATAAGAATACGGCATCACCCATCTGAAAGCCCCGGGGCACCTGCCTAGCGTTCGGAGAGATGTAGCGTCGTGTAATGCGATAGTACCAGTCGTAGTAACCATCATGGACCGATACCTGTGGAGTAGCAGTCGGACCACTGACAACGGTCTGATCTCGTTCCGCCCATCTCTGTATCCACTCCGCATGAACTGTCGTCCAGTCCATCCCTGTGCGCACACGACGTTCGAACGAATGGAGATTCCGTTCGCGAAAGCTAGGCTGAGCGGGGATGCCTTGGATAATCCCAAACTGACGCAGAACACGCTCTGGATAATGTAGCTCGACGATATTGAAGAAGATCAAAGGGCACATCGAACGACTAGCTAATGGCAGGCACTCGGGAGGTAACGACTCAATCTCCGGTAAAGAAATGTCGTAGGGCGCCCACACAAATTGCGACATCTGCATCATATCGAGCACCTCGCGCATAGTGCGTATATTGAACGCGTCGAACTGGTATGATCCAATCGAGCGTTCCACCTACGAAACAATAAACATTTAATAATATTCGACTAAATAAATAATTTACTACATATAAATAATAATAAGTATATATAATAAATTAATTATAATACCTTGCAGCATTTGGTGGCATCGGCAGCTCAAACCCATTAATTACTTGGGGCGCCATATGGATGCGCTCCACTACACGAACGGGCTGTAAAGGCAGGATTCTCATCCACGCCCACACCTACAAAAAAATATTATATTAAATCTATGATTACGAAAATATAAAATTCAAATTTATTTGAATTTTATAAATTATTACCTGCAACAGCCGTAGAGGTCCGCCTATATTAAGCTTTTTCGGCTGACATGCCGAACAAAGCTCTCTATACAAAAAGGCGAGTACTGCACTGCCCCAACTATAAGTGTGCACCTCGTCGATGTCCTCTAATAACTGGAGGAATGTGAGCGAGACGGTGCTGGTGCTACAATCGGGGAACATAACTGCACCAAATAACAGCATCGCATATCCACATGCAGCTTGCTCGACTTCTACTTCCTCACTGTCATCTGTGACTGGATTGGCTATATACCAATCCGCTAGAGCTCTCATCGCTAACGCCGTCCCCTTCAGTTTGTCTTGTGGTGGTCGATATCCTAGCAACCGCTCACACTCATCCTGCCACTGCGACGTCGTCCTCGACTCGATCACACCCGAAACGGACTCACCATCTATCGGCAACCTCCATAGTATACCGACGTGCGCTAGCGTAACAGTCGCCTCCCCAACAAAAAAGTGAAACGTATGCGTCTCTTTCCTCCATCGCTCTACTAACGCAGTAATCAAGTGGGGGTCTACTTTATGCGACATGCAGCTATATACGCCGTACAATCCCATGTCATCCAACTTCTTCAGCAAACGACCGTGTAGAATTATAGGCTGCTCTTTCGTACCCCATACAACATTTTCTAACGATCTAATCTTGATCGTTTTATCGATCACGTCCGCATCCAGCAGGACATCACGAGATCGATGATTCGACTGCATCGTCAACACCGAATCATCGATAGGGCCGTACAAAGTCGTGTCTTCCATCCTACGAAGAACAACACAATACAACGCAAACGAACGACAAAAATATCAACAAAAACACCAATAAATCCAATGAATACGAACGACAAAAACACGCGTTAATCCCAACACAAATATTCTTAATTCTACGAATAATTTCGACACAAATTATCCTCAACAATACATTCATCAATTCTTCGAAATCAATAAATAATCCCAACAATTTCATACGAAATCAACAAAATAATCCTAATACAATCACAAAAAAACTAACCCGTACCTATTAGCTACGAGTTACTCTCGTCTTGCACCGTCGCCGTCGCCGTCGCCGTTCGCCGTTCGCCGTCGCCTTGCACCGTCGCCGTCGCCGTTCGCCTTGCACCGTCGCCGTCGCCGTCGCCTCTTCGTCTGCGTCGTTCGTCGTCTGTTCGTATAATAGATCTAACTCGTATCTCTAACTTACGAAAATACTTATTTTATTAATAAGTATTTTTTTTAACTTATTTTATAAATAAAAATTAAAAAACTATTTATTTAATTAAAAAAGCCTGATAATGAATCTAGAGCAGGCAAAAAAGGCCGGCGGCCTGCGGGCCAGCCCGCCCCGCCCCGCCAAAGGGGCGGGTTGGGCCTGTATTTTAAGGCCAGCCAATGAGCGGACCGTGGGCTTTGGCGGGTTAGCCCATGGGCCGGCCCGCCTATTATTTAAAATATATATATATTCAAATTTTTAAATTATATTATATTAATTGAATATTGGGTTGTTTGATTTTGGCTTTATTTTTTTTAATGGGCTAATATATTTATAATAATTATTGTATTGGGCTTTGAATTTTATTTTTTTAAGTGGGTTAATAATTTAAATTAATAATTATTATTTTTTATTTACTATTAGCAGGGCGGGGCGGGGCGGGCTACCATTTTTTGGGTCTGCCAAATGGCGGGCTTTGGCGGGCTGCGGGCCAGCCCGCCTCGCTGGCCCGTTTGACAGCTCTAATTGGATCCCACATAGTACAAGGGGAATCCCCATGGGGTGGGGCATATGAACTCCATCTCCGTCCTATTCCCGCAAATGGGAGCAAATTTTCCTCATTATCTTCACGGAGAGGAAAAATAGGGGACAGAGAATCCTCGCCCATTGCCAAGCCTACCAATTACTCCCAGACAGACCCAAACTATCTGCTGCTAATACCGAATACCGAAAATAATTTTGGCACACGGAGCGTGTAAATCACGACGTAGTGTTGCGGTTGGTTGTTTCTAAAGTTGGCAATATTCCCTTTCGTCCCTCACGAAAAAAAAAATGAATATTTAAAAAAATAATAATAATAATAAAAAAAAAGGAATATTGTCATTTGCCACTATTCTAATTCAAACACACGTCGTCAGCCAAAGTCAACAAGAAAGAACCAATTAATTGAGCTCAAGTACAAAATTGCTTACCCCTCCCTCCCTTACGTTGTTCTCCTCAATGATTGATCGCTGATTATTGGTCATTCAGTTTTGGAACGAATCACAAGTTTCTAAGCATAAACCCTGTAGGCGATTAACTATTGTTACTACTCTGATTTTGTTTTTCTGATCAGCAGAGAAGTTGTTAATGGCGGGCGGTGTTCTGAATCAGAGCAAACAAGCCTAAAGCTCGACTTGTTAGTTCGAATGAAGGGAAGGGGGAGATTTGATAGGCGATGAGGAATACGCTGCAATTACTGTTCTTGATATGCCTGTTTGGGCTTAAAGGTAACCCTTTGTATTCTCGATTTAGCTTCATTGTTATCTTTCCCAATTACTGTTGTTTTGAATTTGAATTATGCTGAGGTGGGCTTTGCTTAATGAAGAGCTATGTTTTTCCTTTTCTTTTTCTCTTTTGAGGCTGATTAGGTATTCATAGGCCTTGTAGTGATCTGAGTTTGAATTTGATTTTCTGCTGGCTACCTCTCTGAGATTGGTAGACTGAATTTAGTTTGATTTAAGTTTCTGTGTAGCTCTCTGTCTGCTAGAGTAGAGTTCATATGAACAAGACAATTTATGTCTCAACTGATCTGTCTATAGACTTTCCCGCGATGTTATTTCGTTAAGCTTCACTTTCTTTTGATTCGATGCTATGACCCACACATACGTCGTTTGCCATTGAAAACTTTCAGCTCATGGGGTAACGGCCTTCACGGGAACATATGGGATCAACTACGGTAGAAAAGCAGATAACATCCCAACACCCGAGAAAGTAGCTGCCCTGCTTAGAGCTGCAAAGATAAAGAACGTGAGGATATACGATGCAGACCACAGCGTTCTCAATGCCTTCAAAGGAACTGGATTGGAATTAGTCGTTGGACTTCCCAATGACTACGTAAAAGACATGAGTTCCAATTCAGACCACGCTCTTGCGTGGGTTAAGGACAACGTTAAGGCATTCTTGCCCGACACTCGCATTGTAGGAATTGCAGTGGGAAACGAGGTTCTTGGAGGTAGCGATTACGACCTGGCGGTAGCCTTGCTGGGTGCAGTTAGAAACGTGCACAACGCGACCAAGAAGCTCGGGATAGACAACATGGTACAGATCACCACCTCCCATTCCCAGGCTGTTTTCGTCAACTCTTTCCCCCCCTCTTACTGCATTTTCAAGGACGGCGTGGCCCAGCTGATGAAGCCCCTCTTGGACTTCTTCGAGGAAATAAAATCTCCTTTTTGTCTGAATGCTTATCCTTTCCTGGCTTATACTTACAACCCGGGGAAGATCGATATAAATTACGCCCTCTTTAATCCGACGGAGAAGATATACGATAACAAAACTGGTCTTCACTACGATAACTTGCTTGATGCTCAGATTGATGCTGCTTACGTGGCTCTAAAAGATGCTGGTTTTGAGAAAATGGAAGTTATAATTACAGAGACGGGCTGGGCTTCGCACGGCGACCAAAGCGAGCCAGGTGCTACGCTGAGTAATGCGAGGGCGTACAACTATAATCTGCGTAAGAGGCTGGCGAAGAGAAAGGGAACTCCACTTAGGCCAAAGATGGTGTTGAAAGCCTACGTTTTTGCGTTGTTCAATGAGAATTTGAAACCTGGCGCTGGTTCTGAGAAATATTACGGGCTTTATAAACCCGACGGTACTATATCTTATGACGTCGGTTTTCCGGGACTTAATCTTCCTCGGCAGCTTCTTCGTGGAGCTTCGTAAGTATCTTATGTTTTTTTTCATTTGATTTTAAATTGAATTGTTTGTGGCTTTTCTTGATTAGTGCATTGAGCAGTGCCATGTCTGAACTATTTTCAGGAATTTGGTGGAAATAAGCTGCTTGGATATTCCTTTTCTTCCTTGGTGTTGACAGTCTCAGCATCAGTTTTTAGTTTGCTTCTTATGACTGTTGTGAGTTGAGTTTGAGTTTCCAATGTATTTGCTATTAGCTTCGAGTGAAAAAAGAAAAAGAAAAAGAAAAATCAGCAATGCTGATATTCTCTTTTTTTTTTCGTTATTCAGGCAAAATAAAAGGGGATTTGTAAGATAAATCTAACACGGACTAAAGTATAAATGCATTTATCTGTACTTTAAATAATTGTTCTAACACACCCACTCAATTAATTTGGTGTAATGGCTAATTACAAATTTTCACTTCAATTGTTTATTTCTTCAAAATTTACCATTCAATTAAAAATTTATGTATTAAATATTTTAAATAAATACTAACTCTTAAAATATAAAACAATATTTGTATATTTATATTTTATTGCACGTATCAAGTGTGTGCTTGTGTGCAATAAAATACTAATTTTTTCTTATGAGCGATGATTAAGCCGCTTTTAATTTCTTTTTACACTAATATAATTTTAAAAAAATCATAAATATTCTCGTGGAGATGCTCATATGGTTTAAAAAGTATAATCGGACCATTTGTCAATAGTTTTGATTCAACCATAACTCAATTCGTATATAGAGCTGTCAATGAGGCCCGAGGCCCGCGTGCGCCCTTCCTCGCCCCGCCCCGCCAAAGGGTCAGGTTGGGCCTCATTTTTTAGGCCCGCCAGGGAGCAGGCCGCGGGATTTGGCGGGCAGGGTTGGCTAGCCTGCAGGCAGGCCCGCCTATTATAAAAAATATATAATAAATATTTTAATTATATTATTAATTAATATTATTTTTTTTGGCTTATCTTTTTAATGAGCTAATGGCCAATTACTGTATTTGGGCTTTATTTTTTTTAATGACCAAATATAATTTTAATTAATTCAATTTTTATTTTTTCACTACGACGGGCAGATCGGACGGCTCTTTCGTATATAAGACAATTTGTTCGGATAGAAAAAAAACTGGTTTTTATCAAATTTATAAATTCCTTCTTCTTAAACATAGAAATTCAATGATCAAGATTTGTGACCAGAGCGGTTATTATTTTATCAATATTTTATTTTATTTATTTTCAATCTTTTGCCAGTAAAAAGATGATTCAAAATGGAAATAGTCGGTTTCAAATCATAACTGAAATGTATATGCCACAGTTTCATTGATTTTATTTTATTTTTTTTCCGGCTAAACACCTGTTTTTGAAGCTATTGGATTATAAATAAATATATATCTAAGCAAATAATCAAACTTATAGAAATTAGTCCACAATTTTCATTGATGTGCTGTGGCCCATTAAAAACTCTACTTTTCTACTCAACGCCCCGCCCACCACTTAGACTAGTAACCATCAAATACCCCATAACTAAATAAAAAAGAAAATATCACGAAAAAAGGTAAATTATGGAATACCTCCATATGATTATACTGAAAGACACAAAACTACCTTATTATTTTTTCATGCATAAAATTCCTCGTGTTGTCTAAAACTTAAACATTATTCTCGATGTTGTTTAAACTTAGCACATTACCCCTGTGTTGTCTAAAATATAGCATTTTATCATTTTTTTTGTCTAAACTTAGCATTATACTCAATTATGGGATGAAAATGACAAGAATGGCATTTTACGCTATTTTCGAATTATTTAGGTTTTAATGCTTATTTTTTAAAGTTATATACTATTTACCCAAAAAATAATAATAATAATAATAATAATAATAATAATAATAATAATAAAGAATAGTTATGTGGCAATAAAATAAAATAATTTTAAAAATATTAATTTGTATGGTGTGTTTCATCTCGTTAATCTCCGCCTTCTCATCGCCGATTCTTCACATCAGATCTCTCCCTTCCTCGCAGGTTAGCATATTGTATTACTGATATTTGTCGACGATTTAATTTCATGTTGTTCAATTGGGCGAATGTTCTCTCGTCGCTTGGTTTTGCTAAAATGAAAACGTGTTTGTGTGTGTGTGTATGTGTCTGTTGGTGCGATCGGTTTATGGATGTTAGAAAGTTTCGATTTTAGGTTTTCCGTTCGAATAATTTGCAGTTCGTGCGATTGAGGATTAGGAAATTCTTTGCAAAAAAATCTGTAATTATTTATTCGGGAACTCAATGAAGATCGGGAAAATGCAGGCTTTGTCGTTGTGAACCATTTTTTTTTTCTTTTTGTCTGAGCAACTACTTAAAGTAAGACTAAACTCAGTTATCATCATATTTTGATTGATTAAATGCTGTTGATAATCTCATCTGAAAGGTGAAACGAGCCAAAATTGCACAAAGTGACATTGTTATCTACACGGACACGTAGTTTTAGCGTTCCTTTCAATCAGTTCCGATCCATCGTACACTTGCCGGACGAGCACTTTATTATGGATATGATGGGATCAGCTTTGATAATATGCTTAAGTCTGCATCAGATTGGTTTAAGCTGTACTTTGATCCCCGTTCGCTCGATCTGTTATTTTTGGGGTCCCCATTGGAGGTTTGTGTTCTGTCATGAGTGCTCATGCATTCTTCTTTAGTTGTATTGTATTGTATTTGAAAATTGATTCATCTCCGTGCATCTGTACAGGCCATCTTTTTGTGGAAGGGCTTCTTGTGATTGTTATTCTTTATCTTCTATCCCTGAAGAGTTACAAACCAACCAAAGAGGCCTCTGACAGATAAGGTTTGTGCTCTGATAGTAGTTTTAGATGATGACTCAGACTGCCTATTAATTGGGTCTATTATTTCTATCCGTCTGCTCGTGTTTCCAGTTTTTGACGCATTGGAGTTATATCTCATCCTTGTTTTCACCATATTTTTTATTGCATCCTTTTGAACTATCAAAGAAAGATTGCACTTCTTCTTCTTTCCCAATTGTTGCTTCTGTTTAATGGTTCTATACTTCAAATCTATTTAGTTCCCCATTCATCCACTAGAATTATTGTGTTATTTACTGCCAATTTACTACTATAATCATTTGTGCATCAATGTTTCAGCATATTGGAGGCATGCCAGTGCAAATGTGATTTTTCGTGATGAATTGTGGATGTTCTAGTTTTCAACAAATATTGATATCTTAAACATTATCTGGCTTCTTGTTTGATTTGATAAGCTGTGGCATCCGAACACACGGAGCTCTTGGTGAGTTAGTTATATGTATCGGTCACAGAAAGTAGATATGAATATGTTTTGAAACTATGTATCGTTCATTATTGTTGATTTCATTTTCTTTCTGTCCATACTAGCTATACAATTTGGTCAATCACCCAGGAAATAGATGATCTGTGTGATGAATGGGTCCCGGAACCCCTCATACCTACTATTACTGAAGATATGAAGGATGAACCTCCTATATTAGAAAGGTCAGTAGCCGAAAATGGCTGTTAATATGTTGCATCTATCTTTGCATGTTGACTGCTAATTTGAAATTCTTTTGAATCTTGATCATATATAGTGGAAAGAAACCTATACAATTATGTATGAAATAGAACATAACAGATCACGCCGGTTCCAACTCTGTTTTAACATTTGTAGAATGGTTTCATTAAAATCGGATTTTTGCAATAAAAAATGTCGATGCATTGGTCATTGATTTTTGGCGCAACTCATGAGTTGATTCATGCAGTGCTGCAGGTCCACATACAACTATTAATGGTAAAGAAGTTGTAAACTTCTCCTCAGCAAATTACCTTGGGTTTCTAGGACATGAAAAGCTATTAGTAAGCCATCTGTACCTCAATCTTTTTAATGCCTTCTTTTCGCTGCAGCTCACAAAGTTACTGCAAAACAGGAATCCTGTACCAAAGCACTAGAAAATATGGTGGGGGTGGGTCGGTGTCCCCGTGATTCTATGGAACGATTGGTATGGCTGATAATACAGAATTTATTATATTTAGTATCTAACCTTGTAGATCACAACTCAGAAGATATGTTATTTTTAATATCGCAGATGTTCATCTTGATTGTGAGGCCAAAATATCTAACTTTCTTGGAACTCCTGATTCTATCCTATATTCTTATGGACTTTCGACGATGTTTAGCACCATTCCAGCATTTTGCAAAAGGTGATATTGTTGTTGCGTACGTATTCATTAATTCTTCGTTAATAAATAGTGTTTTTATTTCCATTGGCGATCTTTTTATTTTTATTTTTTTTCTGTTAGATTGTTTTTAAAGCTAATAGAAGTTGTTGTTCTACTCTACCCTAACTTGTGATTTTTTCAACTAATGTAAATCGAGATTCCCGGGAGTTGTTTGGGATAGACTGTTGCATTTTTACCATTCTGAAA